>CM065674.1:1543031-1711382 GCA_033220385.1 Triplophysa yarkandensis
TCTGAAAATTGAATTATGAGAAAACGAGAAGTACAGTTCGATGTGACCTATTAATTCCAGTTTTATTTTAATCTCCGACATCAAAATCAATATTAAAGATATCAAAGGTATTTTAGTATGTTCCTTACATTGTGTAGAATGATTTTATGTATAAAAAAGTAAACTTTAGATGGGTTTTCACGGGCAGGGTCACGATTGTTTAGCTGTATTTACTGTGTGCTTTGCCTCATTTCTCCTCTCTCGCTTTCTCTCTACAGTCAGTGGAGTAAAGGATATCCTCTGGCCTTATCTAAGAGTCTGCGGGTTGTGCAATTGCCCGTCCCGTCCCACAAAGACGACCGCCCGCTTGGTGAAAGTGCACGTAGCACGGAGTGCAAGGGTCAAGGTTTACCAGAAAGAAGAAAAAAAACAAGCAATGGAGAAAAAGTGTGCAGGGGAAATAGAGACACGGTGCTTTAATAAGAACACAAAAAGATAGTTTGAAGAAATTTGGCCCGCTGACACTTTTGTGTTCCACTGCAGAAATCAAATCTGATGACAGAAAACACTGAAATAATCTCTACATCACGACCCAAAGATACAAATACCAGATGACGGAGAGATTATGTGCACAGACGGCAGAAATTAGGGATGATCCCCGTTCAACAACAGGAGAGAGAGAGAGAGAGAGAGAGAGAGAGAGAGAGAGAGAGAGAGAGAGAGAGAGAGAGAGAGAGACCAGAGAGACCAGAGAGACCAGAGAGACCAGAGAGAGAGAGAGACAGAGAGAGAGACAGAGAGAGACAGAGAGAGAGAGACCAGAGAGAGAGAGACCAGAGAGAGAGAGAGACCAGAGAGAGACCAGAGAGAGAGAGAGAGACCAGAGAGAGGGACCAGAGAGAGAGACCAGAGAGAGGGACCAGAGAGAGACCAGAGAGAGAGAGAGAGAGACCAGAGAGAGAGAGACCAGAGAGAGAGAGAGAGAGACCAGAGAGAGAGAGACCAGAGAGAGAGAGAGAGACCAGAGAGAGAGAGACCAGAGAGAGGGACCAGAGAGAGAGACCAGAGAGAGGGACCAGAGAGAGACCAGAGAGAGAGAGAGAGAGACCAGGAAAGAGAGAGAGAGACAGAGAGAGAGAGAGAGAGACAGAGAGAGAGAGAGAGAGAGAGAGAGAGAGAGAGAGAGACAGATGAAAAGATAATATCAGCTTCATGCCAGGTGAAAATGATGAACACGCTCATCTCTACGTATTCAATAATCTGAGTTAACAGGCCCATGTTAGTGTCCCACACAAGGCTCTGGAGTGCACATCTGTGAGGTTAGGAAGCAGGTATACCTTAAAATCATGTGTTGAGGGATATACACCTCACTATCTCACGGGCCAAACAAGGTCTTTTCGGCATTCTTTTGGGTTAAATATAGTGCTGGTGTTTGAGAATGTGTGCAGAATTTTTTTGCAGGGGAACATTAAGTGGTGTCATAATAAAGAGTATCGGCGTGTGAAACTGATATTGTGTTTGGTAGTCAATTATATAAATTATAGTAAATAATGATAAATAATAAAACAAATAATTCTGTGCCAGTATTTGGTTGGACCTTGATTGATGGAGCTTCAATAATTTAGTCTTTTAATGGTAAATAAAAAATATTTGTCTGTTTTAATGTATGTCATAAAACATGATTTAATTATGTATTTGTGTGACCATTCATTTAAAAATTATTAATATTATTAAATTATTGTGTCTTATTTATTAACTATTCAAAACATATTGTTGTAGTACATTTCTTATACTTTTATAATACTTTTTTAAACTAAAATTAAAAGTATAATAATGTGACAGGTCCTGGCACAGGTGACATATTTGCTGGCAGCAGAGGCACTCACCATTTTCGGGCTGGTCCTTGATGTCACCTTCACTTGGTTGGTTCGGACTGTCAGACTGCCCTGTTTCTGTAAAGATAGAGAGAGAGAAAAGTGAGACTGTGCTTTATTGTGGCCTTGCGTTTAAAAAGTTCAGGACGGAGATGACAAACTCAAGCGTGAAGTCACCGGGAATCATCGGCCGACCCGCTGACCGTGCAGTCTGGTGCTGGTGAAACCTTACTCTGCCGCTCGTACGCAAGAGGGTTCAATAAGAGATGACTTTTCAAGCTACGGCCAGACGATGCAGATCAAAATTCTGCGATCGTCATACAAACATGCCAACTTGCTGTTTCGTGTTTGAACGAATTTTAAATCACAAATAAGGTTTGGTCGTAGTCTAAACCAGACACGTGTTCCTTTACGTCAGACCGGTGGTGAGGTTCAGGTTGTGTATTCACACCGAGTGTGCTATTTGCAGTCAAGGCACTTATGGAAATAAGTCTGGAGAGAAAGCCATCGGACATGGGCGTACTGCATAAAAAAGCCCTATAAATTTGATGGGCCCAGATTTCTCCCAAGAAGTGCTTTTTAACTGTGCCATTAGCCGTGATGGCCGCGGAACTTTCGTAAAAATTCACAGCGGACCAGACGCTGCTTTAACTCCTTTACTACAGCTAAAAAGAGCCAAAATGATACTCTTTAGGATGATTTAGATGCTTGGGTGAGTATTGATCTCCCCACTGCAGATAAAACAGTCGGGAAAAAATATTACATACAGTATATCCACTCACGCAGCACAAAAACAAATCAGGGCAGGTGAATTTGTGATTAGAAACGGGTTCATCCAATCCACCAAAGTAAAATCCAACTTATTTATTCAGTATTTCTTTTGGAAACAATGTAAAAACTGTACTTGCACCAGCTACATGAATACAAATTGGTTTGATAGATCAAAGTAAAATTCTTCTAAATAATTATAAAAACATATTAAAACCAAATGAATATGAATAAAAACTAAACAACTAAAATGAAATATAATACATCATAAAGATGTATCAATATTTAACAGAGGTTTATATATTATAGAAATAAATATTAATGGAAATAAATATTAATTTAAAAAATTTAAATAATTAAATAACGTAAACTAAAGAATTTAAGTATGAACTGCTATCAAAATGAAATGTATATAAGTATATATGTGTGTGTGTATATATATATATATTAAAGGCAAATAATATTAATGAAAACCAAAATGTTCTTCTTTTATTTAAACTTTATTTAAGTATAAACTGCAATCAAAGTGAAATATATAAAGTAAGCGCACCCCAATTCAAATTAATTTATTCGAATTCAAATTAATATAAATAAAAACTAAACAACTAAAATAAAATATAATACATCATAAAGATGTATAAATATTTAATAAAGGTTTATATATTATAGAAATAAATATTAATGGAAGTATATATGTGTGTGTGTGTGTGTGTGTGTATATATATATATATATATATATATATATATATATATATATATATATATATTAAAGGCAAATAATATTAATAAAAACCAAAATGTTCTTCTTTTATTTAAACTTTATTTAAGTATAAACTGCAATCAAAGGGAAATATATAAAGCAAGCGCACCCCACATTAAAAACCAGAAGCAAAGTTTGGCCAACCCCTTCATCTGCTCCCAGACAAAGTAAACAATTTAGGGCCTTGTTTGCATTCAGCTCAGCATTGCCGTCTACATCAACAGTTTAAAACAAAAGCAATCTGAAGAGGTGGGCCGAAACACGCATGCCCCCCCCCCGGCGACAGCCCAGAGATATGTGAAAGCGCGGCGAGGGGGCCGAGGCCGGGCGCTGGGTGGGTGTGCGTGCGCCCAGACTTTCACACACTCTCCCAGTTGCCCTCCGCAGACCGAGTGCTCTCCCACACATCGGCCATCGCTAATTAAATATGCAAATGAGGCGTGAGACCGAGACTCTGTGTGTCACATCTGCATTTACCCCCTGTCGAGGGCCCTCGGAGAACGAGGGGGACAAAAAAATCCCCTCCCGCATGAAATAAACAACACAAAAAAGACACTAAACAACAAACAACTAAATAGCGTGCACAAACAGCGCCATTCACTGCGCCTAAATCCTCTATACAAGTGCATAACAAGCAAGTCTTTGGGCTCGGCTCTGAAAGACAAGGCCGGGGTAGTCTCAGCCTATCTGTGATTTTGTTCTCACACCATCAAAAAGACGAGAACGCCGGCTGGGCGTGGGTGAATGAAAGAAACCTGGAGTGACTAAGTAAAAGTGTTATTCCGCCTCGATTGGACAACAGAATTCATTATCTAACAATCGACGGCGGGCGCATACAGTCGTTGTGATGGGCATTCCTCGCCGCTGAAGTAATAAAAGGCCTTCCTTAGGATCTTCTTGTGTTGTTTAGTAAGCTAAAATAAGATGAACCAATTAGTGCTAAACTTCTAACGTCGTCCTCTCTATCGTCATCTCTGTTTGAAACAGGAAACTGCAAGTTACTTTTCGTATAGGGGTTGATTGACGTTAACCTTAAGCGACTTTAAGTTTGTAAAAATAAGTAATAAAATACATTTTATAATGAATAGAAAAAATGTATAGAATATACTAAATGTTCATTGTTTTAAAACTACGATCGATAAATAAATAAGCATATACCTAATAGTTATTACAATCGATACAAATATTTAAATAATTCTTCAAATTTTTATTGATATTGTTATAAAACTGTATTTGTTTTTACATATTTATTATGTCCAGGCACGATTGATATTAACTTAAATACAAACACATGTTTGTAGTATTATGTTAGTGTGTAATGTTGTGTTGAACGTAAAAACGTTGTATTTTGATTTTATGTAAATACTCGCATGTACGTATATGCATAATAAAAAATGAAATTAATGTGCACAGTCCAAAGATATACATTTTGTTAAAACAGACTTCAATTCTAGGTTAGATTAATCACGAAAAAAATTTTTGACTGCCCTACAATTATATACATTTACATTTAGGCATTTAGCAGACGCTTTTATCCAAAGCGACTTACAATAGTCGAGTCGACTTACAATAATATATATATATATATATATAGATATGAATATACATTACTTAGTTACCTATAGAAAGTTCTACATAGCTTGTAAAACAAGCACAACAAGCTTCCACCGAGCACCGCCGGATCGCACACACACACCGTTAGGAACGGATGTAATGTCATGGCACTCTGTGAATTAGTCGGTGAGGTGATTACCTAATTAGATCATTAGGACCGGCTTGCTGCGGCAGGCAGGTTGGGTTCGAGTGTTATACCCCCTGGCCTGCCTCCCTCTCTTCTCTCTCTCTCTCTCTCTCTCTCTCTCTCTCTCTCTCTCTCTCTCTCATCTCACTCTCCAACTCTTCCTCTCCCAGGCCTCGCTAAGGGCTTTTGGGGGGGGGGGGGTTCGCAAACACCGCCTGGTCTGTTTCATTATGCATGCACTAAACCATCTGTACTTCTCGCAGGTCCTCCGTCCCAACCCGCTGCCTTCTCACCAAGTGCTTTGCTGTAATCCAATTGTGTGTTAAAACCCGGCTTTCAAAAGGCCTTTTACACAGTGGGCTCAGGAACACGGAGCCCCATAAAAGGAGGCAGAAACTTAATTTAGAAATACAAACGGGCCTTTCTGGAGTATCAATAGAAGGTGAAGCTCCGGGGATTGGAGCATTGTTTCCACAAGTATCGTCCCGCACATTTTATTCTCTTTACCTTTCCTTTTATGCCCGGCGGCCGGACGGATGGACGGAGCGGGAAAGCCAAGAGGTTTATCCCGGAATTCCTGTGCAGTCACACTTGAAGACTATACGGGGAACTCGGGACAGAATGTGTATGGGGGAACATCACAACGCCCACAAAATGTTTTTGGAGAGCATAAGTTGGCCGTGATCACATAAAATGAACATTAAAATTAAATATTTTCCAGACACTGGGATCAGTCATGAGGCAGATGGGGAAACATGTTATAAAACCCGAAATGGATCAAATGACCAAAAACTGAAACCCAAAAATGAAAGGTCTGTCACCGGTTTATTCGCCCCCCCCCACTTAAGACTTTTTTCTTGGAATACAAAATAAGATATTTTGAGAAATGTCAGTAGTGCCAATTTGGTTTGGTAGCGAACATTCTTCAACTATCTTATTCCTAGTCAACGCCTTCCTGGATGAAGAAACAAGACATCATTATGAGTTGAGATGGGATGAGAAGGGGTTTAAAGTTAAGCTGGTACAGAAATTTGAGACCCAAGAGAAGTCGCATTCATTTTTAAAGGGATAGTTCGCTCAAAATAGAAAGTCTGTCATTAATTGATCACTGTCTCAGTTGCTCCAAATCTTTCTTTATGTCTTTGTTTGGGTAAACACAGAGATAGATATTTGGAAGAATGCATGCAATCATATAGTAGGAAAAATGGTAGTCGAAATTGCACCACATTGTTCAAAATATCTTATTTTGTTTTTAATCAAATTTACAAAGTTAATTCTCCTTCTATGTTAGTCAAAGGGTACTGTTTGGTTACAAGCATTCTTCAAATTGTCTTACTCTGAGATTATAATGAGCTAAATTAATCTGCTTAATAAATTGATAATTGATAAAAAGTTATAATTCACCCCGAAATAAAAATTCTTTAATCATCACTCACTTAGTACCTGAAGGACTTAAGTTTTTTTGCAGAACACAAAAGTGTGGTACACAAAGCTACAAGCATGCTCTTCCAAATACCTTTATCTCTGTGACACAAATTAAGATCATTTTTTTTGTGGTTTGGTACCCAACATTCTTCGAAATATCTCGTTCTTTACAGTGCAGTGTAGAGAAGGTTTGTTTCTGTCAGGCTGATGTTTGAGTAACCCCGACCTCTCCCCTTTTCCCTTTTACGTCACATCGTATTTAATAAGAGGTAGTGTTTAGACAGGACCCTTCTGCTTCTTCTCTATACATCAGACCGTTGCCCGGGCCTGCGCTGTTTTTCTTCTCTCGTGGAGCGTCGCTTGTTTACACTTCTGTTTTCGGAGGATCGGGAAGCGAGACGGGAGGGATAGTGTTACGGCCTGTGTTTACTCATCCTGTCTGGATTTTGAATAGTAATACGGGTGTGTTTTCTGTTCTTCGCTTTTGTTTTATCGCTTCTGTACATCTATGCTCTCGAGACAACCACGCCACCAAGTTTGGGAGCATGAGAAGCGGATCTAGGCTTTCTGTGAGAGTCTGGAGTCTTCACATGTGCTTGTGAACAGAAAAGGGGTGTGTAAAAACGAGCAGGATTTGCTTTGTGGTCGCCCGGCGATGACATTATGGGATCGCTGTGGTACAGTAAACCAACAAGTGCAATCTGGCAAAAAGCAATAAAATACTACTGCGTCTCGACCGTGCTTATGTTGGTGCGTCTTGAGCTGTTCCGGCTGCGAGCGTACAGCTGTGCACCGGTTGAAGATCGACGGTCTGAAGGAATGCCACGTCTCCTTACATGAACTTGTAAATCAGCTCTTGTTCTGGTGCTGTAAGAGAAGCTGTCCGCACTGCAGAGTTACCGTTACCAGGACACAAAAGCGGGACATTCCTGAGTCCACGTCCCCTCTGGATTGACGGGGACATTTGGAACAAGATATCATTATTAGTTAAGACGGGAGGAGTGGGGTGTGTAATGTGAAGCCGGTACAGAAAAGAAAAACATATTTGATAACCAAGAGAAGTCACATTCTTTGTCATTATTCAATTATTTTACGGAGTAGTTCATCCTAAAATAAAATTGCAATCATGAATTACTCTTTAGTAACCCCAAATCCTGTATACATTTCTTCGCTCGGCTGAACACAGAGAAAGATATTTCGAAGAATGTGTGTACCCGATCGGTTCTTGGGCTCAATGACTACCATGGTAAAAAAAGAAGTCAAAACTATCCCAGAACGCCTCCCTTCATTCTTCAATGTCTCATTTTGTTTTTAACAGACACATTTCACTCTACTATGGTTGTCAATGGGGTCCAAAGAACTGTTCGGTTACAAGCATTCTTCAAAGTATCTCTCTTTTCATCAGAACAAAGAAATAAATGCAGATTTGGAACTCAAATGTGAGAGCATTTTAAATTGGGTTGAACTATCCGATTCTTCGTGATTCCACTCAAACTTTAGTTAGTGTGTAATGTTGTTGTTAGAGTATAAGTAATATCTGTAAAAGTATAAAGCTCAAGGTTAGATGCCAAGATATTTTATAAAACAGAAATCGGCTACATCGAACGGCCGGTTTGGACTACATCCCTCAACCACCTGCTTCACTGACATCACTATCAGGGATAACCTAAAGTAAATGAAACGAAAGAAGATATTTAAAAAAATGTTGGTAACCAAACAACAACAACCCCCATTGAAACAAAACCGAACTATCTTATTCCACCAGCAAAAAAACGGTTTTGTAAAAGAAGATAAGGGTGAATAAATGACAACAAAAAGGGCAAAGTAAATCATGGCAACATAGTTCTCAACGCCTGCAGCTCGTCTTTGGGAAAAGACCCTATTCTCGGGCCTGTAAGCTAACCCTCCTTCTCTCTTATTCATCTTGACTGTTACTCAGTTAAGCTTTTCGACTCCCATGATATGAACTGCAGTTTCTAGGAAAAGGCAGGAAGGCAGGCAGAGGAGGAGGAGGAAGAAAAAAAGTTCTTGGCCTTTTCCCAGGATGGGAGAGAGAGAATCCGAATCCCAGAATTCCCCTGAGATATAGTGAAATATACAGCCCTGGGGCCACTTTCAATTTACCCCCCCCCCTCTCTCTCTCTCTCTCTCTCTCTCTCTCTCCTCTCCCTCTCTCTCTCTCTCCCTCTCTCTCTCTCTCTCTCTCTCTCTCTCTCTCTCTCTCTCTCTCTCTCTCTCTCTCGCTCTCTCTAAATAGCAGGGCTGTGAGAGAGAAGTTGAAGCTGTCAGGGATCTAATGTGTACTTCGACCTCCTGTGGCCCTGATGTGCAGAAACAGAAAGACAGAGTGGGTCAAGTGTCTGTGCGAGCATGAATTCCTCAAAGGGAGTATGAGAGGCGGAGAATATCCAAAAAATGAACAAAAAAAAAAGTAGCGCATGGAGATAAAAAAGCCAAGATAAACTGCCCGAGCTGCACGGAAACACAAGTTGTGTACCCGTTTCCGTACGTCCAAAGAAAAAGACTGAAAAAGCAGCAATGCCTTCTTCCACATCCGGTCTTTGTCCCGAGCGTGTCGTTTTATTTCTCAGGTATAACGTCTGCCCCAAAATACACGAAACATGAAAGGTACCGAGCTCTCCGCGTGGCCCCGGAGATCCAGGACAAGAACACAATAGGTACAACTGGCATCGCCTCGGAGCCCGTGTGTGCTGTTTGACCTCTGTCAGGCCCGATTTCCTCCCGGAGCCGAGCTGCGGCGTATTGAACGCGAAAAAAGTTGTCAGTTTGATTGTCATTTGTCAGAGATCTAATCTCGCTGAGTACCGTGAGATCCTGCCTTTGTGTCTAGGGCAGCAGAAGCCGAGGGAAGGGAAATGGAGTCTGTGCATGTGTAGCGGTGTGCTGTAATTCATCGCTCGCCCAGAGTCCAGCTGACAGGCTCCAGCTGCAGATGGAAAGGAGACGGGAGATGTGCGTGGTGGGTGTCCGCGTGCTGTCAGGATGGTGGACACACCTGTCTCCACAACACCCTCCGCCTGCAGCCAGGTAGTCTGTCTCCGGCTGACACGGAGGTGTCATTGCTTGCTATAGTCATCATGCTGACAGAGGGGTGAAAGGGGAGAAGGTGTCTGGGAAGGTTTTTTCCAGCCTGCGCTTTTAGAATCTCAAAAGGCGAATTGGAAGTGTGCTTAGTTCGGTGGGAAGGGAAACTCGGGTTTTTTAGAAGTATGAAATAAGATCTTATAGCACATTAGATCATTTATTCACGCCTATGTTGTTTAAATTGTGACTTTCTTATTCTGTAAAGGAAAAAAAAGATATTTTGAGAAATCTCATAGGCTTGGTTTGGTTACCGTGTTTGGGAAGAACTTCATGGTGGCAGTATAAAAAGAAAATGTTGGTAACCAAATAACACAGAGCCCACACTGACTTCCATTATTATGTTCAAAAAACCACAGACATATCTCAAATTATCTTCTGAAAAGGAGATTTTTTATTCTGATATTTTGAGAAATGTCAGGGATTTGTGTAAATGCAATTGAAGTCAGCGGGGTCCGTGTATTTTGGGAATCAAGCTTTGAATTAACATGATGGTTACAAAATAAATATTTTATAGAATGCTGGAAACAAATCAATACTGACGCCATTGACTTCCAAATATAGACAGAACAACTACGATATTTCTTAAAATATCTTCTTTTGTGTTCCCCAAAAAACTGATGACTCTTTATTCTGGGAACACAAGATATTTAGAAAAACGTCCGTGTGGTTTTGTGTACATATAATTTCAATCAGTTGGGGTCAAATACAATGGTGAAAGTGCGCAACGTACTTTGAAGAATGTTGGTAACCAAACATCAGTAGGGGTGAATGTTTTTGTTTTATAATTTTGGGGTAAACTATCACAACAAGGAAAAGTATAATCTCAATTTTTATACGAATGCTTTATCCCTCAAATTAAACACAGTACCCACCAAAGTCCATTAGCTCTCTCAATACCAATCTTTTCTATTTCTTTTGAAAGTATATTGGTATTTTTCTAAGTATATTTCTTTTATCAATGCTCTGTTGCCTTTATCTAAACAAATCCACAGCACATAAATAAACGCAGGGTAACATTTGGGCCTTTCGTGTGCGCTTGGCTAGCCACCGACACCGAACCGTAACCCTGTGTGCAGGGAGGCCGCGTCTCCGACCCCCCTTTTCCTTCTCCCTCAGAATGAGTGAAAATAGAAAGTCTCCATGATCTTGGCAGTCGGACATTCGGAGAAAAAAAAAATGGGGTGATTCGATTTGGCAGCCAACTTTTTCACTCCCTCTCGTTGTCTAACTCTCTTCCATTTCTCTGTCTCTCTCTATTTGCTCTCTCTCTTCCTTGGAGAGCGGTTGGCTGCGGCCCGTGTTTGGAACGGACTGGAGGGCGCTTGCCAAGGCTGGAGCGCGCCCGCCGCCGGAGATGGCCCGCAACTTCCCCTACGTCGCATTTTCTTCCCGCTGAGGGAAACCCCCTGTGGCCGGGGTGCTGGAGATTGCGGCCACCCAATGCACCGCAAATAACGTTAACTCACATATAACTGACATTTGGACATGTCGGAAACAGGGTGAACCTTTTAAAAAAAATAATCGTTTAATTAAAATAAATAATATGTGGTTTTATGACAAAAGTTGAAATTTTTATAATAAAAAACACAACTTTGCATAACATACATCCCACTTTACTTATATACGTGACTTGTATTAAGGATAAGCAAACTATGCCATCCAATTTTCCAAGACATACATTCCTTATTGATTTTACATTTTATATTGATTCCTTTTAATTCACCCGACGAATGAAAACGATCAACTAATTTTAAAATGTAGCTGGTCGATGCATTGCGACGTTCTCCGTTGCACTTTCTAAATTTCATGCAAATCACAACAGGCCATAATTCATAGGGCATACAGTAGGACGTTACATAAACAATTCCCTCACAGCCCATGAACAATTCACGACCGTCGCGAGCTCTGCACAAAGTGCATTTATTTTTTATTTATGCGGCGCGATCGAGCCGTGAATTAAAATTCTAAAGCGATCGCGTCGAGCGGCCGGGGAGGAGAAAGCTTTTGGACCGAATGCACGCTGGCGAACGGTGGCTCGGTCCAAGTCCCTGGCGAACGCCCGAGAGCGTTAGCGGCATGCCAGCCAAAAGCTCGAGGTTGCCATTTCAACCCTCACAGGCCCTTTAGCTAGCAGTAAAATCCAAAGAGGGTGTGAAACACAGATACGTGTTTGCGTTCGAGCTGTTCAAACGTGACAAAACGCGATCGTGTGCCGTCTCGGTTTGGGACAAGAGACGGCTACAGCTTCCAGCTCACGGCAAGTCGGGACCCTGCGACTTCACGCAGGACACGGGATTTCATTTTCACACCATTCGTGGACATCGGATGCTCTCATGCCACGCTCCCAACACTATCGCTCCTCCCTCCGCCTCCATTTTGTGCCAGTCTGCCACCATTTTAAGACGCTCGACAGGAACACAAAGCATTCGGGCCTGTCAGGTGAGAAAAGTCTCGTTTGGCACGTCTCTACTTCAGACTATTGAAGCACAATAGTCCTAATGATTAAAACGCAAACGCCGCTGTAAACAAATGGCTTAATTTTGGGCCGAAACCGCATTCTTGTTGCCAAATACCCATTTGAAAGCAAGTCGTTCTCGCTTATCGCGCCCGTCCTTTTTTTTTCTCCGCCGCGCAGGCTTATCCCGACCGTAGCTGCTAAATCGTCCTGCCAGGCACAGTGATGCTGAGAGAATCATGTTAGCTGCTCCCATTGTTGGATGACACAGGAGATGGTGTTGCCAAGAAGTTTACTGCCAAGTTCAACAACATCCCGATATAAAAAAGGAGTGAAAATACACAAAAGTGCCGGCCGCATATCTGCGTCGCTATCGAGCGATTCCTCAATAACGCAACCGTGCAGATGTTACCATTTACCTCTAATACACCCTTCTCTCTTTTAATACCAACGCCCTGGCAGCCATCTTAAAGCTCTGCAACCATTTTAAAAGTACCCTCTTCTTTTTGAGCGCCTGCCATCCCCATGCCACCCTTTGGTACCAAACAATGGGCTACTCAGGATTTAGCAACCGGGTGAACTAATCCGCAATTTGCAGATATTTTCTTTTAAACACAATATGACGTCATGAAATCCAGGAGAATTAAAATATTCAGAAGAGACGAAACGTGAGACAATGGAAGTCATGTAGGCATGACTAAGTCTGATTTTCACATTGTGCCACGAGAAACATCACAATCAAAGCAAAGAACGACAATAAACGCGATCTTTATGTAGATGGGAAATCGGACCTTTTGTGTTGACACACTTCAATATGTGTTTTAAACTTTATTAATATTACAAATAAACAATATAACACATCAAATGCATGTTAAGATGTTGGCATAATCAAAGTGTAATATTTTTATTAAATTCCTATACTAATATATACATTAATGTATATTGGTTTATAAAAGTCTTAATAAATGTTAATAATAAAAAGTCTGTCATTTTAACCATTTACAGAAGTGTGACATTAGAAAGTTAAAGTTGACATTTATAAACATTCATTTGATCATTATTAGTAAATATACAGTGAGATTTTTCCATCCGATTTGTCATCATCTATTTCATCTATTATTACATGATAAAAAGAGAGACTTTACATTTTCAACGGACTAAATCCAGAAGATCTGTGCTTGAGTCTTCAAGACATCTTCTTGCAAAGCTACAGTGCTGTATAAAAGTCTCTTCACAGTACTGCATGATAACATTTCTCACTGGATTATTACAAATAATGACCAAATAAATGTTTAAAACTGTACACTGATACACTTCTGCAAACGATACTCAAAGCAGTGATCCAATGAAAGTACTGACTTGCTTAAAACTTTTGCACAGTGCTCTATATTCTATAAACATTTAAAATGAATACAAATGATCATATAATAAGTTAACATAAATTGGAAAAAATATATATTTTACTCTACTTTAGCACCCTAAATCAAACAAGGCTTTGATACCAAATCTTCTATGAAACATGTATAGACAACGGGATGAAAAGCAATCCGTACACACGAGGAATTTTTCCACAGTTTGCATTACAAGGCACCGCTGGACAGTTAAACGTTCTCTCTTCAGAAGCCATAACACAACTCACAACACCAGCTATATAAAGTCTCACATTACATCCCGTGTTTTACAGCGCTGGAACAACCCAATATCTACTGCGGCGCTGTATGCACGTGCGTGTTCCACCGTCGCGTTTGTGTGTGTGCGTGGACCTCTGCCCAGACCCGCAGGCCGGAGCGGCGTCGCTCTGTTCGGATGCTCGAGGAATCGCTCGGCCTTGGCGACGGCGGATCAATTAGGCCGAGTGTGATTAACATTACAGGAGAGCTGGATAATGGACGTCGGAGGAAAGTGGATTAGGATGGGATGCTGCGGCAGTGAAGGACGGCATCGGCGGTGGCATGACATAAGCGAGAGTGAAATAGTTTGGAGATGCAATTGATGAATTGCCGTATTGATTCAGTTCTGCCTCACTTAGCATAATTATAACTCCGTAATGGATACCATCAATGCTGCTGTAATTTTGCGCATTTTGTTCGGTTAAATCGTGCATGTGAAGCCTTGGCTTTTTTCGTTTATAATTTTGTATATTAATAAAAACTATGATGCCAACATCTATCAGTAAAAGCACAAGACATCTCACTCCGCCCTCCCGAAAATCCCCCGACCAGATACCTACATGCCTTCACTGCACTTTTGTGCCGTGACCCTCGGCGGCACGCTGCCTCGCAGGGTCGCTCTGATCTGATGAAGAATGCCGGCGTGGGGAGCCGGTGTCAGTCGTTCATAGACACAAAGTGCCGACTCATAGCAGGAGAGAGGAGTCTGCCTCTCCCCCTCGCTCTCTCTCTCTCTGTGTCTCAGTCATTGATAACTAGAAAATGTTACCAGAGAGAGGTTCCTCAGAGCCAGACAATGGGCTTCTTGTATTGTTGCAACCCCCTGAGTCGAGCAAAAGAAAGAGAGCGAGACAGAGAGAGCGAGTGTTCCTTCAGGAGGCTCTGTTACATACTGACTCTGTACTTTACAGTGCTATCGTGTACAGAATGGGTTTGGAGTTTTGTATTCGATATGTTTTTGCGAAAATGATACAAGATGGTAGTTAAAGGGATAGTTAAACCGGTGCCATTTTTACTCACCCACTTGTCATTTCCAACTCATACTAGAATATGTTTTGAAGAAAGCTGATGAAAGAACTACAGAGGCCTACATAATACTGTATGGACACCATATCAACGCAAGTCAAACATTCTTATAAATATCTTCTTTCGTGTTCTGTGGAAGAAAGAAGGAATGTTTGGAATGACAAGAGGGTGAATAAATGAGGTCAGATTTTTTCTTTTTGAATCCACTTTAAATCACTAGGAATAAGCTATTAAATAAAGTAAACATACATTAACAAGTCATTTTTACAGATGATTTTAACAGATTTTTTTTTCAGATTTTGTAAATCTATGAACTTAAATTAAATTTAAAATGTTAAGTATAAAATTAAGTTGCATATCGCTGTTGTCCTCCTAAAAATCTTGGGTGTCAAAATGTTTCGTTTTTGGGAAATAACAAAAAAAAGATGAGAGAGAGAGAGAGAGAGAGAGAGAGAGAGAGAGAGAGAGAGAGAGAGAGAGAGAGAGAGAGAGAGAGAGAGAGAGAGAGAGAGAGAGAGAGAGAGAGAGAGAGAGAGAGAGAGAGAGAGAGAGGGTGTAGTAGGGCGGTGTGGAGAGATGGATGGGGCCGTGAGGGACTGCCGTCTCTCAGGTTACTGTGCAAGTTGCCCACGAGCCCTTTTGGAGCTCTGCCCTCACCACACACACGTCCCATCGGTTCAAATCCTGCTGCGCTCGCTCGATCCTGTACTATCCCAGCGTAACGTTTAAGTGTATTTACATATAGACATGGCATAAAAGACATGCTCAATACATTAATTCTATTCATAAAAATCTGCTCCATTAAAGCTAAAATGCATTATTAATAAAGTAAAAACCCCATATGCGGTACTGTAACAGTAGTAAATGTAATTGGATTATAAACGTCATGGTGTCTGAATGAACTTGCAGATCTACAAATGTGTGTGTATTGGCTGGCTACGCTTGTTGAGCTGTGGACAATGTCAGCCCAGCCCATCGACCGACGTATTGATCCCTGCTGGGGGAAATTGAGACAGAATTTGCACTAGTGCAGCTAGGATTTCTGGGCAGTGCTTGCTCTCCGTGCGCTTTCTTGCCTCTCAATGGATTTTTTTCCACTCTTAGGAAGAAACTTCAGGGACTTCATTTCTTTTAACAGGGAAACATTAAGTTGAACATCATTGACTCAAACTCTTTTCATTTCAAAGCTGTGTAGAGTTCTGCAGAACTCAAAGAAAATATTTTGAAGAATGTTGGTAAGCAGCAATTGTTTTGTGTCCATACAATTGAACTGAACGGGTGCCACTGCTTTTCAGCATACCGCATTCTTCAAAATATCTTCTTGTGTGTTCTGCAGAAGCCAGTCGCAAGAATGTTGGTCACTGGCACCTATTCTATTTCTTTGGTTTCGTTTCCAAACAATAAAGGTGAACGAATAACACAGCTGTTTATTTACCAACATTCTTCAAAATATTTATTTTGTTGTGTTCTGCAGAGGACAAAAAAAGTAATTCTGCTTTGCAATGACAAAGATATTTTAAGGAATGTTGGTAACTTGCACTCATTGGTTTTTTGGCATTGGCGTTGGTTCTGTCTCCATACAATTGAAGTAAATGAGTGCCACTGCTGTTAGGTTACCGACATTCTTTAAAATATCTACTTTTGTTTTTTGCAAAAGAAAATCATACAGCCTTGAAATGACAAAAGAAGATATTTTGAAGAATGTTGGTATCTGGCGCACAGACTCACACTCAAGAAAATCATACAGCCTTGAAATGACAAAAGAAGATATCTTGAAGAATGTTGGTATCTGGCACACACTCACCTGCATTGTTCTTTTGTCCAATACATTAGAAGTGAATGTGTGCCACTGCTGTTCAGTTACATACATTCTTCCCAATATCTCTTGTGTTCTGCAGATAACAGAAAGTCAAACGGGTTTGAAGGGACAAGAGTTTGAGTTAATAATGACAGAATTTTCAATTGTAGGTTAACTATTCCTTTAACACTGAAAAAATGTATACGTTCGCAAAACAAGCAACGTGTTGAGCCAAAACTGAGATGTTTCAGACGTGTCATGTTAAGACTTCACACACTGCATAATGTAAATCCATCACCATTAGAACAAGGTAAAGTTCACACCTATTGGGAATCCAAAGGCTATGGCAACCTCTTCTGCACGAGTAAATGACACTTAAAAGTTAAACACTAAATAAAACAGGACCAACATATATAAATGTATGCTCATGCAAGCGTCCATCCCGCCTCCCTCGGCCCCTGTATGCCGCTTTTAGACCTGTCAAATCCTCGCAGCTGAATTCATGACTGTGACCGTATGGATTACACTCCAAGGAAACGGCTTGCAACACAGCAGCCGTAAAATCTCAATGTCAGATCCGTTTCTTGACAATCTTTCGTCCACTTCACCAGAATATTCTCGGTTGGCCTTTGGACAGTGGAGGTAGGCGATACGTCCGACTATTTATCACCCAGCAGTTCCCGCAGTAATCAATTAGCCTTTCAGTGGGCGTACCTGGACCCTTCGGCCCGGCGCTATCTGGTACAAATCCGACTTCCTGGAATCACTGGGACTAAACTTTTCACTTCAGTCGGCCTCGATTTCTTTGCCCTTTCAGTATTTGGACATTCGACACACCCCGGGTGTACAAGCTGATCAGCACATCCGGCTATCAACATTATATGGGTGCCAGCATTGTTCGGTTTCCGACATTCTTCAAAATATCTTCTGAAGAGAACGCTCCTTTTGAAATATCCGTTTTGGTACAAAACCTCGCATGTCTTGCAAGCGAATCAATTGTTTCAGTGTAAAAATTCAGTCATTATTTCCTCACGCTCTTGTCATTTCAAAGTTGTATGACACTCTGTCTTCTTCTGTTCATTCGCTTGCAATGATTTTGTGTCCATACAATTAAACGGTTACAGTTCGGTTACCAACATTCTTCAAAATATCTTCTTTTGCTATGAAGAAGGTTGAAAGTCAAACAGCTTTGAATGAAAAACATCTATTTTAACATTTATTTTAGGGGAACTATCCCTTTAGTTCCCCTAACACATAAATGTTAAAATAGATGTTTACTACATTCAAAGTGTTTGAATTTAAACCTTCTTCATAGCAAGAAGATATTTTGAAGAATGTTGGCTAACCAGAAAACCCCATAGTAGGGACACATCTCTCAAAACATCTTCTTTGTCTTAGAGGATGACTCTTTTTGTGTGGGAACTGAATTCAAGCTGGTTCAGACACTTAGATGTGTACATAATCAAGTCCAAAATTAATTTTACCCCCGTCTGTATTAATCCGAACGAAAATACCTCCTAATCTCATTTCCTTTCGCTATCGATTCCACGCGTATAATTTCAAAGTGCGTCTCTGTAATTGCCAACGAGCATTTACATAAATCTGTCAGCGCTGACTAAATGTTTGGTGAATAAATGACACAAGAGCGCACTCATTGATATTCAAGCGCAGACAAACAGAACAAAGGCAGGAGCGGGCAGCGGACCCAGTGTTTGCGGCCCTCGAGTGCCACTCGGAATCGCTGGTTCCCAGGGTTGTCAGGGAGCCCATGCCAAGGCTGCGGGCACACGGGCGGGTGAGGGGAGGGAGGGGGAGCGCAAGGTGGCGCGGCAACCGGGGGTGTCAACCAAATTGACAAAAGCACAGAATGACTTATCAAGTCAGGTGATAGTGGAGAAAATATACGACGTCGACAACTAAAGAAGTGAAAAAGATCAACCCCTCCCCCGAAGGCACCAAAACATTGCACCAAGTCGCACAAAGACGAAGTGTACGAGTGTGCGTTTGGGGGTGGGGATGGTTGGTGAAAGGGGGCACTGTTTACTGTCTGGTCTCCCCCAGCACCGCACAGCCTGTCTCACTTCAAACAAAGCTACTGGCAAGGGAGAGGCAACAGCCCCTGTTTCCAGGGCCACTGGAGTTTCAAAGCAGTGAAAGAGGGCAGCAGTCTGGAGGCTACAGGGCTCAGGCTGGCATACTTGGCTAGCGTTGTGGCCAGGTGGTCTGGGCACATTGGCAAGACACTGGCACGCCGCCCTATGCAGATGGCTCCCGTCGCCGCCTTTTTAGGTGTCGATCTCTCTCTCAGTCTTCTTTTCTTTCTTCTAATACGCACACATGCACATCTAAAGTCAGACATATGCCCTCCCTTGAAAAACTGAAAAATGCCTTTTTTTTGTTATTTTATAACAGCGTCGATGGAGACCGCGAGGCCTTTAAAGGGAAGGAGAAACCAGCTGAGCCAGCCTGGCTTTATGCATGTGCCCGTGCCTGCTGTGCGTAATGCCATGCTGGGATACCATCACCATGGCATCCAAAACTCCCCGGGTGTACCCTCCGTACCGTGCCGTGAACTCGCTCGTGGCATCACCAAAGGATGCGTGCATTGAATCAAACGCGACGAGAACGTTTCGTCTCCGCAGCAAAAATTCTCGAGCACAGACCAAAAATATGTATCAAAAAAACCAATTCCCCCTGCTGTTGTGTTCCAGGTTTATGGGGGCCCGAAATCAGGTTCTGCGGTTGTGCGAAACGCTCCCAGAACATATGGAGTAGGATTCGCCAAGCCCCGCTTCACAGCTGTCTGCACCCGGAGAAGACGTGCCCTCCCTTTCCGTGCTTCATTGATGTACGCGCACACACCAAAGACCTCTGTTAATACACACACATGCAAAAAGTGGGAAAACATGATGTTTCTTATAACCTTCATGTATGATCAAGTGCAGGGACAACGTCACGGCAAATAAAACAAGTCACCCTTTTTTTTATCAAAAATAATGAGAATAATGTAACAGAGTTTTGTGTCTATGTAATGGAACTCAATGGGGGTCGTGATGTTTGTCTAGCAACGTTTTTCGAAATATCTTCTGCAGAAGAAAGTCTTACAGGTTTGGAATTCATTTCTCTCTGAGTTTAAAGAAAGCGCCCAGCAGAAGTACTAAAAAGTGTTAACCAAGGGTAAATAACAAACTTAAAAAAAGTATTTATTCCATCTTGGCAGACAAAGTTAAAAACGGTAACAGAGATTGCACACCGACGCATTGCGGCTAACAAGCCCACCTCAGGGTGTGAAAAATAACCACGTAGTGTGAATATTTCGTGGATGTATGATGCATTTTGGCTTAAAGAAGAAATAACTTTCCCATTTTTCCCTGTATAGGGGTTTAAATTCTTCTAGATGTCACATTACCTTAACAAAATATAAAAGAATGGAGCAGAAATGTCTTTTGATTTTGAAGTCAAATCCTTCATTCTCACAGCGTCCTCCTGCGGCCCTGAGGTATGTACAATACGCCATCATTACCCCATCATTATCCAGTTTTAGCACCCCTCGGTGGACTCGCACGCCCCCCTCGCAAGCCTCTTATTTTAATGCTGATTAGCCCCCCAAATTTCCTCCTGCTCCTCTGGCCTGCGTCTCCAGCGTACGCCGCCGCCAATTAGGCCGCAACTGTGAACCGTACGTGGCCACTTTCGCGTCCCTACGATAAACGGGGTGAACGGGGCAAAAAGCGTACCTGCAGGGAGGGTCCAGAGAGGCCCTTTAGAGATGTCAAGCGGCTCCCCGAAATCCTCACAGCGCGCCTCCGAACGACCCAGACGTCGCCCTCCGCCCCCGGTGAGCGAGGGGCAGGTTAGTCCTTTCAGGCCCGGCTCAATGTTTGGCCATTATCCTTTTGTGACAGACCCTTCTCCCTGTCTGAGTCTTACAGGCTTTATATTGCTTACAGCGGGCCGGCTTGTAAATGGAGCTAATCTCACACAGACTTGAACAGAGACGCTGCCGTACGTGTTTGTGTTGTGGAGCTCTCAATGAGGTCCAGGAGACGCGCATGTGGAGCCGTGCAGATGACAGCTCCACTTTCTGCAGGGCAGCGACGGGGAAGTGATAAATGTTTCGTTTTTGCACAAGGATTAAAAAGAAATTAGGACAATTTTATTTCTTGTGATTACATTGATATGTTTTAAATCATTGATATTTAAAAAAAAAGAGAGAAAGGCAGATATTTGGAAGAATATCAGCAACTGAGATTTCTGAGACGCCGTTGATTACAACAATAGACAAAAACGCCATTTTTATTTCGGTTGAACAGAAAAGAAGATATTTCGAAGAATTTAAGAAAGCAAACAGATCAGAGGCTATGGAAGTCCAAGAGAAATCTCACATTCTTCCGAATATTTTCGTTGAATATTCTTGTTATATTTAGAAAAAAAAGTCCACCCAAAACTGAAAATTCTCTCATGAATTACTACACCTAAAGTTCCTTACAACACAAAGGGAGATGTTTTGAAGAATGTCAGAAACTGAGATTTCTGGGTCACCACTGACTACCATAATAGAAAAAATACAGTTTTTGTTCTGTTGAACTCTTATAAATAAAATTCGAAGAATTAAGAAACCAAACAGTTCTGGAGCTATGGAAGTCAATGAGAAATATCAGTGGCTGACATTCTTCCAAATATCTATCTCGATTTTTAAAATGATCGTTTAAAACTTTTCACATTTTATATATGCCTCTTTAATTCTAAACATTGTAATCTTTTAAGAATGACAATTCTGTAATGAATAACTCAACCTCAAGTAGTTCCAAACTTTAAACCTAAAGGAAGATATTTGGAATAATATAATGTTTGGTGTTTTTTCTGTTAAACACATGAGAAGAATGAATTTAAAAATGCAGAAAGTTCTGATGCTATGGGCATCAATGAGAAATCTCAGTGCAAGACATTCATCCAAATATCTTTCTTGTTTTTTCCAGTTTTTTATTGTTAGTTAAATTTGTCTGTTTTAAAAAAATTACATAATTTATACTGTCTGTTTACGATTCAAACTCACAACCAAACTTCTCACTTTTAAAAATCACTTCAACAGACTCAAACTTAACCAACTCACAATAACGATTCTTTGCAAAGCGAATGTCACTCCTATACATCCTGTGCAGTAAAAGATCCCTAAATAAATACAATCATTCGCCACTTTGCAAACAGTGCGGGACAGCATTCCGATGTAATGTGATGTAGACTTGTTCTGCGCGTCGCTCTCATGCACCGCTGTACCACCCAAATGTTTCACCTCTCCATCTTAAGCACTTTCTCCTGTGATCTTTCTATCCGCTAGAATCTCCTAAATTCCTCCTATGATCCATCACAGGCCCATCGCTCACCTCCTCTTATTTCTCTCTCTCACAAGCGTGTCTCCAAGGCCTCAATTCAGTATTGTTCAAGACATACCGGAATCATCACCACCAGAAGTTTCTTTCCCCCAAAATAACACGTTCCATGAAAAGTGGAACCACTTCAAAAGAGATTTTAATCCTTTCTGGATTTGTAGCTGTCCTCTTTACTATTAATAGCAAGCAAGGGGAAGATACATTATGGATTGATTTATTTATTGTGTCATGCATTAAGACGGATGTATCAGAGGTCCCTGTTCAAAAATTCAACAAAAAAAACATCGCTATTTTCTGATAACCTATTTTTGAGTGTGTGAAGAATATTCAGCATTTGCTCTCCAATTAACAGCGTGACTGAGAGCGCCGCGCTAAGCTGGCCGCGCAAAACTTGATCCTCTTTTGGCGTCTTTGGCATGTGGTTTTTAATCAAGTGTTTAAAAAACACGTAATTCCGTCTTTAGTTTATTACGGAATGCATCGGCTCGAGAGGTTAGCACGTTAGTCTGGGAAACTCAACTCAGCGGCATCTTTTAATGTCAGGAAATGTAGATGCAAATGTTGTATAATAAAACAAAATACTATGATTAATATCTACTTTATTTGATTAGAATACTAAACAAAGAAACCTTTGAACGTTGATCGCGCACAAAATGATCTTACAACGATAGCTGTGCACAAAAATGAAAATTGTATCATTTCGAATCGGTCTTTCTTTCTATTGCGAAATACAAAAGAAGATGTTTCTCTCTCTGTTCAATTGAACACAAAAGATTTAAAGAAGAATGAAAGAAAACGGTGCACCAGAAACCAAACCTCAGTTGTAAACATTCTTTTAAATATCTTTCTTTGTTGCCTGCGGTTTTTAAATGTTGTGTTATTGTGGAAGTGACACTTCACCCGAAAATGAAAAATGTGACATAATTTATTCAACCTCTTGTCATTCTTTAAACCTGTCTTTTCTTTCCGCAGAACACACAAGAAGATATTTTGAAGAATGTTGTGAGTTGGCAACATAATGCATTGGTTATGCATTCAGGGGATGGGTGTGCCCTTGATGCTCATCTATCAACTTTCTTCATAATTTCTGCTTTGTGTTTTGTAGAATGACAACCATACATTGCAACCCATTCGGTCTCTCTCTCTCTCTCTCTCTCTCTCTCTCTCTCTCTCTCTCTCTCTCTCTCTCTCTCTCTCTCTCTCTCTCTCTCTCTCTCTCTCTCTCTCTCTCTCTCTCTCTCTCTCTCTCTCTCTCGGTCTCTCTCTCTCTCTCTGGTCTCTCTCTCTCTCGGTCTCTCTCTCTCTGGTCTCTCTCTCTCTCTCTCTCTCTCTCTCTCTCTCTCTCTCTCTCTCTCTCTCTCTCTCTCTCTCTCTCTCGGTCTCTCGGTCTCTCTCTCTCTCTCTCGGTCTCTCTCTCTCTCTCTCTCTCGGTCTCTCTCTCTCGGTCTCTCTCTCTCTCTCTCTCTCTCTCTCTCTCTTTCTCTCTCCCTCTCTCTGTTTTTGTTAAAAAGAGCGGTTACATTCCCTTTAACTGTGCAGTCCTCTCCTGACCGCAGGCCTCACGAATCACAGCGTTTTAGAAACACGGGGAGCACATCTAATCCTCCGGCCCGCATGACTCGGAGATGCTTTCTCTGTATTTAAGGGGTCTGTGGTTTGGATTGAAAAATGAAATAATCAGATGGGGAAGAAACACGACAAACCCGACAAAATGGATTTTGGGAAAGCTGGAATACCGAGGTACAACACGCTGTCTTCACCCAAAACCAAAGATAAATACCCGCTATCACCGTGATTATAGAAAAACATGCCCCTCTTACCATGATTGGGGGGTTCGCTGTTACCAACAAGCGTGCGCATGTGTTTCTCATTTGTGCGAAGGACTTTAATTCCTAACAGCAGTTTTACAGATCGCTCATTATTCAGCTATGTTCACAATAGTAAAAGTCGGCAGGAATAAAGAAGAATGCAGAGCGGGCTCAGAGTCCACCGCAAAACTTTCTCCTCCACACTCCCTAAACCCTCGTGAACGAGAGCCATATTCCAGACACACGGGAGGTCAGGAGGATTGTGGGTTGTTTAGGTGGGTAACCGATACACAACGTGAACGCTCGGGTGACTCAAAATTCGTTTAACTTCGCGTTTGCCACGAGAAATAACAAATGAAAAAGAAGTTTCCGAACGTTTCTGTAGAATTTTCCCTAATCCTCCTCGTCTACAGTTGTTTTAATTTCGTATTTCCGAGAATAAGGATGAACAAACTGAAAACACAAAATCTCCAGAGCTATAAAAGAGTGACATCTGAGAATTAGAAACATGATACAGGGACAAACAAAGTAACGACATTACTTCAGATGATCACAAAAAGGTATTTTGAAGAATGTTGGAACCTGGCACCTATTCCCTTGCATAGTTATATTGATTTAAACACTTAGCTGAAAATGAACTTGACCACTCTCGCATTGAGTTAAAAGTAACAGATTACCCCAAAATGTAAAAATGGACATCATTATTCAACTTCTTGACAATATTTTAGATATTTCAAAGAATGTCGGGAACTGGCACCCATTTACTTGCTTTGCTTCTATTCCAGAAAAAATTTAATGTCCCAAGTTTTTCATTTCTTCAAACCAGAACCCACAAAAAACAACAGGGATGTAAAGTCTACTCGTGCTCTAAATCTCTCTCCTACTGTTCTTAAAAAAGTGTGTACATTCCCCAGGGATATTTGGATATATGTGTTCATACTGAAATGATAGACTTTAGAATCTGTGGATGTCAGAGCATTATGGTGATTTCATCAGAAACCTTAGAATGGATTTGCTTCCATTAAAACATCTATGTAAGAAACTTGTCGCGGTAGTGATGTGCCATCTAAAATAAACGTGAGCAGCATATGTAG
This sequence comes from Triplophysa yarkandensis, assembly GCA_033220385.1. Classification (NCBI taxonomy): domain Eukaryota; kingdom Metazoa; phylum Chordata; class Actinopteri; order Cypriniformes; family Nemacheilidae; genus Triplophysa; species Triplophysa yarkandensis. The sequence goes on from CM065674.1 coordinate 1,567,925, forward strand.
CTGGTCTTACGGTTGGTGCGTGTGGTCAATGTTAAGGAGACTGGAGGTTGTCTGAGGACCGTGATCATTATCGTGGTGAATAGGGCTTTCGCTGGAGTCATTACCCTGTCTGGCACTTCACAAATAAATCAGCAAATATGCGGCACCTCCATCCATAATTGGGTTCGGCCCTCCCTCTCATTTTCGCCCAATAATAGCTTTCCACAGTCATTACTCCAGCTCTACTTAAACTTTTCCCTCGAACTGTTTTTTATGTAAAGTGGATGAAAAATCTATATTAACTGCGTGTTTTGTCATTTCTGCTGCGAGGAATAAAGACGCTTTTTGCTCATCGTGGTTTCTGGGAGAACAACTATGATGCCTGCCAAAAGTGCCGTGGTTTCGCTCGCCACCGTTCTGCTATTAGTCGCTGTTATGGGCGGAACTGCGGAATGACGGTAACACAAACCATCCGTGCACGCGGGCGGCATGTTCGTGTTCGGGCCGGCCAGGCCTGGCTTCCGTTTCGCCAATTTTGGCGGGGCATGTTTAGACCACATTTCTCTCTCTCTCACTCTCTCTCTCTCTCTCTCTCTCTCTCTCTTTGCTCTTTTTAATCCCGGGAAGCACATTTTGCGTGGGAACGGACTGAGAATGGAACGGTCCAGATGTGAAATGAGAGGAAAGAAAAGTGTGGGTAGCACCCATGGTGCGTCATACGTAGGTATAGATGGGATCTGCCGACTTTTTGCACTTTATTCTAAAAGGGGGGACGGTGGAGTTGTGCAAAAAAAAGATTAAAACGTAAAAGCGTTAAATGGATTTGAGAGTACTTCCCACTTATCGGTAGCTGAAAACATCAAATTAGCCACATTATTCAATATACAAACATGCAAAGGGGAGCTTTGTGCAAAAACGTTACACGTGGGGCATGAAAAAGGGTGGGAGGGTAAAAGTAGATAAATGCATTAAAAAAGATCTACAAACCAAAATGCGGACGGATACTTCTGCCTAAAAATTCTTAAATATAATAATGTCTTAAAGTGATAGTTCACCCAAAAATGAAAATCCCTCATTTGACACCTCGATGGCATTCTTTTTCTGCAAAATTCAAAAGGAGATATTGTGAAGAATGTTGGTATCCAAAACCATTGTTCGCCTTTCGCTTCCGTAGCATGAGCACCTACTTCAATGGGTATCTGCTTTTGTGTTCAGCAAAAGAAATATTAGAGGCTGAGTAAATGATGTCTACATTTTCATTCTGGGGTGAACTATTGCTTAAACAATGACCCCAGAAATGTAAATTACAAAGCAATTAAATTCTTTAATAAAAGGACACATCATGTCTTTAAGTGATGGTTCACCCAAAAATGAAACATCACCCACTCGTCATTTCAAACCTGTGTGCCATGTTTTCTGCAAAACACAAAATATATTTTGAAGAATTTAAGTAAGGCCATTTGTCCCCTTTAACTGCCATAGTATGGACACCGAACCAATGCAAGTCAATTGGAATCAACAAACACGCATTTTTCAAAATATCTATTTAGGTGTTCTGCAAAAGGTTTCATTTCTTGAACGGAAAAAAATGTCAGAGTTTAGTTCACGATTTCGAACCCAAATGAAAAACATAAAAACAAAGCAATGAACTCCTTGCAACGGATACAGAAAAGCATTCTTTATTGACAGGTGCTCATCACAGGCTTATCCATCAATCCCTGAATTTGATCATATTAATGAGTGGCTTTGTGATCCTCTTAAAGCAGATCCACATTCAAAGCGCATCATGCCGCTCGGCTCTACGCAACCCTGAGAGGAGCCCGGACATAAGCTGCGAGGCAAAGCGAACCGATCAAAGCAGATGATCGTCCGCTAGCTGCTTTATCAGAATCGTACAGAGGGACTTTATGGAGAGAGGGAGGGCGAGAAGTAGCTTTACTGCTGTTTTCTATCAGAGAGGATCATGGGGGATCATATTGGTGTTTTTGGTTAAGCTTCCCTTGCGGAAGGTAAGAGTGGCAAACGTATGACACGAGGATGGGACGGCCTGTAAAAAGGAATCGGATTTGTACTATCCTCTCATCCTTTGGCAGTTCGCTCTCACAATTGACGGTACAAGGGCTGGTTTACGATTTAAAAAAATTGTAAAGAAAAAAGTAAGACAATGAATGCGAACAATTCCACCAGAATGAGAACAAGAGGTTTGCCAGCGGCACGTCACGTCAGATCCGCCAAACGTCCGGGCACATCGGCAACTCGGAGTGGATGAGAACAAACGCAAATTGATAAGAGGCTCCAGCGCTGACCGTTCCGCTCCAATCGGATTCCGTACTCCATTAAAAATCAATCCTAATGCTTTTTCACCACACAATACTTCATTGAACATTAGAGAGAGATTAAAACAAATTGGACTAGAGATGATCAGATACCCGAGCAAAACATCTGCAGGCCGGCGTATCGCTTTTCCTATTTTTCAGAGCGCGGCCCAGAGCCCGTCTGACTTTTTAACCCTGCGTTATCTCCACCTCCCGGCCAAAGACAGAGCCAATTTGTTTCCTGAACAATAGCGTAGCCATCCTGGTGACGGAGCTTGGCAGGCCAACAGAGAAGAAGAAGTAAAGAGGTTTTAGAGTAGTCCAGCTTCACGTTTTCGAATGTAACATTTTGAATGAATTCTAAAAGAATCTAAAACGAGGGTGCTTAATATAAATAAACCCGAGTTATTTTTTCCTAATCTCAGTCGCTCTCGCCCCTTTACTTTAGCCCCATGGCTTTCAGTTGGACCCGGGCCAGGAAGGGAAATCCATGAACATGAAGAATGAACCGCACGAGCTGAAACTTTTCCGCCGAACCCCTGCGACGGGACGAAATTTTGCCAGCCTCGTGGGAGGGATTGCTAACAACCTCTAGGCAAAAACTCGCTTATCTGATTGCATTGTGACAAGAGTAATGAGCGAGTTAAGTGTATTTAAGAAAGAGGGAACGGGAGAGACAGAGAGAGAGAGAGAGAGAGAGAGAGAGAGAGGAGGGGAGATAAACAGGCCGGAGTCTCTCTCTCTCCTTGCTATCGTGGCATATCACATGATCCAGACCATCCTCCAATTGGTCAGGAAGCGAAGCAAATTCGTCCGCCATGTAAGGAGGGTTGGAAGCGACATTCTCTCTCTTCCTCCCTCCCTCGCTTGCTCGCTCCCGTTTCTCTCTTACTCCAACCTTAAAATGGCGGCTGGGGGAAAAGTCTGCCAAAAAGGGATCGAGCCTGGCGCTCTTTTTCATATACCTACACAACTACTTCTGTTCGTTTCGGGAAGGGGAGAGCGGGACAGCTTTGAGTAGAAACAGATGAAGCAGTTTTTTTGTGGCGCGCTGACTGGTACAGGGGGAAGTTTGAAAGCACGCCAGGAAAAAACATTAACCGTGCCGTGTCCGGCGGGTGTACGGGCCGGCGGAAAGCGCCATGAAGGGGTGGCATGTCCAGCGCGGACGTTTTAAACACACACAGACACCTGTTTGACGATTTTGTATTCTCATTGCTTCAAGCACTGACATCCTGACCCGCGCTGGGTTGGCACGATGCGGTGCTGCGCGCATTACTATGAGAAACATTTGCCTATGAGCAAACGTTTCAGCGCATGGGTCGCAGTGGCTGCCAGCGACGTATGTGAGTGGCGATGTTGGCATGCCCAACCACCCTGCGTCGCTGCCAGGCCGTAGAAGATGCTTTGAGGATTGTATTGGACGTTGGCAGGAAACCCATCACAGCACAAAACAACATAAAGAAGTTTGTTAGATGTTTAATGTAACATGAGAGAACTTGTGGTGGGTTGTGTTTTAACTCAACCTTTAGGTAAAGGCCTCTCAAATGATTTTGTCTACGGAGCAAAATAAATCACTGCGATTCAGCAAATTCAAAAATAGCAATGGCCAATTTCCAGCTGGAAATATTGGGAGCGCGACAATAGAAACACACCTTGGGGTTTAGCTTGGAGAGGAAGCAAATCTCGAAGCGCATGGCAAACTGACAATCAAGTTCCTCAAAACTCAAGGATGGAAACGATTGACGTAGCCAAGTAAGATGCTAATAGGGTCGTATCGAACCGGTGCATACGTTATTGTGTTGGGGGCGTGGCAGAGGGCTAATCGCATCATGTCTCCTGGCTCCCCCCGGCATGGGTGATTCATATGAAAGAGGATCATGGTGGAATGTTCTGTTCCCAGAGGCCTGTGCCTGATGGAATTAACCCTGCCATAGATCCTATCCTGCGACCGCAGGGGCCGGGTCAAACTGATTATCTTTCAGAGAGCCCTCGCGACAGGACCAAGGCTATTAAAAGAGGCGCTCAGAAAACCATCTCGGCCGACCACCGTCACTTTTGCCGTGTGTTGTTAGTGTGGGCAGAGGTCAGGTGGGGTTTTTCTCGGCATTGAGGTTGAGAAAATTGTACGATCGTTACCTGCAATACTTGGGATACTTGGGATAACTCGGTCCAGTTGTACCGGAAACATCAGTGACATGTTCCCAGCACACCAGACGGGACTCTTTGTAACAGCATATGATCGAGGGGATCGCTGTAGTTGCCCTCGCATCCCTCCCCGATGCGTTCCTTCTAATCATTTTTTTCGGGGAATTATGATTTTTCCTGTAGTTCTTGAGCACTAAGTTCCTAATACACAGTGGCACGCTGTTAATGATCCAAACAATCGCTGTTTCACACATACATATTTCATTACAACAGCTGAACAAATTACATATTTATGATTTATAAGGAGGAACGCCATTCGGATTCATTAGGTATGCAGGCAGGTACAGGAGTCCCATCTGCAGCCGCATCTGCACCACTGAGAGCGGAGCTGCGACCGAGGGGCTGATGCTGAATGTGCAACAAGGTGGAAAGCATACTATATAATAATATCATTATTATACTATTTATCGTATTATTAACAAAAACATGAATGTAATGTCACCTAGAATGTACAGATGAAATATTGTATCATATTCTATATTAATGTTTAATTCATGTATTTTCAAAGATTATATTTAACTTTTATTATTTCAGTTGACAAGTAATTTAAGTTCTTAAGTTCAGATATTTATATGCTTTTACGTTATTTTATTTTAAATAAAAAAAATTCATTTATAAATCTTCATTTACATTTATTTATTTGGTAGACACTTTTATCCAAAGTATTATGCAGTAGTAAATCATCACTACAGAGTAAACAAGGGTAAGGTGTCTTGCTCAAGGACACTTGAGTCACTGACACTGGGATTCAAACCCACAACCTTCTGGTTACAAGACCAACTCTTTAAACACCAGATGACAACTAACCCAAATATATAACATATTTTATAAAATAACATACATAAATATATATATATCTATATATATATCTATATCTATATATATATATATATATATATATATATATATATATATATATATATATATATAAATATAACTTACCCAAATATATAACATATTATATAAAATAACATATATATATATATATATATATATATATATATATATATATATATATATATATATATATATATATTATGTATAAATAAACTAAAATACATGAACAAATGTTAAATTAGATACAACTCTGAAACAAATAAAGTATAATAATAAATAATAAATATATAATAATATAAAATATGATAAACAAATCATAAATAAGCTAGCAACATTTGATATTATTACTAGTTGAAATTCTCCTCATGATGAATGAAAATGACCATTGAGTGCTGAACATATCCCCTGCAAAATATCCACATTCAGCATCATTCAGTTCGCTGCCCAGAGATTTTTTCTTCTTTTTTTATCAAGGCGGTCACTTCATTGATATTGCAAATATAAACATGACCCTATCCTTGATCCTTAATTCAGAAGACCTGGTCTCCGATTGGGCCTTGAACATTACACACGTTATAACACAAATACAGCAAACTTAAAACCTTTTAACGATAATGTGTTTATGACGCTAGGAAGACTCCAGGGCATCAGCAAACTATAAAAATATGAAATTGTCGAAGGCAATAAAGCCCTGGGACGGTGAACCACGGTTTGGCCCGAGTGTTGGATGCAGATGTTGGTGACGCATTACCGCTCGGAAAATTACGGCAATTACAGCTATTAATTGCGGATATTACAGAGCCCCCTTTATCCATCAAATATCTTATTTAAGCAAAGACCCACGACAGAAATACTTTTAACGATTTGTCGAACAGCTGCTCTCCCTTGTAAAGTACTTACAGTGCAGAGAACGACTTGTTCCGGCACGCTAATGACCTTAGCCGGGATAAGGCGGCTGATCCGCCAGTGTTAGGCTCATTATTGTTGGAGGGGATTTGGAACTGCTTTTCCTGTCCGGGCTGGGAACGGAGTGAGTATTCCCTGTTTTCAGCTACATCTAGAGCTATGAACTTCGCAAATGTCCGTGAACGCCGGTGAGTTTGCGAGATGACTGCGCGAGACCCGGTAACACCCCGATGGGGAAACGGCGTTTGGGGGAGGCCCAAAGTGAAAAAGGGAAGGCCACGGCTTGTGGTCCACACATTTCCAAAGCGCTCCGTGTGCACATGGTGGCGGGCATCGGGCCAGGGCAGAGACAAACAAACAAACACAAACTCTCTAAAACACAAACACAGAAGACACAACAACCTAACTCAAACCATATCTGCCACGTTCCTCCAAGTGCGTTGTGGTCGGTTTTTTCAAGGAATAAAACTGCATAAAAAAAGCTCTTGATACAAAACAAAAGGCGCGAGCGAAACAATACCATATTCACAAGAACGCGACACAAACACACGGCGGTAAAGGGTATTGTTCGAGAAACTTTGTGCTGCGTAGATATCCGTTAAACTATTAATCAAAGTGAGTATGAGAAAAAGTAGCTAGTCAGCTTCATCTGATCTGGAGAGCGAGAGAGAAGGAAAGAGCAAGAGAGAGAGAGAGAGAGAGAGAGGCCGGGCTGTGTGCAGGCTGTTTAAGATTCACATGGTGTGGTGACTCAGCCCATTTTGGTAATGGAGAGCCCCGGCCACCTAAAGATGGAAATGGCAATTTTTCAAACCCCACATTTTATATATAAATTATCCCAAGCACTCAAATAGCGAACGCCGCAAGGTCGTTCTCAAATATTTCGGATGCCTCGCGTTCAGCTTTTTGCCAGCGCTGAGGACCGGTGCGACAGTTGGAGGTTGAACTGAAGATCCGTTCGAGTGTAGGAGCTGAAGTTGAAAGTGTCAGAGTGGCTGGGAACTACTGGTTTTGGTTTTGATGTAGTGCACGCACTTCCGAGCCTCATCGTGTTACGTGAATTGACTTGATTTAAGAAAAATAACATTTTCTTGGTGCGGATCTTTCGGGAGAGGAAAGAGCAGAGTCTGGTTGTGGAACACGTTGAGCTTGTTCGCTCGTCAATGTCGAGTGAGCAAATACAAACGACTCCAACAGACTTGTCTGAATCTAGACCGCGGCATGCTGGTGAACCCTGCAAGCCACACCACTTAACTTTGTCCAACTCCTCGAAAGTGAGCGAGGGCTGGTCACACGCTTGTTGTCTTCGCCCACTATCTGACATTCTGCAGGACTGGCCCCCTTCGGGACAGCTGACCCTCTATTAATCACATGACCGACAGACCATATGATTGAGACCTAATAGAAGAGGGCGCCGCAGGTTAAGAACAATCCAGGGTGAGGGAACGTGGCTTTGTGCAAGTTAATCCAAGTGTGAGCGAGGTCACCACGCGACCAGATGAGGTCAGGCACCACTCGGACAGTTGCCCGATCGGACCTTCCAAGAAACCTTACTTGCGCTGTGGCGACCCGCGTAAGTTGTGTGCGAGGGGAAACCGCCCCCGGCATGCCCCTAATAAACGTCACCCTGTTTTGTGGCGCTTAGGTAACATGACAGCCCAAGAAGTCAAACTAATTGCTTAAATCAGACAGGATTGCAGGATTACTGGTGGATTTCCTTTAGTAATCGCACCTGTGCGCTTCCTCTCGTCCAACCTGGCTATTTCCAGACGGAGAGAGAGGGAGAAACAGGACGAGCCAGCTGGAACTTGTGCGCGAGCAGGAGCATGTTTTTAACTCTGGGATTAATTGTGAATGGCAGCCTGCGGGGCCTCCATCAGGGCCGCTTCTTAAAAGATCTTAATGCAATTAAATGGCACAGTTGATAAAGTCGAACTTGCCTCTTTCCAGAGGTTTAACCTCGATGAGCGGCACAAAGGAGCCTTTGTCTCTCATGAGCTTTTAAAGTTTACATACGTTTCGTGACTGCGTGCGTGCGTGACGGTTATATCAAACCAACACACTTCGCCCTGGATTTAGTCACAGTTACATTAGTTGCATTTAGTGCATTTAATCCACTGGTTTTCTAACGTTTCTTCGGCTGCTTTTAAATCGTTCAGACAGCGAGTGTGACGGACCGGAGTTTTAAGCTGCTCTGTGCTACTTGCGAGACGTTTAAAGCTCAATGTTAATCTCCACCTCCTCCATTCTATTTAAACACTTTATTCTTCTTCTCCCTTTCCTCTTGAAACATCCTTCTTTTCTTAGAAATTGCATCAGTGTCTTATGTGCATACCCGCATGGGTTTGTCTTGAGCTGTACGAAAAAGCATCTCCGAACCAACATTGCCTTTAATAATGGTGAATGCTTGCTTCTACATATTACATATACAAACATATGTTATATATATATATATATATATATATATATGCATATATAAATGCACACAATATTGACATGTATATGTATATATGAAGGTAAGTTTATTTACAAAATATACATTGTATATGCATTGTAAAGTATGTACAATATATAAAGACAAACTATGCACTACAATATATATGCTAAATGTATATATATAAATATATTTCTTTGTAGTATATTATGTGAGATTTATATTGTCTGTTTGTTATTTAGCTATAAATATGTAGGTGTATTATATACAAAATGTACATTACATATGGTGTAACCTCACATATATGTACTGTATATGGCCTTCCTAGGTCAATATTAAAAAGATCATGTTTTTATAGTATATTTGAAGTCAAGATATATCATAAATATGTTAGAAACCCAGATCAAGCATTTTGTCTAAATAAAATCATCCTTTCAGTTCAGAACATACTGTGAATATAAAAAAAATGTTGAACTGTGAAAAAAGTATATACAAACATACAAACATTTATCTGTATATTTGTATACATCTTATATACTATATTGTAATGTTAACAAAGTATAAACAATATATAATGCACGTTTTGATTACAACATACCTACATAGGTATAGACACATTTTAAATAGACATAAACCGACTTGCATATTTTATATCACATACTATAAACAAACCTATATCATAAGACTTGTTTTGTTGAAAGAAGTCTTCATAATCAATTCCTGCCATGTATATCTTGCAAATACGTTTTGCCACACAATACCCGCACGGACAACGCTGACTGCTGGGAGGCTGGATGCTAACTGGTCATTGATCTTCAGATCGTGACCATGAGCTGGCCCCTCCAACATGAGCGTATCATGGTGCACCGGGTGCGTAGCCTCATCCGACCTCTGCTAGCGTTTGGAAATCAGATCAGACAGATCACAGCAAGAGAGAGCCGCAGGTCAGGAAAAGCTTTGCAGACTAAATCACGCCCGTCTGGATTTGGGGATCGTTTACGTTCCCGACCGGCCTCACAGGTGTTACAGTCCTCGCTCGTGATACCGTGACCTCAAAATAAACCGGCAGCCTCAGAAGGCCTCTGTAGTGCCACCACAGACTCCTATGGCGGCTCTCTTTTCCAAAGGTATCGATTGGGCCCGGGCAGGCGCTTGATGCGCCTCTTCAAGTGCGCTCCCGGCAAGAGCGAATACTTATGTTCACAAGATGTTATTGATCACGTTATCAGAGATACATGGCGACGAGGGACGTTTTTTGAACATTGCAGAGTTCGGCGTTGACTCGGCCCTCCCCTGCGCCGCGTCGAATTGTCATGCGCGCGGGAAGCCTCCTTCCTTAATATCTATCTTAAGAGTTGACAATGTTTTGGAGCAATTAAAGCAATCGATACAGGCCTGAGAGGAGCCTCTTATCCACAGTAATAGCTCTCACTGAATAATAAATAACGTGCTGGCCGAAAGCTGGGAAGGGGGATGACCTCGCATTAACGATCGCGGGCTGTGGACGGGGGCTTCCTCACAACTCGAGAACCTCTCAAATTCTCACTGCCACGCATCTAGAACGCCGCTCCTTGAAGGACCCTAACTAAATAAAAAACAATAGTTAGAAATAGAAGAAACACGAAATGGGCTTCCTTGATTCTGTCCTACGCATCACGCTGAATGGGCCATTGTTCGCTAGCCAGAGACCAAAAATAAACCAGAGCATTAATGAAGAAAAGTGAGGCTGTATAATGCACAAACGCTCGGGTTTCAGATGGCAGGAACAGCGCTTGTATTATGGCCCAACACTGCGATTGAGGTTAATGAGAGTCTATTGACAGGTAATCTACTGTCGGCCATGAAGGGACAGTATCTCTTCTTTACCACGGGCCATTCATTCTACACCTTTAAGAGCAAACCATTGCAATTCTGTTTTATAGATGACTACAGGACATGCAATAAACTTTACAGTTGTGCTATTTCTAGAACCCCGGTAAAAAGTATCCAAAAACATGTAATAAATACCAATAATTATTACGCATATGCAAAACAATACCATCTGTAATGTTTTAATATTCATCCTTTTGTATTCGTTAGTTTTGTACATCATGATTAGAATTTGGTGTATATATAAATATACAAATAAAGCAAAAAAAACATTGCTTTGCTTGAAGAAATGTTAAACGTTTAATAGTGTAACAAAGTACATACAAAATATTTGTAAAGCTTAGTTGTTCTTAAAAATGTATGACAGCAAAAAAGGATCTAAGATCTATCAATCTGTCTGTCTGTCTGTCTGTCTGTCTGTCTGTCTGTCTGTCTGTCTGTCTATCTATCTATCTATCTATCTCATAAAAGATAAGAATGTGGCTTTGGAGGATGATGTTGCTTCTTTCTGTTCTCTTGGACAATCTGTTTGTTTTGAATCGCAAGACATTCAAGCACAGCCAACGATAACCTGTTGGTGTACACAGAAGTTGTGGAGTTTAGGTCATATCACAGTTGCTCCTTAAAGCCAACTCAAACTCTCTCTCTCTCTCTCTCTCTCTCTCTCTCTCTCTCTCTCTCTCTCTCTCTCTCTCTCTCTGGTCTCTCTCTCTCTCTCTCCCCCTCTCCCTCTCTCCCTCTCCCTCTCAGCATCACTGCCAACAGCGGGCATGGCTGGACTCCCAGTTTCCCTATCAAATATTCCCCAACCCAACATGCAGAGCCAACCACAACTCTTCAACACGGAGAGCGGCTCGCTCCTAGATTTGGTTTGTTGTTAATCTGTAAGCCAAAGTGGACTCCTACGAGCGTCCCCCGAACGCCACCCGGATTTCCCTCTGTGAATAATAATAGCTCCGGGCAAAGACACTAGCCACACAGCTTGCGATGAAGGCTAAACGCCTTCACAGGCCTGTTGAGCTAAAGGCCAAGCGAGCTGGAAGCGGTCACGCTGACCCACTGCAGGATAAAATAGCAGCATCAAATAGAGCTCTGTCATAAAATCCAGCTCCCCAGCGCTAGCTCTAAACTTAGCGCGGTGTCAGAGAGGGCCACCTGTTCCTTTGACATAAAGCCTTGCTGCCTCCTTTCGTCACTGCCGCGTTGACCCAGATTGCTCCACAGCGGGGCGTCTGACCCCCCGTGACCCGAGTGTTAAAGTGTGACCCCAAAACAGCAAGAATGCACTTTCTTGGGAGGCCCCACACACAAACACACACAATTGCACTCGTGTGTTGAGATACAATGGAAGTCAATGGGGATCTACGTTGTATGGATATTAACATTTATCAAAATATCTTTAATATTCATCATTGATTCGCTTTATTTCTCTTATGGACACAACCAGCGTCGGATCACGTATCCTCTAACACAAGATCTGAAGTTGGGTTTTGGATTTTTATGACTGAACCTCCCCCTACATCAGAGTCGAGATCACAAGGCAAGAACCAAGCCGAGAAGATCCCGATGTGGGCCAGGGGCGATACGGGAAGACGGGAGGGGTTCGGGGGGTCTCCACTAAGTTTGACTGTGATGTACTTCCTGTGTGGCTGTCAGCCTGTGGCGTATCCTTCATCTTCCCTCAGCGCTGCCCTCCCACTGACCTTACTTTCCAGCAACACAACACCCCCACAAAAGTCTGTTCCTCTCGTCTGCTTCACCGCGACCCCTCCGTCCCCGCAGGCCAACAGCAGCCTCTTTCTTTCTCCATCACATCCTTTCCACCTTTTCCCCCGGCGCCCCGCGAGAACGCTCCTTGCCCACAGGCTGCGCGATCACGGATGTACAGCACTACTGTAAATCTGACACGGCTGCCAGAATCGCGCTGAATTCAGCAACAACGCATCTGTTTTAACCGGGAAGGAAAAACTTGAGCGTTTTGAAATAAGTAGCGCGCTAATGCCTCGGTGTAATTGGAAAGTCCAGAGCGATTAAGCTCTGAGCGTCATTAGACTTCAAGGGGCCGCCGGGTGGAAAGGGTTCACTCCGGGACAGCCGACCCACTGACCAGGGTGGGAAGTAGGGCACGGAAACCGGCTGCGTGACACACTAACCTGGTGTGCTGCTTTCACGTGCTGGGGCTTTTTTTGGTTTTGCTATCAAGAAACAAACAGAAGCATTCGCAGCATGAGCACACGTTCGTGGTGGTTTTGTAACATAAAACTCCAGATTTTGTATGATGGTTATACGGGGATGTTGCCGAGGTGTGTGGAGGGCGTATAGGCAAAAGACAGAGTGCTGTAATTACAGGCCGGCATGCCCGAAGAATGGGACCCAAAAGTGGCCGCTGTGCCGCCTTTCCAGCGCACTTGAACTGGCAACCGGGACGAGATTGTGCTGGTGAGGACGTTGCACAAAAGAAACAGGGGGAGTCCACTTAAACCAAGCACTCAAACTCGCACTTTCATTTATGTAATTTAACGTTTTATTAAAACCAAAAAATAAGCATGCGGGGATACTTCTTTAGGTCGCAAACCATGCACCTCCCCCAACTCCCGCTCCAAAAATACCCCCGCCCCGAAAAGTGTATTTTGGAACAGTTAGCCGAATGCTCAGGGATGAACTTTTGAAATCGTCTTTTTAAATAACGAAGCCCTTCAAAAAGCGTTTCTGTCTGCGCTGAAAAGGCCCAGCAGGCCTTCTGACTGCTGGAAGCTTCGAGTTGTTATCCTAGCAACTGGAGATAAAATGGTCTCCCGGAGTCCGTGGGAGACTGACTGTGCGAAAGAGCAGATCCCCAAAGCATTTCCTGGTGCAGAGGTCCTCAGCTCCTGACGTTATGGCCCCGGGCTCAGCGCACATAAAGCCTCCTTATTGCCGCAGCTGAGGCGGTGAATACGACCACAGTGATGCGGGGAGGTCAGGGGCGCACCTCAAAGGATACGGCTTGCATTTATTTCTCTCTCCTTTATTTTTCACACTACACACTGATCCTAATAAATTACTGTACCTCCGAAAAAAGCAAGATGCTGGCGAAGAGACGTATTGAGCCTGATGATTTGAAAGATTCATGAGTTGTAAAGCAAGCTTAACCTGGCCTCCGTCTTTTTGCCCCCTGCCACCCACCTGCGCCGCCGAGCGCTTAAGCACTCGCTGCCCGGTCTTTTGTGCTCGCTTCTGTTTAATTACGCATCTTAGGTTTACTTCCTGTGTTGCTGTACTTCAAACTGAATCTTCCACTTGCTTCTAGCGACTGTTAAGATTTACGCAAGCCATCCAATCAGGTGGAATTTTGAAACGTCTCATCCGTGCCCCTGTTCTGATTTAGAGCGTGACAGCGTGTCTGTCTCTGACAGCACCTGCGGTGGAAGGTGGTACGGCAAGGATTTTCAATAATGGACGATGCGTACAGGGTCCTGACAGTATCATTTATGAGACGCAGAGGGACGCTGTCATTTCTAAGAAACGCGCAGCGGTATTATTTACAGACGCGGCGGCTGTGTGAGGTCATCACAGCGGGGCGGCGGTGAAGGGCAGTGGCATACTGGTTCAACGTTTGATGCCTATGTGAGCAATAGCGTATGGGGCGACCTCGTAACTCAACATCCGTTCGTGTGGGGCGCCTGAGAAACTGGCTGGTGGAGCATCTGGCGAGAACTGAAATTTTAAACACAAAACTAAAATTCGGTCATGAATTATTCATTCTCTATTTGTTATTTGTTTAACTGAGCACAGAGAAAAATATTTGGACGAATGCTTGTAACCAAACAGTTCTTCTTTGACTACCATAGTAGGAAAAAGGCGATACCCTCCTGCATTCTTCAAAATATAATTTTTTTTCAACAAAACACATTTTTTTAAGTTTCCTATTATAATAGTCAATGTGATCCAAGAAGTGTTATAAGCAGTCCTCCTAAAATCTTTCTCTGTGTTCATCAGAACAAAGCAATATATATACAGATTGAAACAACTCAAAGATGAGTAAATTTTGAAAACAAAATTTGGGCAAACTATCCCTTTCTTTAATAAACAAACAAACAGAACAGCCGCAGTTATGCTCAGATCTGTAACTCACATCAGCTCATAGCAAGTGCTTTCCAAAACGCCACACCATCGGACAAAATAAGGGTTACCGCGCCACGCGTTCTGTTTGCTTTTCAGGCGAGAGAGCAACACAGCTGTACTTCTTTTTGCAGTCGACGTTGCCTTTGTTGTTCATTTGGCTTGTGTTTTTTTAATTGTTTACTCCAGGGCTTTGCTTCTCGTCATTTGTTTGAACGGATGTTGTGATTACGACAAATAAAAAAACCAGGGCCTTCTGTGGAAAGCAGCACATCTCAGCTCCCAATATGTGCGCGGCATCTGTTGATGTTTAATGTCACCCGGCAGACGCTGCGAGACTCGTGGTTCTCTCTCTCTTTTTCTCTCTCTCGCTCAGTGGGAGAGAGAGAGAGAGAACGAGGGTCTGGGTAAGTTGCCCCGCTCTGTACCCGTGTCCCCCCCGGATGCAGGAGGCAGAGGGCACTGGAGCAGAATGCGTCCTAATTAAAGAACCCAGATGAGGAGTTCCAACTGTACCCATCCTCTTAAATATTTATCAGCTTACCGGGTGGATCAACAACACACCCCCACCAGCAAGGGATCACAAACAATCACATAAATCGGCTTTGGGTTTTTTACCCCATTACGACCTAATGGATGCATCACCTGTCTGCGCTGGGAATGCGCCTCACTTCCTGTGCTCGGAGGCCCGGTCTCCCAGTTTCACGATAGACCGGATGCCCGCTATTCACAGCTGTGAAGAGAGCAGTACCGTGGAAGATGGCAGGGTTTTAATATTAGTTAGCCAGCTGTTGCTGAGCGGGGTCATGGCTTTCACGCGTACACACACCGTTTGTGCCTTCACAACTTTAGTCGCTTCGGTAGGTTGCAAACTTACATTAGAAATATCACACCGAAACTCAATGTGACCTCATGTCTAGACTATACAACCGAGTATACAGTTCATTGTGTTTGCATTTTTTCCCCATTAAAGAAGTGCGTGACAAAAATATACCATCGGTGCAAAAGTGTTTGGAGTCACGTCAGGGCACGAGGTCCGAGCTCCCATGAGCTTCTGTGAGCGCCGACTACTGTTACCAGGCAACCCTTCTGTTTCCACCCCCACCACAGGCACGCATTCTTAAAGTGCTTCGGACTTACGCTGAGCGATGGATGTCTGAGTGTGTGTCTAAAGTGCATCATCTTGACTCCAAATGGCCTGGAAACACGCTCGGTGGACTTTCGTCGTCGAGCACGTCCCTTCCTGAACAGATATTGTGATGATAAGGAATCTATACATCTGCACATCGTCTTCCATAACTGGACTTTTCATATTTTATATATCTATTAAATTGGTATTTAATTAGTACGTAATGTACATTTAAAAGTCTTCCCTTAAAGTTATCCATATTTCTATTTTAGGTATATTCACTTTTTTCTTAACATTACACTTTTTTTTGTTGTCGAAGCATTTCGCATCATTTCATGCTATGTATGACTGTGTATGTGACCATAAAACTGGAATTTTGAATTTGTTTACACAAACCGAGCATCACAAGGCGCCCGATTGGTCAGAAATCTGCGTGGTGCAATAGGAGTCGTCCCTACTTTATATTTGTTTTTCTTTTAATTGTGTGAATGCGGCGTTCCAACGAGCATACGCACATGCAGATAGCAACATGTGGCAAAGGCCGACCCAGTCGAAATGTCAGCTCCCTGCAGCCTGAGCTGTTGCAAAGAGTTGGGCGTCTTCCAGCGGCATGCATCTGCTTTACCCGGAGAGAGAGAGAGAGAGAGAGAGAGAGCGAATCCTCCAGCATAGGATCGAATCGCACACAGGAAGACACTGAAAGTGGGAGAGGGGTGGGAAAAAAAAGCTTTCCTGGTGGGGCAGGCTAGACTGGTCTGGCTCCCATCAGGGACTTATTCCCTCTTAGGGTGAAAGAGTGCAGGAAGACAAAAGGGAGGGGCGTGAGACTCGGGGGAAGAAGGCGGGGGGGATTTGTCACATACGCCTCTAAAGTTTCACAGGCCTGCAGGACTCTCTACCATGCACACTGTGTATGGTGAAGTAATTGTTGCTATTTACTTCCTTTGCTGGATGGGGCGTCCCGGACAGGTCCCAGTAGAAGCCCTTCTCGAATGAGCTATAAAACCACACATTTTACATATGTGACCCTGCCTGTGGGAAAATCCAATTCGGATAAAACGAGCTTTAAAGTTTGACCTAATCATTTCACTATGATGTGACCTGATCTAATTCAATGTCATATTCTCACAGAATGTTCCATGATTTTATATAAAGCAAATCCCCCAAAAGTGCTTTACTGGGTGTGCACAGGGAGGTTCACATGTGGTTCTTTTATTTACACGCCGAGCGCGTCGAGCGAGTGTCTGTGAAAGATAAGGTCGGGAGATCTAGCTTGCACCTTCATAGCCGACTACTGATAAACAAACCAGAAATACACACTAATAAATAGCCGCGAGGCTTATTACGGGTATAGACCGGGCTCAGCTGCATTGAGATACAGTTTAATGACCTGGCGACGCCAGAAGGCCCAGGACAGAAACGCAGAGATAACACCATGATGCAGATGGGTTAACTTGGCACGGCACGCCGCGAGAACAAAAGTAGCTTGAGCCCCGAGGCGGCGAAAAATGTAGCACATGACGGGTATTTCTTGCACCTCACGAAAAGCGCAGGAACGGCCTGGCAGCCAAGAAAGCAAAACCATGGCTACGCTGAAACAACAAAACACGCTTTGAAGTCTCTTGCGCGTTCGACTTTGGTAAAACTTACTTTCGAGAAATTCCCGAGCTGCCAATGGATGGTGTGTAAACTAATAGACGGCATTTACACTGCAACAGCGGTAAAAATATTCTGTTACGATCAAAACCTCATTGCCGGCAGATGTTCGCATAAACCGTTCTAATCTGTTATTTCTCTGCGCTGTAATGCCCGTTGGATTAAACGCCGCGTATTTATTTGCAATCGTTTTAATTCCAATCAATTTCGACAAATCAAGAGCTAATCCGTTCTCGAAGAGCCCGCCGTCGGATGATAGCCATCGCCTTTTAATCCCAAAACAGATCTGAAAGTCTCAAACAGGAAACATTCGCTCAAGTAAGGACTCGAGTCGTGGGAACGGCCACAGCTGAGCTATTATCACCGCGGGCGCATTCATCACCGCCCCGAGCTGCTCT
Source organism: Triplophysa yarkandensis (assembly GCA_033220385.1). Lineage (NCBI taxonomy): Eukaryota > Metazoa > Chordata > Actinopteri > Cypriniformes > Nemacheilidae > Triplophysa > Triplophysa yarkandensis. The sequence goes on from CM065674.1 coordinate 1,585,757, forward strand.
GACAACGGTCATGTGTACATCTCACCTGCAGTTAATGCGACAGCGCGCTGGAAACCTGATGCGTGCTGATCGATCGCAGGGGTTTGCACACATGCGGGCCTGCTTAACGCTATCAGGAGAGACCAGGGGATTCCCACCACTCTATACGAAAACAGCGCGCCTTACACAATGCCACGTCAACAAACAAAAACAAAAGGCCGCCGCTTCGACCCCCCTTGTAACGCGCAGCTTCAATGACACATTGAAAGGGGGCGGAGGACAAGCCACGGCGATGCCAACGGTGCAAGGTAGCGCGCGGTTATCAGGCTTTCCCAAGCAAACCCCTGCTTAAATTTCCCTCTAATTCCCCTGCACACAGCCCGCTTTCCAGATGGGCCCTGAGCCTCACGGCCTGCCAGCAACAGCTTGCGGCGTGTTTGTTGAAAACAAAGATGACGGATTAAATATCATGTGCCGCGCAGGGGGACCAAAGGGAAAAGGAGATAATTCGGCGTTTCCAGAGCAAATAAGGTGAGAGCTGAGAGAATACGGACCCCTGTACGGTGCAAATATCGAGGGGGGCATCTTTACCAATGACGACCTGTACATTTGGACTCTCTCTGTCTCTCTACTCTGTGATCCCGCGGCACTTGGTTTAATTACAGTTTCATCTAATGATATCGCGCTTCTCTCGAATCATGTCCTCGTGTTTCACTTTATGGGTTTCCTATACAAAGGCTTGTGCTTTTATGCAGCTATGAATTGGACGGCCTAATGAGCTCTACTACATAATGTGAAGGACGGAGCGGCTGCTAGGGATGCGTACACCAGGATCATAGGGGAAGCTTTAACCCTAGCGCTTTGAACCTTAAGTCGCAGTTATGATATAGAGAAAGTGTTAGGAACACCTATTATTAGATGCAGTGTGCAAAAAGCGACAATAAAATTAACATATATTGACCGACTACAGCAAGAAATAATGTAAAGTAAGTGGAAGTTTTAAATATTAATAAACATTGGATCATATATTAGATATAGGAGTGGGTAAGTATATTAAATCGATATCAATTTGGAACATAAATTATTGTAATATCAATACGTGGTATGGATAGTGACACGGACGTGGCACCAGGTTGACTGCTACACCCTGTCTACATATGAACGCGTTTTTAAAGAGTCAATCCTTATTTCTAAAGAACGTGTGCAAAAGTTTAATTAACGTTAAATGATTTCTTAAATTTGAACGAAGATATTGCAGTTGTTTATAAAGCACCGGAACAGCGATGTTAGCTTTATCCATGCCCCTCAAATGCTTATGTATATAAGATGTTTGCAATGATAAAGTAACGTACATTTTTTTCTTAAATTTCCACTTGGAGATTTTAGATTATTTCAAAAATACTATCTTGACAAACCATACAGCTATGTTAGCTTAACCCATGCTCCTCCAACCCTAACGTATATATAACGTTTGCAAAGCGTTTCGGTAACGTTACAAATTTTTTGGCTAAGCCGAGATTTGAAGCCAAGAATTGCAATTCTGTCCGGTGACACTAGCTTGAAAAATGACTTCGCTTCACCTCTAATTAGACCCTACTCGAAAGCATCTCAAACAATCATCTGCTTCCGTGCTTTATGAGTCACCGCAGGGTGTAGCGGTCAACCTGGTGCCGCATCCGTGTCACTAGCCGTGCAGAAATAGAGACGAGTCCCAGGCCGTTCCCCCGGGGAAGAGCACTCGCTTCCGATGGTCCCAGCGGAGCTGACGGATATTTACAGTACAGTCCTCGCTCATCCCGAATCCTATAGCCATAAACAGATCAATGCCCCACGCTGTTCTGATAACTGAATACATGAATTCACGTGACACAATGGCCCAGTCATTTCATTGACTGCTTTGAACCCACGTCTGCCATTAATCCAAAGGCAAAAGTCTCGAACCGAGGCGCTGGCACAGCGGAGGCCATCAAGCTAATTTATCTCTCCCCATCTATAAAGGATGAGAATCTAACAAAATGTAAATTAAAGACGTGTAAAACAAATGTCCCTCAAAAGCGCTCAAAGGAGCCTGTGAAGCGTTATTTCCGTGTGAAGTTGGGACTGAATGAAGTGCTTTTGTGAAACACATCACAACACGGAGCCCCGGCTTCGGCGCTTGTGTTCGGGTTTGATTAGCGCTACAGAGGCATTGGCGGACCCTAGAAAGGCTTTGCGGGTCTACCGTCAGCGCCGGTCGTGAAAGACTGGATTTAATTGGTCTAAAGCGTCTTCGGCGTTCAACTTTGCTTCGCTCAGCTTCTGCGCCTCGGAAAGCAGGACCGTAACTCTCAGTGGCATGAAAGCATGCCGGAGGAGTCAAAGCCATCTCTCCGCAGAGGAAAACAAACAAGGAGCCGGACGAATTATGGGCTCCGAACAGGTTGGGTCGGGCCATGCGGACACTCAATCTTCGGCCCCAGCCTTGCGGTCGGGTTAGTCCTAAACCCAAAGGCCTATCATTTCATCCTCACCCAGAAAATAGAAATAACACACCTCTGTTTTTCTCTGTCTCTCCCTGAATCACTGCGGAGATGTCCGGAGCGGCGGGGGTGGAGAACGAGCACTTGTCTTCGTGTGTTTTGCGGTGCCACGGCCATCGTGCCGAAACGCTGCGAGAATACACAGGCCCGACCCAACGTTTCCCTTTCGTTTCCAAAACCTCAAGTCTTTGTGCAGGGCTGGTAAAACGAAGCCAGAGGATGCATCTGCTCCGTTTCTGGGGTATATATATTACCGTGGCATTCACGCCGCGGCGGGGTTAAAAGAATAAAACACAAAACAGAAGCATTCCTTTGGGTTTGTTTCGAGAGATGCTCTCCGCTTTCTGATTGATAAAACACACATCTCTCAAGCGCTCGGTGACTTCAAGAATGAGGTTTCGACTGCATGTGGTGTTTGGAGAAAAGTCGAGGTTTAGAGAAAGAGTTATCGGAGCGTGAATGGTGGAGAAGTTTTGGGAGCCAGAAGCACTGTGGTCCTGTCGCGTCATTCCGAGATATGACCGCATGCCAGCAATGAAGGGCTTCGCATCTGGTTTGCATCACAACATCTTATACAATCCATATTTTTCCAGTACGAACGAGCATTTGCTACTAAAAAGACAAGATTGCTTGCTTTTCAGATGTATTTTTGTGGTACCGTTTAACAGTAACGTATGCGTTACATTAAGAGCCCCCCAACATTCCAATCCATTGCACGCTCGTGTGATTTCGGACCTGTTTGATTTATTGCCTTCAGCAGAACACAAAGGAAGATACTTTGAAGAATGTTAACCGCCAAAAATCATTGAACACCACTGACTTCCGAAGAATGGACAAAACCACTTAGACATTTTTCAAAATATATTCTTTGTCTTATACAGAGGAATGAGACGTACAGGTTTTAAACAACAACAAAATAAGTATAGATATTGGATGAACTACCCTTTAGTACATTAGCTTATTTATACTGACAAATGAAAAAGCATTTTTTCAATATTAATATAATGATTTTAAAATTAAAAGTAATACAAATAAATGTAAGTTAATGCACATTTAATAATACATAAAAAATAATAAAATTGGTGGAAGGTATGTTCACAAATATGAATTTTACGACTTGGTTTACGAGCAAACGAAGTTCCCAAGAAGTGATGTCACAACGGCTGAATAAGCACACATGATGTAAAAACTTTGGGGGGCGAACGCTGACGAAAACAACCCGGCAGTTTTGGACGGGCCCGTTTTAATTGCGAAGGAGAAAGGGGGTTGTTAAAAATGCAGATTGCTTTTATCTCAACGAGAGACGCTCAGGATTAGTTCTCTTCAGTCGGGCCGCATTGTTTTTAAGAAAGACGAGGGGGGGTGCAACAAGTCATGCAAATGAGATGTTAATTAGGCAAATGGTGAATTAGAATATACCAGTACAAACCAGCCCATTGGAATGGGAGTGTGGGAATGGGTAGTCCGGGGGAGCCAGCTGTACCCCCTCTATACTCCGCCAACCCCCCCACGCAGAACTTCACTTGTGCCCTGTGCCTTCCTGTAAGGCACTGGCATGCTGTGGCTTTTGCCCGAGTGCTTGCCCGACCACCGTCACCTCTGCCTAACCGGAGCCGATGGGAGAAATAGGTGACGCTTTTTACTCAACGTTAAATCTTCGCCAAGGCTTTAGTGCGCAACCCTCGCCGGGCAGACCCTTAGAAACGGCCAATCATGAGGTTATAATGGCACATAAATGAATGAATGGCGATTCACATGCTAATTTAAGACGGGAAGGAAAGAAAAAGTTTTGTTTTTAGCCTCATTTTTCGATGTTGCTCGCCTACACAACCGGCGTTTTGTGAGTCAGAGCTTTGGAGTTTAACTCTTTCACCAGAACTCAAGCTGTGGGCCATTAAAGCTTCTTAGAATGTGAAGACGTCTCGTAACGATTGTGTAATAAAACGCAAGACGGAATAAGCGTTGACCGCTAAAGGATTATAAGAGTAAATTATTTTAAAAATAGGGATGCTCCTATCGAACGTTTGGAGATCGGTTGTGGAGGATAATCACAGTTTATGACTCGATCGATACCCACTAAACTTCTTACGAACCTAGATTTATGACGACACGATGATACTTTTTGTAATCACGCAGTACTCCGTTAAACAACAGTTGAATGACATATTATATAATAACGGTAAAATGTTTGCAAAAATATCACAAAAGCAACACCTAATGTATTACTTTAAACTTGAAGCATCAGAATCTGCATCGGCCGATCATCATGACAAAAGAAATCGTTACTTGACATCCGGGGCCAATATCCTGATTGGTTCAATACAGTCAATTCAAATAAAATCCCAACATCTGCATAATGCAAACGGGTGAAAATCAAACTCTTCCTCGTAAGATAATTCGAAAACACTGTTTACTGGTCTCGCATCTTAAAGACTTTTAATAGAAAAAGACGCCGTCAATTTAGCTTCCGACCAAAAGCAAACACGCCTGTTGACATGAATTTGTGTAAGAGCGGATGACGTATCAACAGCCCAGCCTCCTCCGGCCTGGCGTAGGATCCAGCTTAGTCAGTCTGGGACCACATCCAAACCCTGACCAACCAAATTACAGACTTCATCTCGACACTCGCTCTCTTACTGGTCACAAGCTTTTTTCCATTCGAGACCTTTGCATGACCTCCTCTGGCTAATCCAGTGAAGAAAATATAAAGCAGCCTATTTTGAGCCCGAATCTAGCGCAAACCGTCATTATTACAGCAATGCGTTACGATGGATTTAACGTGCAAACCTTCGACTTCACATTCCCTCGAGGCTGTACATTCTGACCTCAGGACTCTCTAGAGGACGCACGCGGTGTCCGCTTTAGAATGAAAGGGTTTGGGAGATATAAGCTTATCCGCCCCCATCTGCTCCTCTATCCGTCTCTCTTTTTGCACCCTTGAAAGCATGCGCTGACCCAGGGATGTGTAAAAAGGGTCCAAATGAATTGCTTGGGCACTTGAGCTTCTCTCCACATTACAGCGCGCTGCCCTACCTGTGTTGAGTCAGCACTGCGCTCGCTCTATCCATCTAATGGACGGCGTCGGAATTTAATTAGCAGGAAGCCGCAGAGCGAGGGCCTGAAGATTCCCGGGACGCGGGAGCGGTCCCAATTCGCGTGTGGTTTGGCCACAAGAGAAGCGGTATGGCACTGGGATCTATCTCATCTGAAAGATGATCGCATTTATTTAACCTGTATGACACACAAGAGATATTTTGAGAAATGTGATTTTGTGTTCGTATAATAAATAATTACTGTTTGGGTGTCATTCTTCAAAATATCTTCTTTTGTGTTCCGAAGAAGAAAAGTTTGAAATAACATGAGAAAATAATAACTGACGTAAAGAGGGAAAGAAAACGATATAAGTCTTTTTTGCCTGCATGGTCACAGAAGGGACAATCAGGCCGGTTGCACTATACAGAGGTTCTGGCTGACGTCTTATCTCTATATCTATGACTTTGAACTGTACGTTGGATCCTCCCGATAGCGGGGCAGAGAATTTCTCACAGCAAATGTGAGTTGCAGCCCTAAGTGGGTGGATCGTGTCTGGGTTATCCCACAGGAAGCGCTCCGTACCTGCAACGTTTCAGCGGAACGGGTCAATATTCCGAGAAATGTGTATTTAACAAGCACCGCTGGCACTCGTGGCCTTTGACACAGATGCACAAACGCAATGAAACGATAACAGTGTAAATATTTAAGAATCATGTATGTGGTCCGAGATGCCTCAAAAATATTTTTGATAAAGTAACAGCACTTTATTATAATGTTCCGAAAGACTTGAGGCAAACCAACTATATTTTTAAGTTGATACTAATAATATGACATATTAATAAATAAAAATAATAATAAAATTAAAGAGAAAATTAGTTGGCTGTGCACCATATTTTAGGAATGTTTAATATTGCAAAATATTTATGATGGCAAGCAACACCTTTTTTATATTGATACTAATGCAACATGCAAAATATTAATCAATCTAAAAACAATAAATAATACATTCAATAATAATTTATAACAGTTTTTGCTATATATTAATTGAGACAAAATGATCCAAAATATTTTAGGCAAAAAATCTAATTAAATAACAATTTATCAATAAATATTTGATAAAACACAAAATAAAGTATAAAATTATTTTGATTTTACACCTTTAATTTAAAATAAAACCCATTCCGTCCGGACTTGATCCCTGAAAGAGATTTATTGATTTAATTAACAGTTCTAACTCCTTAAATGCGGTTTAGCTGGTTCCCCTCCTTAAACATCGGTCTCTCGTGACCGCAAGTGACCGCGGCCAACAGTTGTGCTTCTGACCACGACAGATCCATTAATAACGCTTTAAATGTTGACCGGGACGATGCGAGAATCTCTAAACAACAGTCTATATTTCACAACAGAGTTCCACATTCTCCACCGCCAGTTGTTTCCCAACTGTGAAGTAACACAAACCCGAGTGTGAGCTTTCCCAGCTCCGCCGCATTAGCCTTAAGACCACAGATCATGTGTGGGAACCTATAACAAAAGCGGCGGGGGGAACACAAGTCGCGGTTTGGGGGGGTCTCCCTGAAACATGCGCACGACGAGAGGGTCTCCTCCATTCTTTTAGAAACCGAACCAATTAGCTTGGTCACACAGCTCGCCGTTCCCAGATGGTTCACAGCTAATCAAGTGGCGCTATTGTTTTGTCTGTGAAAACAGTTGTGGGACTGAAGTGTGGGTAAAACTCAGCCGGAGATGCTGAGGTTGAAGAGCCATCGCTCTGTAAATTTAAGGGGCCTGGGGAAGAGGTCCCCTCGGGTCCCGATGACGGCTTGTTGGCGGTGGAAATGTACAGCAACTTAAAACCCAAGGAATTCCTCGAACACCAAACCTTCTGTTGCTTGGCATGGCCTTGATTTTAAAGGGTTGCAGTTCGAATCAAGGGGGCTGGTCGGAGGTCTATGTTTTCGGCATTCCCTCATTACGCGTTTGAATTTCCTCCAAACGCGATCGTTCGCCGGGCCGTGTTTGCATTCTATCCAAATCCAAAGCAGGGCTAATTGGGAGCGTGTTTGGCCGAAGCTCGCCGCAGGAACGGGGAACGGGACCGTGCCAGGACTCTGGGTTTGGAGAGCACTGAAGACCTCTAGTGCTTCTTGGCCTTATTTATTTATATTTGCGCAACGCAGACAGATGGAGGGACTCGAGGCGGATCTGGGGCTAGTAAATAGTTCAATATTTAAAATCGATTCCATAGCTAGCCCAAACCCTCTCCCGTTTCTTTAATAATTAAAAACCACATCTGACCGCGCGAATGTACAAAATACATGAATACAAAACGTAAGATTGTTTGACCTATGGCTGGTCTGAATAGGCCAGAAATATGACTTCTGCGCAAGGTTTCTTCATCATTTATTCATCTTTATGTCAATCCAAACTTGCATGGCTGACTTTCTTCTATAAAACACAAAAGAAGATATTTTGAGAAATGTCTCCGTGGTTTCATGTCTATAGAATGGTAAGGTGGCAAGTGCGCAATAAACTCTAAGAACCAATAACCATTCTCCCATAAAACACAAAAAAAGATATTTTGAGAAATGTCTCCGTGGTTTCATGTCTATAGAATGGTAAGGTGGCAAGTGCGCAATAAACTCTAAGAACCAATAACCATTCTTCCATAAAACACAAATTAGATATTTTGAGAAACATTTTTCAAAGGGTTTCTTTTGTTTTCGAAGAATGACGTCATTCATTTTTAAAATGACATGAGGATGAGAAAATACACGTTATTTATTTGGAGTGAACTATTCTTGTAAGAACCAGCACAAAAAGCTACATTTGCAAGTACGCACGAGTGCTGAAATACTCGAATCAAGTCCACAAATCTCATGTAAACGCTAATATTCCTAATCCAAATATAAAGTCACGCAATCCTGTGAAAACAGAGGGATTCTGACAAGAACGAACACATGCCACTCACAGACAGTGTAAAGAAATAAATCTGTGCATTGCTCAGCAGCAGATGGTCAGAACGGGTTCCCTTTAACACAGACACACGTACAATATTACAAACACACACGCACAAAAAACAACAACAACATCATCATCATCATGAGAGAGTGGCGTTCTGTAACACATCCCCAGTCTTTCTTCTATATTTTACCAGCCATACGGTACTTTATTTTCCACTTCTTTTACCATCTGTAGCAACTATCCCCCATAGACGCTCACAGCTGTCCCGTTTCATGTCTGTGCTCCTTTATATTCGGGCCCGAACGGCTACACCGCACAATGGCCGCCCGTGTCTCAATCACCGGATCTGCATTCTTCTCCCGGCAGTGGGTGTGTGGACATTTCGTGACGTTATGGCGGACGAAAAGTTCACCCAAAAACTCAAATTCCGTCATGATATTCTCGACCTAATGTCATTTTAAACCTGTGTGAATTTCTTTGGTTTGCACAACATAAAAGAAGATATTTTAAAAAATGATGGTGAAAGGAAACTCGGTCCCTATTGCTTTGCATTGGTTTTGTGTTCATACACTAGAAGTGAATTTGCACAGTTTAATTCATTCTTCTGCACACAAAAAAAAGATATTTGGAAGAAAGTCACACAGGTTTAACATGTATCTGCATTCCTGCAGTGGGAGTGCACAAAAAAAGATATTTTGAAACATGTTGATAAAATGGTAGGTCCCTGTTGACTTGACTATTGGTTTTGTGTCATACAATAGAAATGAATGGGGACAGACAGTTTTTATTCACTGACATTCGGCACAACACAAAAGACATTTTGTAAAATGTTGATTAAAAGGAAACAGGTCGTCCTTATTGACTCGCATTGGTTTTATGTTCATAGATTGAAGTATACGGGGCCAGACACTTTTTATTAAGCAACATTCGTCTGTTTGCACATTATAAAAGAAAATATTTGGAAAAATGTTGATAAAAGAAAACTGTTGCTCCCTATTGACGTGCATTGGTTTTATGTCCATACAATAGAAATAAACGGGGACAGATTTTGTTTCCCGACATTCTGTCACCTACTCAACCCAAAAAGATATTTAGAAGAAAGCCAGAAAGGTTTAAAATGACACGCGGGTGAGATCATCGAAACAGAATTTCTGTTTAACAATCAGGATTTCAGATCTGTTATCAGATTACATTTTTATAAAGAAAGATTTGAAAACATCCTTTTACTACTAAACCATCGCTGTCATAAAGATAAGGCATTATCACAAAGGTGACAGGGTAGATCAACGTCCAGCGAGCAGCAACAGCGTCAGTTAAAGAAGACAAACACCGTCTGTTTAAATCCCAGTTTAAGGAGGCGTTTGGTTGCTAGGATTCGTTTTACGACGTTCGCTGGCTGCTAAATGTACAATACATTCCAGCCCATCGCTCCGGTTTCTCGTCTTCGGCAAAGTTAAACTCCACATCCTGTAGAATGGATCTCTTCTTTTGCATTCGACGAATGCCATTGTAAAATGACGATTAACAGCTTCATAAACATGATTTCACGTTTGAAGCATCATCATAAACCGCGCAAACAACCCGGACGCCAATGTGAATTTCAGCAAGAAAAGAAACATCGCTTCCGTGTTGTTGTTGGCCCAACAAAACTCAGAGCCTCGAAACGCTTCCCCCAGTTTCTGCCTCGTCCATAAATGAGCCGTCTCAACATTCTAATGAAGTCCTCGACCAGACTTGATACAATCAAAGTATCTCACAGCAAAGGTCTCGCAATGCCTCGCTCGCTACCGGCCGGAGCTTAAGACAATGGCACTCTTGTTGACTGGCATGTGCGCACAAAGGCTCCATTCTCACGAGTCAGCCCAAGTTGCTGATCTGTAATGAACAAGATGTCTCAAAACAGTCTGATCCTTAACAGACTCGACGCAATGGAGACACTTGGTTCCTCTCGTATGACAGGGCCATGAGTTGGCAAAACGGGTAAGAAAAAATACCCATTTATATAGTTTTATTCTGCAGTTCTGGAATGAATAGTTGAATAGTTCAGTATTGTGGTAATTCCCCAAACAGGTCAGGAATGACGCAGTCACCTAATACTAAAGGACCGTCATATAATTCATTTAAAACGAGAATAAATGAGAAACATTCGTTTTGTGTCGCTTAAAAGTGAATATGAACTTTTGGAGTGTACAAGATCTTCAAACATTGCTTCGTTTAAAAAAAATATTTCTTAAAATAAATGCCAATCAATTATATTTTAATTTTAAAATAATTTGTAAAATTCTAAATTAAATAACGATGAATTGTAATAAAATATACATTAAAATTATTTTACCTAAGGACGTACTTATAGTACCTTCAGCAAACTTACAATAATTTTCTAATGTTTTGTTATATTTTGGGTCTGGCGTTTGGACAATTCTTCAAATATCTTGGCATGTTTAGCAACGTTATTTTTACAGTACTAATTATCAGACAGAATGGGATCTAAATTCTTAGAAAATTTTGCTTCAGTTTTGTTTAAGGGGTTGTTCACCCAAAAACAAAATAACTTCATTATTTCCCCTCACCCTCTTGACATTTTAAACTTGTATGAGTTTTGCCTGCAACACGAATGAAGATATTTCGAAGAATGTTATAAACCAAAGTCAAATCAACGGGGATGCAAGCCCAATGCAAGTCAATGAGGACTAAGGGCGTTCGTGAATATTCCTTACTAAAAAATATGATAGTTGTGTCATCAATGACATTACAATCTGTCATCAACAGATCGCAAAAATATTTTGAAGTACGTTGGTCACTTGCACTGATTCACTTGCATTGGTTTCGTGTCTGTTCAAGTAAATGGGCGTCACTGCTGTTCAGATATAAACATTCTTCAAAATATCTCCTATTGTATTCTGCAGAAGAAAAGTAAGTATAAAGTTTTGGAAACGGCTGACAGTACTACAAACTCTTCGAAATTTCTTCAGGTAAGAAAAAGACCACAAACTGTCCACATTTGATCACCTTCAAATCCATTCTGCACGTTTCAGCTCATTTTCTCCCTCATTACGTAATGCCTTCTCTCACAGCAAACTCACACACAGTTAAGCATTAAAAGTGTTAATAAAAGAAAAAACCCAAAGTAAAAATAGCTGATCTCCCATCACGGGGTCCATTTCTCTCGCAGTGGCTGTGCGCTGGGACGACTGAGGAGTTAATACAAAACTAATTAGCAAAAACTGACTGGTGCCAACCCCTACCATTACCTTTCCTGCCTCTCTACACAGGGGGAACGCAGTCTGCCCCGAGCACAGGCGTAGCGCTCACAAGGGCTGGAGATAACTGTCCACCGTACCCAAAACCTGGATTCTGGCATTCTGGTTATATCAGAGATATCGATGGGAAAAATAATAAAGCAGAATACCAAAACCTTGGACTATAGTTTTGTGTTGAGGTTTGAAACCCTGTAACTCAAGCTAGCGAATACGTTCCAAATCTGCGAGGAACGATGGGCACTGACAGTGCACATTAACCGGATTACACGAATTTGCCTCGCAATCAGGTTTAGAAGAAACGTACCCACTAAAGGAAAGTGCTACGCAACATCTCCCAGTGTTCCCCGTCCCACGACCATCTGCCTCCTTTAATCCAATCTCATCGCAAAGAAAAACATGGTTCAAAAGCGGGTCAAACGCAACGAAATTAAACCGACCGGGCTGTGTTGTGTCATTGGAAGGAGGCTGGTCTTTTGCCAGGCCAGAGGTGGGGCGGTTTGCGCGATCCGAGCACAAGTTACCGTGTGTGCCACTATGTATTTTTATGAATGGACAACAACCTCGGCTTTAATGAATGGCACTTGTTGAGATTTACGGAGCGAACGAGAGGCCGGAGAAGTGGGAGAGGATGGGTGCGAGGGGGTGGGGAGGTCCCGGGCCGCAGTGTGTACTGCAGTAACCACAACAAAGGCTGCGGTTTATCCCACAATCGCCTTAAATAGAGCCAAATTATTGTTATTCCTCAGCCTGTGGAAAGGCAGGGAATATAAAACGGCTGTGACGCAAGACGAGCCAAAAGTCGGCCTGAAGATATGTGGATCGCTGGATACTGTTACTGGTGCTTAAGCGTACTACGTTGATTTAACGTGACGATAAGGTTGCATTTACGTCCTAAGCTTGGTGTAGTGAACTCTATAACAATCGATAACGCTTTTATTGGCAACTTCTCAGAACTTCATGAATGGATACGGTTGGCCGTTCTGAAACACTAAGTCTGTTTAAAGGCTCAAATGGAAGTGGGTCAGTAAGCGGTTCTTTGGTCAGAGCAGGTCATGTGAGGTAAGTTCGATATAAATATCCATCAGGTGCTTTGGAAATGTCCACACGGGCAGAGTCTCAGGTTTGTTATCTATGTATGCCAGCGGTTCCTTCCATTGTGCGGCGAGATTGAACACAAAGTGCAATGAGACACAACTACAGTTCCATTTCACTAAGCTTGACACATTAGTAGAGATTTCCAATGCTTGAATCGACTTCCTTTGTTTAAATAAACAGTTTAATGTTTTCAGGTTGTGCAGTATTAAGTTTCCAACCTATCAAAACGAACTCACACTGGCCTTGATCTCATAACCCTAAAATGATAAAACGTTGTTTTCTGCTCAAAAACTCGACACAACTTTCAACACAATGCGCATCCAAATGCAGCGTAAAAGAGAATGATGTTTCACTTCCCAACAAGCAAACGTTCCCAATGTGAAACGAAATGCCATTTCAGCTTGGCTTTAATCGGGAAGCGCTGGTGGCATAACCTTAGTCCGGGTCTCCATGGCTATTAGCCTCTTTCGTCTGGTTTAAGACGGCACAGCGGCCGACTGTGCAACCCAAACAAAACCACCTGTTTTAACAAGAGGTCAAGGGGGCAAAGCCAAAACCAAAGCTTCCCCTCCGCTTGACTGGCTGCTAATGGGAGTGGATGTTTATCTAGGGGGTCAAATGCCTTGAAGATAGGGTCGCGACCTTAACATCTTAAGCCGTGACCTCGCCCACGTGCGGAGTGCTCCCGTCGTAAATTAGCCGTACACGTGCGGCCTTCTTTCTTAGCCTGGAGGAAACCCCTACCTATGCGTGTGTATTAGGAGCAGAAATCATTGCATTTTTAATAGGTTAAAAAGGATTGACTTAGATGAGAAAATATATTAGTTACTAAATCCAAAAGAGAAAATCTACAAACACAAAAACGTGAGAAAAAAACATTAAAACCTAGTGTGAATTTTGAGACACATGTCAAGAATACAACTTTTTTACGATGAATCAAAAAGATGCTCCTGTGCCATGTCTTTTTATCTAAATAAATGAGAACGTTTATAATAAAAAATATAAGTTTACGCTTCACACTTCCCATTACGATCAAGGAGGTGGGGTTCACAATATAAGATTTTACTAAACGATTATCGTGGCCAAAAGAATTCCCTATAACAGAAGCGTTTACTTCTTTTTTAATTGACGAAATGAGAAAGTTCATATTAAATAAAATCACTTTTCAATCTCATTACTCTGGAAAGAATTGGGATGTCATGATACAAAATTTTTCTTAAGCGGTTTTCGTGGCCAGAAGAAGTCACTTTAACAGAAGTGTTCAAACTTATTTTTTTACTAAATGAGAAGTTTATGATACCAATATAAGTTCACACTTGATTCTCTTTATTTGTAAAACTATATAAAATCTTTATTACACGATTATAGCCAAAAGTAGTAGCTCTACCGGAAGCTTAATTTTTTTTTTTTAATCTACAAAATGAGTATAAATCTAATTTAAACTTCATTCTCATTGTTCTTTAAAGTATTTGGTTGTCACAATATTACATTGTTGTAATATATGATAATAGTACAAAAAAAAAATACACATATAACATACTGCCACAATATCGGTTGAGTTTTTTCTTTAAAATGAATAAACAATGCTCACAGTGAAACTCATCTTTTTTTGTGTGTTGTCCCGTTTTTAAAAATAAATTACACTTATAATAGTTTTTAATATAACAGTCTATTGCGATGCCCACGAACTTATATCTAAATCATAAATTGTAAGCATCATTAATTCAACTCTAACCTTTTCCTCCCACAATTACAATCTAAACCTCCTTGCTTTAAAATCAAAAAGTTCAGATCAAGTGGGGGTGTTTACCGTCCCGCACCCCTCTGCCCTGGCAAGACTATGGAATGAATTTAATTACTGACTTTAGCTCCTCTCCGAAGCCCCAATTCGGCCATCTGCGTATGAGGTCAGCCTCTCTTCAGATGGCTTTTAATCATGGGGGCTCCGGCAACGCTCGACTGCTTTAAATAAGACAGAGGAGGAAATCTGATCGGCCTGTACGCGGGTCATAGTTGAGAGGAACCGGAGAGAGAGTTTCCCTTCCTCTTGTTCTCTCGCTGACACCCATTCACCATCACTCCTGAATAAAAAGGCAACTTTGCCGATTAGGATGTTAGCGGGAGTGAGGCGGATAAATAGGCTCCCCGCTGAATAGGCTTTCAGAACATCAAAACGGAGGAATTCTGCGAGCCGAGGGGAGACGCGCTTAAAGCCGCAGTGTACGTTACGTCGTCCTCGGCCTCACAAATACCTCAAAGGCTCCGGGCCTTTGTGTCTCGAGCAATTCACACGCTCCTGTTTCGCAACCTTCTTGATACCCGGCGCTTACGGCTTCATCAGGTCACGCCGCGTTTTATCTGCATCGCGGTCCAGACTGTACACGTGAAAGCCATCGCTAGAAGTTGTTTTTATTTGGGAAGTGTGTAAACTTGTGGATTGGAGCAAAGAATAAATCTGACACACTCGTCCTATTCTTCAAGCAGCTTGCTGATCAAATGAGGAGCTTCTGCCACTAATCTGGTTTGCAACTTCCCTCAAAAACCCTCGTTTGACCTCACATCCGTCTTAGACCCTATTCAACCTGCAGACAATCCTACGTCCGCCCCATACAATTCAATCTCCCCGTGGAGGTTCGTATCTTTTTACACTGGCGTATAAAATAAAGGACTTACCTGCGTGCACAAAGTAGGCCAAGTACAGGTCGAGTTCCTTAACGGAGACTCCTATGTGATGAGGCTGCACGCACAGTCCCGGGTTCGAGCACTGCGGTGATTTAACCAGCCTTTCGCCGTCAGTACTTTCAAGCGGAATACCTTTGAATAAAATCACCATGACCAGGTCCAAGCGCCAGACTTTGTCCGCCTGACGCAGGCAGTCAATTCTCCTCATTTTGCCCTTCTGGTCGGGGTTGGAGAGCACGCAGCAAGCGGGCTTCTTCCCCGTGACGGTGAGCACGAAATCCTCGCGGAACTCCGGCCGGATGTCCTTGCGGAGCTTGGCAAGTAGCCGCGATGCCCACTTTTGCTTGACCTCGGGCTTCTCGCTGAGCAGCTCGTCCTTTACGGCTCGCTCCTCTTCCTTAGACATGCGCTTCTCGTGCTTCTTGAAGTACTTTCGTTTGCGGGCCTGCAAGTTGAACCAGGTGTAGGCGAACGCTCTCACGTGGGGCAGCAGTGCTTCGATGAAAGGATGAAATTCATCCTGTGGATGCAAAAGGTGAGAAATTAGTGCGTGAAACACAATCGGTCGGTTTGGAAAATAGTAATAAAAAGAAGAAATATAAACTACCCACAAAAAATAAACCATAACATTTTCCTGAGACATAAAAAAATGATTATAATTAAAAATGCAACAGACACATAAAACAGGGAATGGACTTAATTAATGCAGACATTAATATCTACACAAGATTATTAAAAAAAATAAAACAGTACGGCAGGAGTGTGTGTGTCGAGCAGGGCAGTGTGTGTGTTTGTGTGTGTGTAAGCTCGTCTAGGACATATCTTGGCTCTCTGGCATGAATGCTGGTCTGTGGGGGTCTGCCAGGGCCGAGAAAATACAACAACAGACCAGGAAAATTGGACCGGCTATTTTTATAAAAATGCACACACGGTTCCAAAAGCGTGCTACATTATTCTGTATCAGAGAGGAGTGTGTTGTTTTCAGAAAGGAGTGTGTGAGCGGATACTGAGGATTTTGGGGTTGATTTTTCTATCCGATGCCAATTTAGGACCTGGAAGCAAAATTCAAAATTATAATCTTAATTGATAAATATGTCTGTTTACAAACCATCAGAAAATATCATACATGGATAAAATACAATAAGCACCACGAATATGTTTAAAATCAAGAATAAATATTTTAAAAGTCGATCTTTGTGTTACGTAAACTTCAGGAATTATCATTATTTCACAAAATCCATATTTTGTATTCTTTATTTTTTATAACGCTATAAGTGAAATTAAAAAAATATATTTTTGCATCTGAAGGCCTGCGTGTGTATTAACAACGATTACACATTTCTCAACAAAATAAAACAGTGAATGTGTGGATTCTCGAATGAAATAATTTGGGATTTTACACAGAAAATAAGTATTCGCATAAAGAGAATAATGGCAGGCTGCCAATCACTGGAATAACATTTCCACAAACAGCGATAGCCCTGCATCGTGTCCTAAAACCGACCGGGCGAGCACAGGAGGCCTGCCAACACACATTTCATTTAAATAACCGCACGTACGAATACAACACACGTCATTATTAACATACTAATATTATTCATTCTTTAATTTCAAGCACTGATGCTATTATTTGTTTGGGTGACCATAATCCACATTCAACAAGCGAAAATAAATATTAATATTAGGTCGACAAATTCTACTAAAGAAAATGTATTTAAAGGGTGTCTTAATAAACGTGAAGCCCTTTATAAGATCCAACAGATTTTCCCGGTTAGACTCAAAAACCAGACACATATGGCCATATCACTGTTGTAACACCACAGAGAAATTAAATTAGCATAAAGCAAATATAACATTATTTAAGTGTGTGTGTGTGTGTTTGTCAAATCCTCCCCTGTGAGACCGTGTGTGTGTTTAATCAGATTGTTTTCTTGATGTTTCGTATGAGAATCAAACTCCCTCGCCTCTAAGACATAAAAACTGTTTTGTTTCATTCTGCACAATTCAGCGAATGAATACTCTTCCCTTTCCGAGTAACTTAATCCAAATGCGTGGGAAATTCTGCCTCGATCTCCTGGTGAGCCTTTTCCGTATATAAATGTATATCACGTGCATTTGAACATTGTAAAAAAAATGAAGCTTGTGATATTTTCGTGCGATTTGGTTCGAAGCATACGTCCATGCATTTGGCTGACAATACTTGAACGTGCAAAAAACATTTGTGCTCCATCCTCGTAAAACTGGATAAGGAACTTTTCTCCATTCTTCATACTTTCTTATAATACAACGTTAACGGAAAAACTATTGAAAACAATATCAGGCTTTCCTAAAGAATAAGTATGAGTAACACGATGTGTGAAAAGTATTTAGTTGAGCCCATCAGGTTTGTCTGTTAAAGTGTTTCAAGCCGAACTTCTCTGTGCTATAGAAAGGCCTCAGCAGGGAACAAAAGCGTCTCGTAGCAAACACATTCGATCTCGAATGCACGTGGAAATATAGCACCAGGTGAACTGGACGTGTGATTTCATGGTTCTCGAAGAAGACGGAGCACACCAAAAAGTGCACTGACAAAAAGACGAATATCATCTGACACATTCTTGGCATTTCCACCTGCTTTGTGCATTTAGTTTATACGTACGTTTCCTTTTAAAAATAAATGTAATGACTATATTATGTGATGAGTTCTTATATTTGACACACACACACACACACACACACACAGTCAGAAAAAGCAAACCTCATGCTGTCTGCGAGCCAGACAGAGGATCAATGTCCAACCACCGTACCCTTCAAACATTTTCAATATTTTTATGATCAATTATTAACAATAATCATAAGTCCTTTTGCACGACTCTATGCTTTTATCACGACCTTTTCAAGACCTTACCTTCTAAAGCCAGGCAAGCAAATAGAACTGTCTTGGTCAATCTTCGAAACTGCATTTTGGCATTGCCAGTGGTTACAACTTGACTTAGGTAACCGAAAAAGAAATGCATGCAAGGCACACAATTACAAGACTCATGGTATCACAAATGCAATGAATCTTTCTGATTCCCCAACTTTCTCCTTTACCAAAGCACATGAGCCCTTGCACAACACCGAGGCCTTAACTTTGTGCGTTTAAATCTCAAACTCACCAACAAGCAAATGTGTGACAATCTCATGAAACCTATCATAAAATATCCCGGCCTGTGCACATCTAACTTCATGTGCCATGTATGGCTTTCCCTTATGTTCTTAATAAATGACAAAAGATCCAAAGCCATGCACAATGCGTCATGAAGAATCCCATGCAAATAACTGTGCATGCTTTAAACCCAATGCAAACACAACAGAAAGTCTGTGCTTGGGAAAAAACCCGACACACATATTCTCTTCTATTATTCTACGAATTAAGATCTGCTGTCCGACTGCAGTTGTGCGCTTTTCCAAAGCCGCAGAAGAATGCGCCTGTGCGCGCCGGCTCCCTCTAACTTTCTCGCGCACAGCTCTCTCTCTCTCTCTCTCTCTGCACAGCCGCGCACAGCTATCTCAATCCCGTCGTTCCCCAAAAACAGCCAGAAAAGAAAGTTGGCAAGTGACCCGAACGTGTAGAAAAGCGCACGGACGCGAAGTGCGCGGCGTGCGCCCTGTGCTGTGGAGTGCGCGCACAGTCCGACGCAGCTCGCGCGGGCGACACAGTCAAGAACGGGCGCACGAAAGTCGCTTACCTGTGTCAGGCACAGCGGAGAATACATAGCTCTCCGGAGCGCGCGATGCGTGTCGGACAACTGTGCCGTCAACCTATGGACTGTGTCTGCCTGTGCCGATGACGAAAAGAAGAGGCACAGAGAAAAAGGGAGAGAGGGAAAATAAAGCCGCGCGCGTCTCGCTTTCACATTTCCAACTCCGCAAAGTGCGCGCGACGCGTCAGCGCTCCATAGAGGTGAACTTTAACCCCGCCTCGAGTTACGCGCATCCACTGAACTGTGCTCGGGGAGCTGTGCGTCCCAGCAGAGGCATTCTCGTCGCGCGCAGCCTATAGGAGCCGCGGGAGCGAGCAGGACGCGCTGCGTCGGGAAACTCGGACGCGTTACTCGCCCGGCGCGCTTGCGTCCATGGTGCGGCACCCTTTGGAGAGAGAGGATATCCCTTCGAACCCCCTGTTGCGGACGCTGGCACTTGTGTCGACCTGAGAGAGAGAGAGAGAGAGAGAGAGAGAGAGAGAGAGAGAGAGAGAGAGAGACGCAGCTCCCGTTCACTTTGGTGGACCAACTCTCGGGCTCTTCCCTTCTGCACAGCGCCCTCAGTATCGACACTCATGCGGGACATCATGGGGGAGGGGTGCATGGGTTTAATAACATGCAATATTTATAAAAGTGCATGCTTTTGTTGAGGTTCTCGGGATGGGCACGGACTGGTTTGGCTTGGGGTTGATCGATGACAAGTATGCAGGGAGGAAAAGACAAATAAAAGTGTGGGGGTCAGGCTTGTTTCGTATACTTGAAGAGGAAGGCCGTTGGATGATCTTTGTTGATCTGTATGGATGATGCTGGCAAACGTGGGCAGGAGATGTTGCACATCCATCCTCAGACATCTTCGGACACAGAGATAAGGGTCTAGGTGACACCTGACATCACAAAGACGAGGGTCTACGCGACACCTGACGTCACAAAGACGAGGGTCTACGCGACACCTGACGTCACATCTAGGCGACACCTGACGTCACAGAGACGAGGGTCTAAGCGACACCTGAGGTCACAAAGATGAGGGTCTACGTGACACCTGACGTCACAGAGACGAGGGTCTACGTCACACCTGACGTCACAGAGACAAGGCTCTACGTGACACCTGACGTCACATCTAGGCGACACCTGACGTCACAGAGACGAGGGTCTACGTGACACCTGACGTCACATCTACACGACACCTGACCTCACAAAGACGAGGGTCTACGCGACACCTGATGTCACAAAGACGAGGGTCAACGTGACACCTGACGTCACATCTACACGACACCTGACCTCGAAAAGACGAGGGTCTACGCGACACCTGACGTCACAAAGACGACGGTCTACGTGACACCTGACGTCACATCTAGGCGACACCTGACGTCACAGAGACGAGGGTCTAGGCGACACCTGACGTCACATCTAGGCAACACCTGATGTCACAGAGACGAGGGTCTACGTGACACCTGACGTCACATCTAGGCAACACCTGATGTCACAGAGACGAGGGTCTACGCGACACCTGACGTCACATTTAGGCGACACTTGACGTCACAGAGACAAGTGTCTACGCGACACCTGACGTCACAAAGACGAGGCTCTACGTGACACCTGACGTCACATCTACGTGACACCTGACCTCGCAAAGACGAGGGTCTATGCGACACCTGACATCACAAAGACGAGGGTCTACGTGACACCTGACGTCACATCTAGGCGACACCTGACCTCACAAAGACGGGGGTCTAGGTGACACCTGATGTCACATCTAGGCGACACCTGACGTCACAGAGAACGAGGGTCAACACAACACCTGACGTCACAAAGATGAGGGTCAACACGACACCTGACGTCACAGAAATGAGGCTCTACGTGACACCTGAGGTCACATCTACGCAACACCTGACCACACAAAGACAAGCGTCTACGCGACACCTGACGTCTAAAAGACGAGGGTCTACGTGACACCTGACGTCACATCTACGCGACACTTGACCTCATAAAGACGAGGGTCTACGCGACATCTGACGTCACATCTACGCGACACTTGACCTCATAAAGACGAGGGTCTACGCGACACCTGAGGTCACAAAGATGAGGGTCTACGTGACACCTGACGTCACAAAGACGAGGCTCTACGTGACACCTGACGTCACATCTACGCGACACCTGACGTCACAAAGATGAGGGTCTACGTGACACCTGACGTCACAAAGACGAGGCTCTACGCGACACCTGACGTCACATCTACGCGACACCTGACCTCACAAAGACGAGGGTCTACGCAACGCCTGACGTCACAAAGATGAGGGTCTACGTGACACCTGACGTCACATCTACGCGACACATGACCTCACACCTAGGCGACACCTGACGTCACATCTAGGCGACACATGACCTCACACCTAGGCGACACCTGACGTAACATCTAGGCGACACCTGACCTACACCTAGGCGACACCTGACGTAACATCTAGGCGACACATGACCTCACACCTAGGCGACACCTGACGTCACATCTAGGCGACACCTGACGTCACATCTAGGCGACACCTGACGTCACATCTAGGCGACACCTGACCTCACACCTAGGCGACACCTGACCTCACATCTAGGCTACACCTGACCTCACATCTAGGCGACACCTGACGTCACATCTAGGCGACACCTGACCTCACACCTAGGCGACACCTGACCTCACATCTAGGCGACACCTGACCTCACATCTAGGCTACACCTGACGTCACATCTAGGCTACACCTGACCTCACATCTAGGCGACACCTGACGTCACAAAGATGACTGCAGAAATGAAACTACATCACAATGCATGACTACAAATGATGAATCTAAATGAAATGTGTGTTGAAAAGTGAGAGCCAGTGCAAAGTTCTGCTTCTGATCACAGCAAACATCATTAATAATCAAACCAAGTCGACTGGGATTCAGCTGCTGGGTTTAGTAACTCTGTTTTATTATTAACCAAATCTCTGAGTGTCAAACAATAACTGTTACCTGTCATTTTCAAATCTTTCACACATTTTTACTAAGATTTAAGGGGGATTCCTAAGACAAGAACATTATATTGCATTAAATGCAACTTGATTAAATCTGAATATTAAAATAAAAATATATAATTATTTAAAATAAATCAAATATTAAAGGATTGGGCACACGTGTCATGTTTAAAGTGATGAATATGAAAATTAATATGCAGTTCGAGGATACGAGCACGCTTCAGACGAGCTCGTCTGTGATTGGACGAGACTCCCGACATCCTAAAGCGTACGACGTCGCTATTGGTCAACGTGCCATGTCAAACCCACCGGACCTTTATGAGAACCTCGGTGGGTTTGTGAGCATGACAGCTTGAAGATCACGAATTGAGAAAATGATTGCATGGCAGAATGCGTTTGATGAAAAAAGGAATTTAAAAATTAATATTAAATTAATAATAAAAATATTACAATTCAGTTTATAATGCAAAATATTAAAAACAGGACGTTGGAATTAATTTTTATTTAATTCTAAACATGTGACAGTCAGGACAAGATGATAAAAAAGTGAATAAATTAATAAAAGTTATTAAATAAAACAGAAGATAACGGGGTGAGATCTTTTTTTGGAGGTGGATTTCAGTCCTCATTACAGTAAATTTGGTTTTATTCGATTGAGAAACATTAAAAAGGATTAAATTTATCATTCAGTTCATGCATTTAAGATTTTAATCATGCATTTGATTGATTGCGCGATTTTATGCGCAAATACGCAAATCCGACATCGGTTTTTTTTTTTTTAAGTTTAAATCGACAACAGACTGATCGATATTATCATATTTCACATTAAAATGGTTTCAGATTGTTTGAATAATGTTAAATGTGAGATATGATTTAAAAATAAATATCTCATGATGCAACACTATGGAGATGAATTTCATATAATAAAAATTAATTCTTATTGCTGATTCCTTAATCAATAATGTTATTATTAAAAAATCCAAAGCAGGAAATGATCATTTAATTCACAGGAAAAATACAATGTCTGTATCACAAACCTGGAGTGGAATAAAAACACTTTTTAATTGAAATGAATTTAATAATTCGAATATTTAATTCTCAAATATTAAATACTAAACAATGTTGTGCTGATTTTCTACAATAATTGTGTGTAGCCTACATGCACATACACACAAAAAAAATCACAAAAACACAATCTTCATTAAAACAACAACAACACAAGGAGTTTGTGTTTCTGTGTGTAATTGTGGCACACAGCAGAGACGCCTTATGGCATTTTCTGCCAAGTTCTACGAGATGGCACCGAATGCCAAGACAAGTGTGCCAAGGCGTTTGAATAGAGAGTGGCACAGCCGGAGCAGAAACTGCAGTGTGTCCAGAGGAACCGCATGGACAACAGATCGAATCACTTCTCTTTATGATCCATCAAGTGTGGACAACACATCAGGTAAGACAACTTTTCAAACTTGGAGAAAGTTTCTTGAAGGACTGGGGGGGGGGGGGGTGAGATGAGGACATATTTTGTCTTTGTTATAAAGAAGAAAAAAACACAATTGAGGCAAATATTTAAAATGTGAGCATCTGGTTTGGCCATTATAGGTTCGAATCTCATTTGCCTTAAAGGTGCTGCAAGACATCATATTGACAGTTATGAATATAAAATAATTTTTAAGATCTGTGGAATAAAACACTTGGTCATCTGGTGTCTTTACAGTGTGTTTAAATGAATGTGATGTAAAATCATGGACATTTGGACTAACTTGTTGATCCTGATGCATTTCTTGATGATGTGCATTATATATTTGTATTATATTATATTTACATCAGATTGTTAAACATAAGAAAGGTTGCATACGTCACATAAATAAGCAATAAAAATAAGTGCAATTTCTTAATATGTCCCATCATCCATACAGACATGTCTGTAATATTTACAATACAGCAGATGTCTTCATTTAAATGCAAATACATCAAGATGATTCTTTTAAAAATATTTTTTAATTGTGTCTTTCTGTGCAGTGTGAGTCAGAAATAATAATTATATAATACATTAAAAAACATTATAATGGAAACGTCTTAAGAGATGTATAAGATCAGAGAAACGAAAAACAGATCAATTATATTATTATATTATGATTTTAATGAGATTCAAATAATGTAAATCAAATGTATTCAAACATTGCCAAGGAATCAAATAAATAAAAGGTGCAATAAAAAAACACATTTGTAAGAAAAAATGGAGATAAAGATACCAACCTATGCATATAGCCTAAAAACTGAATATTAGTAATTTTCTTTAATACTCATTTAGCTTATTATTATTATTACACAATTTCTATTAATCCATTCTATCATCATTATGATTTTCCTTATAATAAAGAACTAAACCCGACTTTGCCTTCACACTGACTGTCAAACATAGGTGGAGACTCCACCAGCAGGCCACAATCTGAACTGATTTGTCTTTAAATACAAGATCAACCATCACACCAAAATCAAGAAAATGAAATATCTGTTTGGATTGAGAGACTTGTATTGTATTATAAAAATACAGTATCCAGGGTGACATCTCTGCTTCTATAATAATGATGACTATCAAAGTTCTGACATGACATTATAAACATATAAACCATATGCATATTATACACAAAAGTGTGCAATATGTTGTCACGGTGATGGTTTACATTTTAATGTTTAAGGACAAATTTAGGGGTATTGTATATGAGATGTTTGTGTGAAAATATTACTGTATAGCTTGATGCTTCTCTAACCTTTTTTATACACATCCACATCTGTAAAGAATTCAATATTAAGAGTTTCTGATGACAAACAGTGTGCTTTAATTGATGTGTTTTCAAATGAAATATCTATATATAAATGAAACACTATAAACATGTTATAATATAATTTTAACACAATGTAAATAGTTCATTTATGCTTATGTATATTATTGATATCTTTGCTGAAATGTTGTATTCAAGTATAATTTATTAAAAGAAATCCTTTGTTTAAAGTTGTATAGTATGCACTTGACGAAAATACATTCCAAAATAATTACATTAAGATAATTTGTCAAATGTGGTTTCAAAAATATGCTGTAAAATTTTCTACCATTTTTGAAACATTACATAGCATTGGCAATTGCTAGAACCTCATGTTTGGTTTCTATATGAATCATACTTTGAAGTGCATAAAAGCTTCACCCTCTGCTTTCCATTAAAAGCCACAAGATGGTGATCTTTCTATACATAACCCCTTTGATATCCCCTCTCATGTCCTATAACCATGATCTTCCTCCAAGAGTGCTTTGTCCATCAACCTCAAAAAGGTCTGGATGTTGTGAAAAAAATATATTTTTAATATTTAAAATCATTCCGATTATTTATACGATCGTCAACATGCAGAATTGGAACTACAAGACACTTTGTGAATTGTCGTTCATGTTCCCAAGCTAGGAACGCAGGTGTTTGTCTTTACGTTTACTCTTATGATGCCCATTCCAAAACGTCTGCTTGGGAACGATGAACGCCGAGCCGTCCAGGTGGCCCTCTGCCTATTCTAAATGTAAATACCACCCAACCCGGAGTCCCACGCTCGGCAACGCAACTGCGGCACACACCTGGAGCGTCTGCGTGGATGTTTCAGGGGATGGGGGTTGAAGAGGGGATAGAGGAGGATTGTGCGGAGACATTGGAACCGGGTCTTCGGTTCTGCTGAAGCGGCCGGAGGGTAATAACATTATCCAGCACTACAGCAGCTTGCCTTCGGGGCTTTGCCAAGCCGGGCCTTATGAATAAACAACAGGAAACACAGCCGAGGATCCCCTTACTCCGTCTCTTTTGTCTTTTTAAACAGATCGGACCTTGAGAGTAGTCAGACACTGCACGTGCATGTTCGAATACATTTCAATGGACCAGTTAAATCAGTAGACATAACTTTAAATGATTTTATTATCACATCTGAATCGGGAGATTTCTGACGTTACGTTTCCATGTTTCGATAAGTGTGTGTGTGCTGCCGGGGTTAGATGTGGTGGTGTTTTGGAAGCAGTGGGCTCCACCTGCTGCCACCGAGATGCCAGCGCTGGAATATGGCCAGGTTCGGCCCACGGTACATCCCCCTCTCACACACACTCACGCACACACACAAAGGCTCAAGCACACACACACGCACACGATCTGTGAGCCAGGCCTGCACTCTCCTCATTCACAAACACAAAGCGCTCGAACCTGCGGCTACCACGCACGACTCCACTCGCATTCACGTCGCCTCGCCGTTGTTGAAAAAAGCAAATAAATACAATGAGGTTTCCTGCAAGCTCCACAAACACCGAACAATAAGAGCGACGTGGTGTTTAAAGCAGGGTTTGGTTGTAGATTAATGAAGGCTGCTGCCGGTTCTAATGAACGCGGCGCGCTGCAGAATGAGGCCTTGATAGGACCGAGAGAAAGTCGTGAGAATAAAGAGGAGAGAAAACGGACAGATGGGCTTTATGGACAGGAACTGCGCACACGAGGAGAACCTTCATGACTATGTGTGATCGAGCTTTCTTGTGCAAGATCGCGCGTGAAGGATGAGAAGAGAAAAATGGTTGCATTGATGGAAGGTTCAAAAGCCCTTTCAACATTGTTCTGTAGGGAGAAGATCAGATAGAACAAGTTAAAACAGAAGAACACACTGCTATCTGCTTTCGAACACGTTTAGGCATCTGTTCGATTAATGAGAAATAGTGAAAGCAGGAACTTCTTGTTTTGAAGCTCCTTTTTAGGGATTCCAAAGTGCTGCATTGATCAAAAAAGAAGTAAGAATGTGCATATGGCAATGGTTTTACTCCCTCTCATAACACTATTGACCATAACCGTTGTAATAAAAACAATTATTATTAATATTGTGTACATGTTACACACATGATCGTTCTGTAAATACTCCTGTTTGAAATTGTTGTTGGTCAAAAAAGTAGAATAATTTAATATGATGGTGACTGATGCCATTTTTTGTTCATTTCCTAAAAAACTAAATATTCTGATAATATTGCAACAGAATTATTTTGGCAGCACAAACTGTGAAATAAAAGTGTAATAGTGTGACTTCAATTCTAATGCTTAAAACATTCTGCAGAAGCAGATTGTAGAGAGCTTACAAGAAAATATTAACTGTGAAATGGATAACTCAATATCATATTTAAAAAAAATGTACAATTCAAATTTCCTTAAATTAATTTACAATCCTATCTTTTCAAACTTGCATTTTTTGTTTGTTATATTATACTTTTTTTAAATTTTGCAGATCACATTTATCTTTGACACCGTGCAGCCTTACATAATGCAGGTATACGATTTCTAATTTCTGATTTTAAAATAAATTTTTTAAAGACATTATCACACGTACAGTACACATTTTAAAGCAGATCAGTAAAAAATGTGTTCATTGAATATTACAATTGGAACATTTTCTCATGCCTTAACCCATTAGAGAACTCTACTGTATATTATAAAACATAATTTGTACCTATAATCCCTAAAGTGACAACTTAATAATAAAAAACCAACAGTAAATATACGTGTTTCTGTTCAGCATTGGACAAATCAGTGCATCTCTGTTTTAATATCTTTCATTTAAGATGTTGGTACTCCAAAATCAGTTCTAAGAAACGAAGCCCAACTAAACACATCATGTTCGCGAATGTCCACAGCTCACGTAGAGTCTTTCTTAAAAACAAGCCCGCAGGCAAGTGCGATCCATATGCAAGCTGTTGGAATAGCCGGGCATATGCCGGGTATATACAACACATTTTCACCCTCCCCCTCATTCCTTCTGTTTGTGCATAGGCAGAATGCCACGCAGACCGCCAGGAGCACACCAGACCGCATGCTCGCTGTTTACTGCATACGTGCATTCATTCAGCAGACACGAGCACATTAAGGATGTGAACATCAATGGACACCAATGTGGAAACGACTGAAACCAGGTCCCATAGAGAGAAAGCCATCATGAAGACGCCAAGGCGTCCCATGCTCGCACGCAAACAGATGTGGCGAGGCAACCTACCCACCCTAAACGCTTTAAAAACACTACGAGACACCTGACAGCTGTTCCTGGCCTGGAAAAATGGAGAGAGGAAGATTCGTGCACAGCTGGATACAGAAACAGGTCCCTATTCCCAGCGTATGCAGCCTGCACGTGTGCAAAGTCTCAGCATGTATAAATGACAGGTGACCAAGATGAGAATTAACTAAAGCAAGGGTGGAGAAAAATCTCATTACTTTTTGTATTCGAGATATAGAGATGGAAAACAGGCACAGGGACCGAAGAGAGAACTAAACGGGTAAAAATGCAGTGAAATAAAAGACACACACAGACATTCTCATAAAAAAATATATGGTATGAAAAATGTGATGATATATAGAGACATTAGAACTGTGTGAGAACAATGTTAGAACTGAGTAACTTTGTTTCAAACTAAGTCAACTATAAAGAAAATATACATACACAAAATGGTATGTTAGAATTGTTATTTTTATTATTTAATGTGAAACATTAACAAAACAAAATAATAAATCGAGATACAAAATGTTAAAACTATGTAAGACAGCAGAACTATGTAAACTGATTCAGCGTTAAAGAATGTATGAAAAAATTTGAGAACTCAGATTACATTCATGCTTTATTTCAAAACTAAAACATGGATAAATTAAAAAAAATAAAATATAGATACAAAACGTGCAAACTATATTATTACTAAGTAACTTTTTTTATTTCAAACTGACGTTATTAAAAATATACATAGATATGTATTTTAATTATTTAAAACTGATACTACGTTTGAACTACGTAACTTTTATAAGCAGACACAACAATGAAAATAATTATGATAAAAAAATGTCAAAATTCATAAGAACTATGTCACTTTTTATTTTAAACTGACATACTTATGAAAAATAAATATAGATACAAAATGTAAAACTTAGTTAGAACTACGCAACTTATTTTAAAACTGATGTTTTTATAATAAAAATTATAGATACATGTTAAATCTACGCTACAACATACCTTTTTATTATACATTTTATTTTAAAATATTTACGAAAAATGAATATAGATAAAAACGATAAAATTTCATATGTACTAGGTGCCTTTTTATTTTAAACTGACGCAGATTAAGCACGCCACAAGCTAAACATGGCGTGCCAAACAGGTGTCATTCATCATTAGACGAAGCCCATGAAGAGCTCCAAGCAGTCAATGATTGTAGAGAGAACGTCGACTGTGATGCGTTTACCATTAAGCTTTTATGTCTACCATCAGAGGTGCGCCAGTGCCAGGCCCATTGTGCCCATCTGTGGCAGAGACAGACAGACAGGCCGTTCGAGGCCCTCTTCCTGCGGTGTGACTAACTCATGACGACAGTGCCAGGGATGAAGAGGACCTCGGCCCTGCCAAGGGACCCACCGCTGCTCGCATGCACTCAAGGCCGCCTTTGTTGTGGCTCTGCTATCTTCTCCCAACATGTGCTTCAATCAAACCCACCCTGGCAATACCCCACGAATAAAAGGTGAAATCCGCTTTTCACAGCCATGTGTTAAACGTCTTCATTTGCAATGTGGACGTGTCTACCTTTATTCACTGGAAGGGCGTCTGGATCACGCTGTAAACGAACAGGGGTTTTGTCATCATGTTTTGTTATAGTTTCACAGTTTGATTTCTTTGTTTTTGCTAAACAATTACAAATATTTCTTTTAATTTTGGGTCTTCTTTGAGACGCGTGCATATGTTTCCTAAATAAGAAATGAGATCTTTATACCAATGATAAAAATTGACCTTAACAATCTTTTTTCAGCTGTCTTGAAACTATATTGTATAGAATAAATTATAAAAATGTATGCAGTTTATTATGTACTGTACAACTTTACAGCAGCATATCAAATGTGATGTGAGACACTGAATTTTGTACAACGGCTCCCTCTATCGGTCATCGTTGGATATTGCACTCTACAATGGCTAAATCAAGGAAAACAATTATTGAATAATTGATATCTAGGAAACTTTTATATCTTATTAACTCAAATATTTCTATAAGAATTCACAAAAAATATGTTGGAGTATATTATAGAATTAATATTTTAAATGAATATTTTTAATAGCATAAACTTAAAATGTTGTAAATATTAGAGAAATCACCGTTGTTTTTTACTCAATTATTTTAATATTTTACACAGAAAAATTCAATATACTGTTAAAAGATTTTAAATCAAAGTGCTTTTTTAGTGATATATAATAATCCACACGAAACATTGTACAGTGTATGTTTTTGGACTTACTTCATTTGATCATGTACATCGATTCCAAATGAAATCAAGTTGTTTGAACATGACTTTTTCCCGTTTAAGAGAAATTATATCAAGAAATATTATCCAGTACATCAGTTACATATTATTAACGCATTTATGTCAGTGGAGATGTACCCCTTTATCCATGACAGTAAAAAGCGTTGTTGGAAATACTCAATTTAATCATGTTCATCAGTTCCACACAATTAAATGAAGTTTTTTATACAATGTTTGTTAAATTTTGTTATCTTCAAAAAACGTAATTAAATCGTGTGGAACGAATGTACATGATTTAATTGAGTGATTCCAACAAGCGTGTTGTTTTCATTCACATCAGGCTAAAAAAATCAACTGCTCAGACTAGAATCGGAGTTAATGTCATTCTTTCAGATCTTTCAGATTTTCACTAGAATATAAAGATTTCGTTTTATTCGACTTAAAGACTCGGTCTCTATCTTTAAAAAACTCCTAAAAACTCATCTTTTCCGGCTACACCCAACTCACTAACTCACTTCTTTTCTAACTACTCACTCTATCAAAAAAAAAAAAAACTATTTTGTAACTTCTCTCTCTGTGTAACTTGGTAACATTGTTGTAGCACTTGTTCACCTATTGTTGTATCGGCTATTTACCGCTTCATTGTCTCCTCGACTATTGTAAGTCGCTTTGGATAAAAGCGTCTGCTAAATGACTAAATGTAATGTATGTAATGTAAAGACAAAGAATGCAGGCTGATGTGATCTAAATACTCAGATTAATGAATGATTCCAGAATACTGCATAATCCATGCACACCTGTATCACATTGTGTTGCCTCCTGTGGTGTATGAGTACATCAATGAGATGGCCTGCCAGAGCAGGTGAGTGATGAACAAATCATGGGTACAAAGCCTTCAGGTCACGATGAAGGATGCAAGATGAAGCCAGGACAGAAGACCATCATTTACTTCCGTCGGCCTAAGTATGAAGCGTGAATTGAGCGACGGTGTGAGTACGTGCCATTTTACATTTAAATCTAACAAAAAACACATGTCATTTTTCCTATTTTAGATTCATTTCATATGAAACAAGCAAATCATTTTGATAAAAAACGTCCCAATTTGGTGTACAGGCCTTCTGAACAAAAGATGATAAAGAGCCCACACGCGATTCTGAAAAATTCGTATGGAATGTCTGAGGAAGTGTTTAGTTTTCAGCTTCACTTTCAATTAAATTGACGTTCCCTCCACGTGAACACGTCCCGTCTCTCGTGTGCTATCTGAGCCCTGACCGTATCTAATTCACTTCATTGCAGCATTAAACGGACGTGCCCTCATGAACGAGCGGGTCAGCACTTATTTCCGCACAGCCTTAATAAGAAGCACATGGCTCGGGTCTTTCTATAGCAAAGCTTTCCCTTTCCTCCCTCTTGTTCATCCATCGTTTGCCGAAGTGACTCTCGAGGAGCTGAGCTCAGGAAAGACAGGAAAGGCAAAAATGACTGAATCTTAAAGTGCTCATTTTGTTCGGATTGACAGATGATTGCTGTCGATCCATACGTATATCACTCGAACGATACACAATAAAGTGTCCACAACTATATTTGTAACATGATATTTTGAATGATGCCGAAAAACATTTCCAAAAGAATTGTAATTTTTAAGTACTTGCCAGATTTAAGGTCACAATACAATAAATTCATCATTGGACGCAAAAATAAAAATAAACAAAAATAAAGATTATAAAATATTGTTTCAAATGTTTGTATAACTTGGAATCACTTCAAACGTTGAATAAAATAAATTAACAAATAGAAATAAGTCAACACAAGAAGTGGACCAAAACAAAATAAAACATAAATCAAATTAAACAAGATAAAATATTATCAATCTCTCCTAACCGTGCCTCCTACTACTGCATGACCTCTGAAGATTTACTAATATATTAAATGAAAAAGACTCAAGTCCCAATTGGCACAGAATCCGTCCCCAGTGAGAAAAGGCAAGTGTTCATGCAAGCCAAGTGTGTTGCTGGAAAGGAGATGACAGGGCCAGGGAACTGGTGAAGGATGTGGCACATCTGACTAGATATCCAACACCATCTGTCAGCCTGGCAAAATCCCTCATAAGCAGGTTACAGCTCTGGCCTCCTTCAAGCCCTCCCTGCCTATTATCTACACCCTAACCGACTCGATAGAGGGCAGAGTGATCAAGATGCAAAGACCACATGGTGACGTTTGAGGAATAGTTCAAGCAAAAATAAATGGGTGTCATTATTGACCCTCATGATCTGTTTGTGAGTTTCCTCTGTGCGGGACACGAAAAAGATATTTTGAGAAATGTCATATAATGGGAATCAATGTTATTTGTTTACACACACTCAAAATACAAAATACAAATATAGAGCACACGACAAAAAATGTAGAAGTTCATTAAAATGTCCCAAGACTAAAAAGCGCATTGCTAAAAAAATGTATTTATAAATTTGAACCACTTAAAATGTTGAAGAGTGTAGAATAAAAGTAAAAGTAAGATAAGATCAAATAAAAGAAGCTTAAACAACAGACCAAAAAGTTGTGGTCTGGTGGTTAGAGAGTTGGACTTGTAAGCAGAAGGTTGTTGGTTTGAAACCCAGGCCCAGTAGACAATAACTGAAGTGTCCTTGAACAAGACCCATTACTCCTGTTTGCTCTGCAGCTATAAATGGCCACACCATAATACTTGTAAGTAACTTTGAATAAAAGCGTCTGCCAAATGAATTAAATGTCAATAAAAATGCTACGATAAAAGAATAATATAATAAATGGAATACAGATTATAAAAATGTAGAAAAGAAGTTAACATCTTAAGTGGATCAAAAAGACTATTTAAATTGTCCTTAGACAAGAAAGGGTATGTTATAAATTCACATATAAATCCGACCCACTTAAAAAGTTGAAGAGTTGTAAATAAAATGAAATATTAAAAAGGCATTTTTTGGCTGATTTACAATGACACCGTTTGTGAATAAACAGTACTTTTAAGGGGGGCGACATAAAACTAGTAGACTGTTTCTGCAAATTCTCATATCATACACAAGGCACACCACATTCACACTTGTGACATTTCTAAACCCAGCGTTAGAAGCCCTTACAAATCAAGTACACACGAGGAAGTTTCAGCGGCATGCATTTGTAAGAACGCGTGTTTGGGGTTGAGTTTGTATGCGTGTTGGCTGATATTGGGACAGCTGGAGCCAACGGGTCTTGGGAATAAGATCATCATGAATATTCAGACCCAGCCTCTGGAAAAAACCGACGCCTGATGTCACGTGTTTTAACAGTTGTGCTAGGCCGGTTTTTGGGTCGACGAGTAAAGAAATGACGCTCTTTTCAATTCTTAAAACATGACGTCTCCTTAGCGCCACCTAGCTTTAGGATAAGAGGACGGGTGAACTCAGGTAAACGGACGAACTCCGACGATGAGTCACTTACCGAAAGATTAAACAATAAACTTAAAGGACGTGAAATTTAATAATGCATCTCCATACAGGCCACTTCCACTTCCTTAGATAATCTTTTCCAAGCATCTTTATCATGTTCAGGGAATGTTGTACCACAAGCCCCGCAGCGAGTTTCCAAACGTTTCAAAGTTAAATCGGGTTCTAAAAACAACGTCTCCCTTAAATATTGCAACTGTACTACACACCATTACCAATGGGAATAAAGACGAATCCTCATTTGGCTGACCAGATGTTCCAGCAGTCAGCAACAACTGTCTTCGAAACCCGCCGTTCCTCAAGAGATGTGCAAAGATCACAGATGCATCATCTGTTCTCAACAACAGGAAAACATTAGCAGGATGTTAAATACTCAGAATTGTCTGAAATCACACAATGCAAAAAAAAAAAAGATTTTCTTATTAAGCGTTTTGTCTTGGTTTCAGTACGAAGATTTGTAACGTCTTAAATCAAGACACATTTACTTAAAACGGAAAGTGAACGAATTTATTTGGAAAAATATAATAATCAAGTCAATTTATTTTTAAAAGGATCAAAATAATCTGCCGATGGAGTGAGAAAAATACATTTAAATTAGATACTTTATACCAAATTCAGTTTCCTTCACACTCCATTGACATATTATATTTAACATTTTATATTTATTTAATTTACAAACTTTTTGTACTATTTAGGATTTGTACTAAAAACAAGACAAAAACCCTTAATAAGAAACAATTTCTTGCAATGACAGTTTGATCTTCGCTTCGAGTGACTTCACGTTAATGTTTATTTGTTTTAAGTTTAAAGTTTTACTATGCAAAATCATCCACGCGACGTATCGGAAAACTTGTCACGGAGATGATGCAAAAACCAAAGCAGATGGGACGAATTAATTACATATACGTTTAAGAAGAAAGGTATTTATTTGCGCGAGGGGCCGGCGGCCGGAATTGAAGGCCCGGAAAAAGAAACAAGCGTCGTTTTGGAGATCTCGATGAAATGGTTTTTCGCAAGCTAGGAGCTATCAAGTTGCGACGCAAAGTGGTTTCGGGGAATTATAAATAAATAGGCGATCTGTAGCAGGGGAAAGCTCACTGTTTACCGGACCCGAAGCGGACCCTTCGAATAAATAAATACGACCGCTACAGGAAGTTCAGCTGTTTCCCCTCCGGTCCAGTTTAGTTTTATTAGCTACAGTCCTGTAAATATACCAAACAATGACTTGCTCCCCCGCTCTCTCTCTCGGTCCTGCACGTGCGCACAGCGAGATGTAGATATCATAAACATCCTCTCTCTCCAAAACTCTTCCAGACTCTTCCCAGGTGCATCTCAAGCCCCACACAACAAATCTGGTCTTAAACGGCGATCATGTATTAATAAAGCGCTTTCTAGTATGCCCGTGTCCTCTGAACGTGGATATGGCAGAGGAGGACAGGTGTGTGAGCACAACGGGGCTTTTTGAAGGAGGGCACTGGGTGAACAGCTTGCTCTCTGCAGGGGTCCTACAGAAGGAGCAGGTGAAAAGCTATCCCCCTGCACCTCTTTTACAGCGTCTACCTGACACCGCGGCGGGCGGAGGAGGAAATCAGCCGATGGAGTCGCAAACTAAGACGCCATCTGGCAAAGGGTTCAGCGACGAACTGCAAAGTTGAGAGAGGCCGTGCCATTGAAAGGTTAGCTGATAATGATGTCACAGTCTGAAAGGATACGGGGCGAATATTTGAGGCCGTGAAAATTGAGATTCAAAAGTTAAATATAGCGAAATGTTTGGTGAATCTCAAACCTGTATGACTTTATTTTTTGCAGAACACAAAATTTTGGTAACAAAACAGCAGTGACACCCATCCCATTTCTGTTGTGTTGACACCATTGCATTTACATTTATGCCATATGTAAAAATGTAAGAATTTTGTTTACGGACGCAAAAGAAGATACTTTGAAGAATGTTGTAAGCCAAGCAGCAACAGCACCTATTGACTTCTATCGCATTGACACAATCACATTGTCTAATGTATTGACATCATACATTGATGACAAATGCTTAAATGTAGGATTTTCTTTTTTATGCAGAACACAAAGAATAATTCGAAGAATGTTGCCTGGATACCGACTTTCTTTAATAAGTATTTTTATGCGTTCTGTGAAAGACACTCATACAGGTTTGAAACGACAATAGAATGAGCAATGAAGGATAGAATTAAAATGTTGGGGTAAACTATCACTTAAAGCGCCATCGCAAAAATGACATCAAAGTCAACTCTCCTATAAAAAGTCATGTTTGCACAAAATCAAAGTTCATTCCCACACCAGCAGGGGGTACCAAAAGCCCCACAGCTGAATTCATATTTACAGACAATGAGGCCAGACCGTCCTGACCCACGAATCAGCTCTGGCCTGTGTGAGCATAGAGCTCAGCCAGAGATCTCCAGCTGGAATGGATGCGGGTCTAGACTGTCATTTACAAGGCCGTTAAGCCTCACTGACTCTCAAGTTTCATTGCTCTATTATTTACCGATCCTTTTCATTCTCCTCAAATGTTTCTCCTTATATTAACTCGCAGGAACAGAGTTTAGATCGGAGTTGTCTGGTCTGGACAGAGAGGCTCGTTTGTGTGGCCCTGCTCTATTCTGGGACACATAATCTGGTTCATTAATGCTCCCAGTCGACCATCAGAGCCGGTCTCCCACAGTCAGCTCTGGTTTCAGCATCTCTCCGGTGCCGCACCTGTGCCATCACCTGTGCACATTTATAGTGCCATGCGGATGTGTAGGAACAATCTGGCGTTTAAAGTGATATTTAACCCAAAAGTCATCACTCGTTTACCCTTTTGTCATTTCAAGACATTCTTCAAAATATTTTGTGATTGTGGAAGAAAGAAAGTCATACAGGTTTGAATTGACAAAAGGGTGAGTAAATGACAGTCTGCTTTGAACAGGAAACAAAGGTTTTGTTCAATTTCTTATAAATGCCACAGATTAAAATATTTAAGAATAGGATGACAAGGGAAACACATTTAGACATGGGAAGATGGAAACAATTAGAGTTAAATGCGAGTTGAGCGTGCCAGCGGATGGCTTGGATTTGCAATGAGGAGGATTCCGGCCAGGCGCATTGATTGCGAGAGGATGTCTCCAGTTAAGAGGAAACGCCCTCACCTTCTCCCGGCCACACTGCAACAATAAGTCCGGGATAGAGAGTCTGGCTGCCACCCAAGACACAGATCTACACCGAAGCTTTGCCCATTCAAACACAAATGCATGTCCAACGGCCAACAAAAGAAATGCATGCAATAAAATCAACACATTAAAAAGGAAAAAAATGTATGGGTTGCTTCCAAATGCGGCGCACTTATGAGCACCATAACTTCAGCATATTCCATCTCTCGCCTCTTTGCCCTCCAGCATGGCCCTTGCCAGACAGCAGGGGGACAGCCGGCTCCTCGCTGGCAGGGCCTGGACCACAGGGGGGTGTGCACAGTCCTGGACGCATCAGGGCTACAGATGTGCTGCCAGCTTTGCCAGGGGTCACCTTGGAGAGGCCCGTGGCAGCTTGTCCCCTGGCTCCAGCTGGCTCTCTCTTTAATCCGCCCGCAGAGGGGGAGAGCGAAAGATCCGACACAAAAATTGACAGTAAAGGTATCGGTTTAGCTTAACGTGCAGAAACTCCCTCTGTACCCTTGTGTCCAGCTGGCCTCCGGAGATGCCCCCGACAGCTGTTAGACCTCCCTGGAGTCACCGGTTCAGCGGCACCCCCTGTTGGAAGCACGTGTAACATGGCGACAGGTTTAGGAGGGTCACAAGGTGCGGAACATAAGTAATGGGGCGTCCCTGTTAGAAAGGCACGGCCCTGAATCAATTTAATGAGATGGTGAAAGGAACAGGAACTGGATTTTGGGAGCATAAAGCAGCGACTAACTATAAGTACACTGAAAAAAAGTGTTTTAACATGAAACAATTTACACACACATTTTTTTTACACTTTTAAGTTTTTAAATTAATTAAATATACGGTTTAAAATGTGTTTATACACTGTTTAAATGTTTAATGTGGCTCGGTAAATATCACAAAAATAAAGAGTTGTATTTACTCAACAAAATCTTTTAATCAACAAAAACTGCATATTTATGCTTTAACAGCTTTTAAATGTAATTAAAATTGTTTCCCGTAAAAATAAAGTTAAAAGGCATGTGTTCGTAAGCAAATAAATCAGTCAATCTGATTAACTAAAAAATATTAAAATGTTTACTCTATGAAAAAAATATTTTAACATTTTAAATTAATATACCTGTTTATTTTGTGATATTTAAGCCACATAAAATAAAATTTTGTGATATTTAAGCCACATAAATATATTTTTCATTATATGCTAGAGTGGCATCTCTTTAACATTTTGAAAGTAGGCCAATTCTCTCGTGATCTAACCACAAGGAGATTTTCACTGAAGCGATTGCAGCGGTCTTATAATATTTAATCTCTCGGTTTTGGTGACATCTGTCCACACAGGTTCTGTGTCCTCTGTACGTCCTGCCACGGTCAGCATTGCCACCCAACAAATACACTCATCTCTGATCTCTAATCTCACCTAATCCACTACAGCACTCTTAATGAATTAAGTGGCAGTCTAGATTTGATCTCCAGTCATTATTTCCTCATCTGATTTATAGTAAAAATCATCCTGAACACATCTAGTGATAACAAAATGGACATTTTGGGATAGAAGTATACACTTATGTTTTGTTTCCATAAACACATTCTCTCGCCACATTTTATACACCAAAGCTTAACCAGCTGTGCAACCACAAAACGCAGTTCATATTTCATACTTTCGTGCATGAATTGAGTCCAAACAGGGGGGATTAACCCCTTTACATGTCAAATGCTGTGCAGGCTTACTGGGGAACACATTGGGCCATTATAATCAAATCACAGGACTAATTTTGTGAAACCAAACGCTTAATATAGCTAAAGCATTATGTGTACACCCAAATGCTGACCAAAAAGCCAGAGTATAAAATATCAGGCAAAACAAACATCTTTAATCCTTTGTAAAACATTTTATCAAAAAGAAAGATCTTTGGAAGAATCCTTATGAGCAATCAGTTATTGGACACAATTAACCGCATTAAATTATTTTTTAAACATGTAAGAAAGTTTACAAAAGACATGAGAAGAATGAAAACAAAAATAAAGAATTATAAAATATTACTGGTAAATAAAACGTTTCCATTTTTGACCATTTTTTTTTTTTGCCGAATAACTTATAAACAATTTTTACTTTGTCTACTACTGCTAATAAAGTTTATCCGTATTGTTCTACTCCTCATGTTTTGATGGTAGACTATAATCTTAACTACAGAGGAATGACTTCCTCTCTAGTTGTTCCAAACCTGTATATATTTCTTTGTTTGTTTGAACGCAGAACATATTTAAACAAATGCTTCTAACCGGACACCTGTTGGATCTCATTGACTTTCATAGTAGGAAAAATAAAAATAGTAGTAAAAGGTGCACCAGAACATCTGTTGTCCTACATTCTTCAAAGTATCTCATTTTGTGCTCAACACAACAACAACAACAATTTAAGATATACATTTCCTACTGTTGTAGTCAATGAGGTTTAATGACTCTTTGGTTTTTCTAATTTCTTGCAAATGTCAAATTCAGTTTTCCAAATACTGTTTCTCCATGTTTATCAGAAAGAAGAAATGCAACAACTTGATGGTGAGTAAATTATTCGTGGGTGAACTATCCTTTAAAGAGACCCTTGTTGGGTGATAAAACTTTAATAAATGATATTGTTTTTGGCCTCAACTATTCATTAATGCTATTAAATCTTCTTAAGAAGGCATTTCTAGTTATGTATCTGTCCTCAGGGCTGAAAAACACTAACATTTGGTTTCGGACTCTTTAAGCCCGACCTCCCTGCGTGGTCAAACGGTCTGATCTATTGTTATTGGTCAACTCAGTATTCAGTTACTCCATCATGCCCAGTGATGTGGCGACGTCATGTGAATCCGGTTACTTCTGTAACAGATCTCTGACGTAACATCACCGAAGTAACTGAATGATTCCGAGTCTTCTGATTTCTGTTAAAGATGATAACTCACTTTGTTATGAACTTTTTAAAATGACTTTAAAACATATATAGTACAAATAAGTTCTCCTGAACATCACTATGGTTTCAGTACAACTAAAACTAACCTAAATGTTATTGAATCAGATAATATGTTAACATAATAAATAGGTATGTACGATCAATTGGCCGGAGATCGGTATCAGCCGTTAATCCCATTATAAGACTCAAATGGTACACACTAAACTTCCATCATGTGAACCGATCTCAAACGATGACATTAAGACGTGTGATTGTTCATGATGAAACTCTTTAGTAATTATTTTAATTAAAATGTTATAAAGATATTTCATATTAACTAAAAATGTAACAAAAACAATAATACAGAGGCTACATCTATCCTATTACTCTATATAAAAAGGATAAAGGCTGTTCAGAGAGCTTACACATCAGTTAGGAAAATTCAACAGTTATGAACGTGCGTAATGGCCATGACATCGTTATCGTTAACAGTGAACTGAAACAGTTGTTCGTATAATACAAACTTTCGTTGGTAGTGTTTAAACATAGGAAACTTAACAGTCTACGTACAAGTTTTCTATTTAAAAAAAATACGAATCCACCTGTGTTATGGACGTGACATAAAAACGTTCTCAGAATATCACTGATACATCTGAACTAAAACATTTGATTGTATTAATCAAAACCCTTGTTGATAGTATTCAAACATTAAATAACAGTCTATGCACACAAAAATGAAAGTCAATGCAAAAGTTTTCTATTTAAAAAAGATAAATCAACCTCTTTTATAGGAGAAAGCAAACTTCTCAAGATTTATTTAAATTAAAACATACAGACCAGAATCAAAAATATCCAACAAATGGCCAAGGGATAGCTCTTTATAGAACATAAAATTATTTACTTTACTTTTAATTTCATGTGTCCGTTTTGAGCAAAATGTAGTGTTATGGATTTGAAAATCCTAAAAATAGCCCTTACATGACAATGAAAAATCATGGCCTAAGAACTGAAATAATGAGAGACCTTACATGGGTATTTGAAAAGCAAATGCTTATATCTGTGCTACAAGGATACTAAAACCCCTTTGGACAATACTCAATATTTTCATGGTAAGGTTCATATTTTCCAGAATCGTCAAGTTAACTTAACTAAACTTAAAGTATCAGAATTGGTATCGGCTGAACGTCATAAGAAAAAATAGTACTTGATATCGGTGGAAAAAATCCTCATCTGAGCATCCCTTATATAAAAACCAACCTCAAATGAACAATAAAAAATGCAAAGTTAACAATCTTCATTGGGTACTCAAAGGTTTTTCTAAATGGCCAAAACCAAAATGTAAACCAGGAGTAGTAGTGGTAGTTGAGGGTACTTGGATAACCTGTGTTGCAAATCTCACTTTTTTGCAGATGGCACTTGGCTGAATGTCTTTTACCCAATACAACTGGACATCTGTATACTTAGTAATTCCAAATTTTACAAATATACTAGAAAGAGGGTGTCACTTGCTCCAATCTACAATCATAAATCATATAATTGAATCTTTGGAGATAACTTTGTAAAACATTTGAGCAGGTGACTGAGGTGGTGCCGTTGAAGACTAGGAGGTATAATATAGTTTGGCAGTCATCCAGTGATACCAGTGATGCCCCACACCCACAAATAATACCCACGTTCCCCACTTCAATTGGCGACACCTTTTTTTGGCAGCGAAACGTTGGGTGGCTGGAGACCAAGAGGAAAGCTATAGAGGAAAAACACTTCTTACACACACATACAGATACAGACGCAAATATACCCTCCAAATACCAGATGGTGTTTTTGGAATCTGTTTCCATTTTTTTTTTTCATGACAAAAAAAAGACAACTCCCATGAAACACACATTCTGCATACTTGGGTACGGATCCGTTCGACTTGCCTGAACCGCCGCTGCGTTCACGGAAAGACGAGTATCAAGTGAGACATGACAGCAAAAACTTTATAAACAAACTGATGAGTGTGGCTTGGTGAACAAGGAAACAGACAAGAAGAAAAAGCGTGCCAAACTGCTAAGATGAGAGAGCGAGTTGGGTGGGGGCCATAATTGGTAGATGAATGGCTTGGTGCCATGGCACAATCCGTACCTTGTTTAGAACTCATTTCCGCTGGTTTTAACTCCTGAGAGAAACATCCTTGAGTTGATATCAGACCTTCTACTCCTATTACATCAATCCTGACTGTAAAACAAGTATGAAGCTTTACTACTTGCTGTTTTGTCATTTCTAACCTGAATGACTTTCTATTCCTCAACACTAATGCAAAAAGTTATTTAGAAAAATGTTGGGAAAGCACACCCATTCACCTGACCTGTTTTTGTCTCAATGGAATAGAGGATGTTCTTAACATTTACAAATCTTCTTTTGTATTTTTAGAAAGAAAAGGACATACAGGTTTTAAATGAGAACTTGAAAGAAGAGATCTAAATAAGAGGTTTAACAAGATACATACAAAAGAAGTTAATGGGTGCGACTGCTTTTCAGTTACAAACATTCATTAAAATATCTTCTTGTCTGTTCTGCAGGAGAAAGTTGGTAACCGAAAAAAGCTGTGAGACCCATTCACTTCTTTTGTAAAGGCACAAAACCAATGCAAGTGAATGGATGCCAGTTCCCAACATTCTTCAAAATATCTTCTTTTTGACTTGGGGAGGAAAAAGTCAGGTTGAAATGAAAAAGGTTATTTTGAAAAATGTTGGGACCTGGCGGCACCCATTAACTTTGCATGGTTTTGTTCCCATACAAAGGAAGTGAATGGGTGCCACTGCTTTTGGTTGCAGTGGCACCCATTCATTTCCTTTGTATGGAAACAAAACCATTAAAAGTTAATGGTTATTAGGTCCCAACATTTTTCAAAATGTCTTTTTTTGTGTTTTTAGAAAGTAGACATTCAGGTTTGACGTGACCAAAGAAGATATTTTGAAAAAGGCTGGGAACTGGCACCTATTTACTTTGTAATGGTTTTGTGACCATGCAGGAAAAGTGAATGGGTGCCTCCACTTTACGGTTA
Organism: Triplophysa yarkandensis; assembly: GCA_033220385.1. NCBI lineage: Eukaryota > Metazoa > Chordata > Actinopteri > Cypriniformes > Nemacheilidae > Triplophysa > Triplophysa yarkandensis. The sequence goes on from CM065674.1 coordinate 1,628,936, forward strand.
ATAACTTTCTTCAAATTATCTTTTTTGTAATTTCAAACCTGTATAAAAACTTTAGAGTATAGAGTAGATCAAAATCTCATTAACACCGACCTAACAGAGGAATATCTCCTCCACCTAAGTTCCAAAGAAGGGAGCATCTCTTATTGTCACGCCGTAAAACATGGCACCAGACTGGCCCAAAGACCCAGCTGTCTTGGCCGGTAGCCACAGATCTCCGGGGAGAGAAAGTGAGGGACGAATGAGAAACGAGGGGGGTGTCCTGCGAAGAGCGTTCAACACAGACCCATGCCAGAAATAGAAAGGGGTCCTTTTTCTCACATGGCGACCCTTAACCCCCCCAAACAGCGGGGATTTCACACGCATCTCTTCCACACAATTGATCCTTTCATTCCAAAGCATAGACACAGAGGGGTTTAGAGATCGGACGGGGGGAGCAGAGGTATCAGTGAGACAGCCCTACAAACATCGCCGTGATAGTATCGGGTCAAGTACAGATGAACGCAAGCACTTTGCATGTAAGAGACTGAATATTTGTGTCGGCCGGGCTGAATCATGAATAAAAAAGGCCATTTGGCCTTGGCAAGGGTATAGGTGTCACATAGCTGTGACAACCTGGCCAGTGGGAGCAGCCATCAACATGTCTACCGCCTTTAATGGAGAAATGAAACTGCATAATGTGTGGAATAAGTTTTTAAAACGAGATATTACAAAAAATTGGGGGACAGTCAACCAAAGTGTAATTTCCTCACAAACTTTTCTGAGAAGCGGCATCACTTTAACACAATTCTATTTAAAAGCATTACAAAATGGCCTAACATATTTGATAAGACACAAAGGTTTTCAGTTAATTTCTTGAAACGACTCCAAATTCAGCTTCCGCTGTTTTCTTTCCTTTTTTTTTCACATGGAGCCTCATCCAAATCTGATCCCCGTTTCTTCACATCTCTTGATAGCAAGCCAACGAAACAAGCATGTGCCAAGCGAAGGCTTCAGAGAACGCGAAAATTCACCTGTCAATATTGTCTGAGCCCATCATACATCACTGCATTTGTTAATTTATCCTAACGCGCGTTTCACAGCTCCGGGCACTTTTAATAAGCATAAAAGCATAAATATAACCATCGGATAAAAGGAGTAACAAACTCCTTGGAAACAACTAGGCTCCTGAAGCTTTTATTGGCTGCGCTGATATACATCGCATTGCAAAAAGACAAAGACGCCCTGGAGCTACAGTCTCCACAAAAGACATTAAACATATGAACGGATATTAGAGGTTTTGCCTAAGTCACGCAGAATGTCCCGTAGGTTAAATTGTATTTCAGACGCTTTTCTTTCAGATGTTATACAGTTTGAAGTGTACGTGATGGGTTGCTATGAAAGATATTGTACAGAAAACAGAAACACAGGGAACAAAAATATAATGATCTCTATATAAGAGAGACAAATAAAAACTAAATTAAAATTAAAACTAGATTTGAACAACACTTCATTTAAGTTTGGTAAATACAACCTTTATCAATCCAAAATTTCAAAATAATTTAGGAAAACAAACCACACAATTAGCCAACTTTACAACATTGCATGATTTCCGAAAACTTGGTTTTTAGGTCAACATTGGGCAAAGCTGTCACATTTGTCTGTGTGGAACACATTAAGAAGCAATTTGTTTATTAAATTTTTTTATTTTTACACCGTTTCATGGATATATTTGGTAGCAGTTTATTGCATATTATTTTACCAAAATCTGTAAGAATTAATAAAATGATTAATAATAAATGCATGTTTTCAATGACTTCAAGTTATACTTTAATTCTCTTTTTGTTTTATTTCATTTTAAATGAGTCAACCAGCCTCCGTCTGCTCCATAACAGACATCAAGGAAATATTTACTTCACAAACACACGCAACAGTAACAAACTTAAAGGTGCTGCCCTGTCACCCATTGACAAATTAATTCCGACTCCATCAGGAGGCTGATGAGTCATTCAAAGCTGGTAATGCAAAGCACATTAACAGATTGAGAGTCGCTGTACGCTCAGTGTGCGCTCAGGGCTCTCTTCCCGAGCACCGGCACCGCTCCGGAGGTCTGAGCGAGTGGGATAGAGAGGCGGCTCCCTCGCTTCGGGGCTCGGCCTGGAAGTCCCTGAGCACAGACGCTGAGAAAGCATGCGGCGCTCAGGAAGTTCAAGCAGACAATTTTAATCCTCCAATTTCCTCCCCTCTAATCATTTCTCCGTAGTCCACGGTGGACGACAAATTAGAAACATCTTCCACTCCAACATGACACACGCTCAACTACGCCGCCCAGACAACAGGCAGCAAAACGGGACTTTAAATAAAACAAAACGTCACAATAGATTTACAAACGCTACAATGGATTTGTTTTAGTTACGGTTATGTGACCTTTGCCTAAAAAAAAAATGCAATGGAACATTAATAAAAAACATTACATTATTTATAGTATTATAGTATTTATAGTATATATATTATTCAAAATAATATGTATAAATAAAATTATGGCTTTAACTGCGTCTATATAAACTAAAAAGACAATCAAAAAGAATTACAAAATCCGGAGTCTTATAAATGATGTAAGAATTATAAATGTATAAATCTAAACACAAAATTAGAAACAAATGCAAAAGTATGCATCATTTATTCTCTATTTCATACATTGTATTCACTCGCCTTCATTTTGCGCTAGGGTTTTATTTTATCACAAATTTTAAGAAAAGCAATACGGCGTTAAATCACATACAATGACTACATGCATGTGGAATACACCACAAAGCACTTATGAAACCTGACAGCGTGCTTTATTTCATTTTGTATTTTAATTTGTAAAGGGGTGGTCCCCAGTGCAACCCCTCTAATGATCTTAGGCCCTCCGACTCCCATGTGTGTGAATCAACTCACACATTACAGCCTCTATGGGGTGTCTGCTCACAGACAAGCGGATTAAAGAAGTGCCAATTGTACACAGGATGAAATCTCATTAGCCCCTCAGGTGGTAAAAGATCTCATCATAGCAAACATTAGTGCACTAGTGAGTGGACAGCACTTACGATCTGCTCTGCAACCCTATATAGCGAACACCATAGGGAATGAACGGAGGCTACTGCGATGGGCGACTTCAAGCAATGCTGACATGTTAAATAGTCGAATAAAAATTACAGATACGAGTGTGATCACATTATCAAAAATGATCTTGTAAAGTCTTGTTACATTGAAACTTGTTCTACCTATACAGATTTGAAACATACGAAGTACTTCTGGTTACAGCGTTTATGTGAAGTTGAAGTGTAAAATTTTATTTTTTACAGCAATAAATGTAAGCCAGCATCTGGTTGGTGCAGAGATAATTCCTGAAGTTATAAAGGGGGGGGGCTCCTTTGACCCCATTCGTTAATATTCTAATTAATAAAAATCCCCATACGCCACTTTAAAAAAATATTTATACATAAGATCTACTACATTTAAGTTTTAAATTCTTTTACAAAGTAAAAAAAAAATGAAGCAAATAAATGGAAGAATTTCAATTATGAATTTCTTATAAACATTTGGACATATTAATAATCATTTCTACATTGCCACAGATTGACCTAAATGTGTTAAGTAAAAATGATCATTGCATTTTAAAATATAGATTTAAGGTTAATACATAACCACATGTTGCATTAATAAAATATTTGAATTGTAAAATATCTATAATATTGTGCAATACTGATCACATTCTAGTTTTTACAATTTAATCAAACTTAATATTAAGTTAATCGTAATCTAAACCAACACAAAAATAATTTATTGCTTCAAATTTCTTATAACACAAAATGCATGTTACCCATGTCATTTGTAATCATCATATTTATTATTCTAAAATAATATTATTAGACATCACTATATAAAATACAACCCCAACAGATGTAATGTTTTAAATATTTGTTATCATTAAATCAGGACATTAAGAAAAAGTCTATGCATTACCCAAACAATCACAAACTTTACAACTATCCACCAAAATGTATCTTTTAAGAAAACTATTTAAAACTCAAAAAATGCCATCAAAATAAAGCAAATTTCCAAAACAAAACCCGGAAAAAATATCCAAGGCTCACATTCCCGTGGTGCCTCTGTCCAGACCCGGCCCCAGTGTACATCATAAAGAACAAGAACACACCACCGGCCCTTCTCCTCAGAAACTACGCCCGTCTCGCTAAGTCTTCCATCAAGATACCAGAATATAACATTTCCCCTTTCTCTAATCTGGGTACTTAAGCAGTTTCCCATACACGCAGTAAAAGCTCACAGACATGTACACCAGTTTCTTCAAGTAACTTTCCTCACCGGTCTCGCACGGCGAGACATGCCTGTGTGCTGCTGGTGACCCGGGGTGAGGTTGCGAGAGGGGGAAAGTGCAAGGAGGGGGGAAACGCAATCCGAGATCTAAAGTTTACAGACCCCTAGCCGGGAAATAATGTGGTGATTGTCCCGGCGCGACACAAGTACCTTTTCTTCGAAGAATCTGGCAAAAAAAAGTTACACATCACACGGTTAAAGAAAACAGCAATTATAATAATGACGGTAATAATAAAGATGCCGTTGAAGTTCAAGCTGGGCTTTCCTAATGAATGCAGAGCTCTCCAAAAAGCCTTTCATGTACCCGTCGCGGCTCATTTGTAAATGCCGGCCACAAAAGACTATTGTGAATCTTCACCCCTCCTCATCCCGCTGCGATCTGCAAACCCGTCTCTTTTCCCCCTCGCCTCATTTCTGGTAGAGCGACAGTTATGTCAAAGGTTGTCTGGCCTCGCTGACCGCAACAAGCAAGTTAATCTGCCCCGGCACAGACTATGTCTTGTCCCAGAACGCTCTCGAGTTTTTTTCTCTCTCTGTGCTTTAATTGCGGCGACGTAGTGTCATAGCTGAGGAGCGGAGCTCCGTGTCTCGCACTCTTGCATCGGTCGACCAGGCGGGCACCGCAAAACCTCAGTGTAAACAAGGGATTAAAAAGCACCAACTTTTTTCGCAAACTTCTCTGGGACAAAAACGCCACGGGACGTCTTGTCGGATGCGGAGTGACAGCGGAAAAGTGATGAATGGATGAGTTAAGCGAGGAGATGAACTTGCGCGGAAGTCACAAAAGGTCTTTTGTTGTTGAGGATGCACTTCGTTCGACTCAAGGTTGTAATCTGACATCTTTACAAAGTGGACGGCAGAAGCAGGTATAAAAGAAGAAGACGACAAAACTGGATGTGCGAACGAAGAGCGAGAAATAAGACGCGGAGGAAGTTTCTCCATTAAAAAAGAAGAAGAAAGTCAAGTGGCTGCCAACTTACCATCCACCAAGTCCTGGCCGAGATGTCGTAGCAGAGCTGCCATTTGATGGAGCCTTCCGAGGTTTTCGCTGCCATTACGCTGTCAGCAAGCTTCATCTGATGCTAGCACACTCACCGGAGATAAGACACCTAATTGAGAAAACATTTGCACTGGCATGTTGGGCAACATGTAGCCCACTCCATACCATATGGAATCATGGGTAAAAAAAAAATCCTTGACAATGAACCAATCTCACGCAGACCCCGTGGCAAGGTGAGCGGCAGTCATCTGCTCACAGAGCGAGCGGTCCTTAAAAAAACACACCACAATGATGAGCCCTTTTTTTCCACATCACTGAGTGCCTGAGGTCCTTTCTTCTCTTTAATTAGGGCTCGCGCTTCATCACCGCCGCACCACCATCATCATCACCACCATCACAATTCAGTTGACTCTGCTCGGGATCTTTTACATTCTCGTTTTTTTAGGAGGAGTGGAGAGATTTAATAGGACAGAGTCAGGTTGCGGGAGTTAGGGGAACGGAGTGATGCGCCACAGGCTATTAGCCTGAAATTTTGCCGGACAGATGGAAGTGCTTAAAGACTATCATGCAATGTTTTGTTTCGGACTTCTTCCCCCCAGAGTTCCTTCTGCCGGAAAAGTTCCGTTCTCTTCAAACAGTAGAGCACACGATGAAACATATTTAATCGATAGTGACGGGTCATCTCGATGATTGTCTTTTTCAAGGCTTTATTTTTATTCACGCACCGTAAATTGATTAAATGCACCGAACTTTAATATTTCCAACATTTCATTTTCAGTGTGTTTTACTTCTACCTAAGTTTTTACTTGAAAAACTTTAAATAAGAATTTGAATAGAAATAAATTCTTAGTTTGTACCGTATGGATTACAATGAAATGAACTTTAAAAATGAATCATTCAAAGTTCACAAAGGGCAAGCGGATAGCAACAACAGTAATGGGACTTCGATGTACTTTAGGCTTCTGAATAGGGGGAATACCTGAGAGGGAGAAACAACCCATCAAACAGTTCTCCCATTGTCATGATGGCTCGGGAATGTGATTTGGCCGGAGATATTGGGAACTTTTTGGGTGGGAAGCAGAGGAACACAGGTAACCACAAACCTGAAGCACTGGGTTAAATGCAAATGTTAAAATTACATTTACATTACGGTGTAGGGAGGGAACATTTAAGAAATCTACATTTGAACACACTGGAAATTATATTTAAGAATAAATGAAAGTATTTTAAGCTTCAAGCTTAATTAAACATTTTATACATGTGTCTAATATAAATGTATTACATTGACATTTACAATGATCTTGAACTACTCGAACTATATAATTATATTGTTGTATTGATCTTACATTTTAGGATGTGGACTCTACATCACAAGTATGTTTCGGATGCAAACGTACAGATTAAAAGGATAAAAAGTACCTCGATTGTAATGTAAATGGTTTCAGATTGAAACCATCTGCCAAGCGCACAAAACAAGGTTCAAAGCTGGTAAAGTCCATTGCTATAATGCTGGGTTCGGTGAGAAATGACCGCCGAGTAATGCTTAGATAAGGGAGCGAAGGAAACGACAGGAGTCTGGACACCAGCCCTGAACGGGAGCTGTGCCATAAGGCCAGATAGCACTGTTTACTATATACATCACACAGGTCATCAGGGTCCACACACAGCCCAAACTGGACTAACACTGAGCAGGAATTAAATGAAAACCTGTGGGGGTCATAATTTAACCATTCTGATTTGAGTGGAACCTATATTAAAATTTAAAGAATATGTTGGGGTCACAAAATTGAACTGGGAATTTACACCAAATTATAAGTGAAAATAAATGAGCTGATTTGTGTACGTTTGTCAACAAACGTTCCACTGTTCAGTAAGAATATATTAATAATGATCATTTATTTTATGATGAGGATAAAGCAGTCTGAAAAAAAGATTGACATTATGAATCCATCTCTGAATGTCATGTTCCCACTTTAACCAGTAGAAGGCACTGTTGTACTAATGTGACCTGCTTCAAATTTTACTCTTAAATTTCAGATTTAACATTTTCTCTCACACTTTACCTTATTCAACACATTGAACATAATCCTTTCTATTCCTTTTCCTAAAGAAAGAATTTACTACAATGGCTGCATTCAAAAAAAAAATATAAATTCAAATAAATAATTGTAAATGATTAAAAAATGCACAACTAAATGCCCTATAATTGTTTTAACTCAATTCTTTTGTTTCACAATTGTTGGAAATCAAAATCAAGGTCTCCAATGATTGCGATTGATTGCACCTCCCTAAAAAAAAGAAAATCTACGCAAACGTAAAATGTAATTTTGTAAATTTAAATCGATGTACATTATCTTGCTGACCATTCTGCAAATCAAACACATAGAAACAAGCCAACATCTGCTTTCCTTCGGTTCCCTGGCATAAAGTTGCCTGCCACCTATTATGACATCCAGCTATGCTTCTTCGCAGAAAACCTTGTAAATCAAACGCAGACCGTTTTATATGCACAGATACTACACAAATGCTGTCTTCATGAAGCAATCAAAGCAAAAACCTGTTTTGTGGCAAACTCTAAATATGACAAGATGCTGCTGGCAAGCTCTTAACCATGAATCACATTTAGTTGACATTACTAGATGTTTTTCAATCGGCGATATGACAAATCCATTTTCCAAGCATTCATTTCCTTCATGCGCATTTAAAGGTCTTGTGCGTTGTTGTCCATCACGTCACTTTGTTGTACCATTACACGCTTTTTTATCTCATGTGACTTTATAGGTTGAATGCTTTTTGATTGTTTACACGATCGTGTTTACAAAATGTATCAATTTTAAAATGAGCAGCAGGCAGAACATATTGATTTTATTTCCTGGCAAAACAGGGCCTTAGCAACAAATTCACATGCCGTAAAATAACCGAACGTCATTGATTCAACAGACGCACAACTTTGTTTGTATTTCTGGGCATTCTGTATTAACTAGTAGAAATAAAATCACGACGAATTGGCACGCGCAATACCCCTAGTCGGTGGTATAACTGTCCTACAGGCCGAATTCAAGACAACAGAAAATCTCTAGCCGGGGAAATTTGAGGTACCGCATGAGGTAGAAAAGCGTTTAACAAAACCAGGAAGCACACGTCCAAACAAGCATGTTTATTTCCATGCATTCTCCACTTTGATTGTTGGCAGATGCCATAATGTTCCAGATTATTAAACTGTAAAGGGAAATGCATGAAGCCAAATAAATGTTTCCTCATCATTTGCGTTCTTGCTAGTACTATACTACTCGGCAGGAGTGACTGATACGTCAACAACGTCTTTGAACAAAAAGAAAAGCGATATACTACACTCCAAGATCCGGCATGGATTCATGGTGCTGAGACTCCAAAGTATTGTAGACGAGAGATGACAGGAACACATTCCAAATCGGAGTGTCTTGGTACAAAAGTGTTTAAAGTGATAAAAATGCGCAATGCCACCGTCGCGAAATTTGGCTCGATTTGCCCGGACTCTTTTGTCGGCGAAAATGCTAAACAAAGAAAGTAAAAGCGACCTCCAGCAAACGTGCCCCGCCAATTAGAAACACGCCACATATTCATCTGCCTTCCAAAATGTTTCAATTTGCCGGAGGAAGCCAGGGCTAACCTTCCAATAATGAAGCCATTGTCCTGCTACAGAAATTGAAAAACCTGTCTGGAGAGAACGAGAATGAGATCCAGAACAATTCAATGGAGCTGTGCCGAATCCGTCTTAAAAAACACGGATGTTGTTATTTGGAAATCACATTTATGGATTTGAGAAAAGTGTTAAGTGTTAAGTGCTATAAATTAAGAGCACCAAACGTGGATCAAGAAAGAAAGACAGCTGGTCTCAATAAACAAATATCTGTTTGCGTTTACAGTCAATATAGTCCGTGTGGTTCCAATGCCACTACACGACAGAATATCGTGTGTGACGTCTGCCAGCAGCACCCGCCCGAGACCAAGGGCCTGGCAGATAAAAAAAAGTTGGGTAAGGAAAAGAGGTTTGAGCTATGGCCATGAGGACCATCTGCTTCTAGCATCTTCACATAGCCAAGATGAGCTACCCAAGCTTCAAGTTCAATACAAACATAACCAAACCACTTTGGCGTTCTGTAAATATTGGGGTTGATAAATGCATCTACACTATGATCAATTTGTTCCTACGCTGACAACGCAACGGATTAACGACTAGTTAGGGATAACCTTTCTCCGAGAGTGTTTTCGGCTCACCGAGGCGCGTCCTTCATTGCTATTTATACCCGCAGCCCTTTAAAGACGTCGTAATGGATCGTTTGAAGGCACGCATCAATTCTGCGAGCGGAAAGTTGACGTTCGCGTGAAGAAAAACATTCAACTTTTGAAGGTTTCACCATGTTGCACGAGCACGAAACTGGGACGCCTGTTTACACAGGAAAAAGGCCCCGCGGACACTATGAACACCAGCCAAATGCAGATAAGGTATGCCAAATGCCACAGTGCTACATCTCCCCGAAACAAGATGCAGTGCCATTCTGCCATTTATGGCAATAGGCGGTTTGTGTCGTGCAGCGCTCATGCCTTCGACGATGTACCCGATGCACCGATGTCCATCTTGGCACATCAGAGTTAATTAGAGAGAATGGGAATGAATGGTGGCCAACGCTGTCACCGACACGTCCCATGTCAGCTAGCAGCATCCTAAGCAATGTTGTCTTGACCTTCACTCATCCTCCTACTCATCAACCCGAATCTGGAGTCCTGCCCCCATTAACAAACAAACTGGCAACACACCCACATATGCGAATAATAACAAACAAACATCATATCAGGACTTTTTTATCAATTAATCAATTGGAAAACAAAAGGCTGTGTTTACATAATTTATGTCTGTGCATAAAATGTTTTTATTTATAATCACGTACATACATATAACTACATTAAGAAATGTTGCCATGTATATACTAAGAGTTACAAATAATAAAATTCATAAAAGTTATAATTGTAGGTTATAATATGGTTTATCATAGTGCTGTCGTTAATCGCGATTAATCCAAAATAAAAGTTTGTGTTTGCATAATGTTTAGTATATTCAATCCATGTAAATGACAATGTATGTAGATATACATATACGTATTTATTTCAGAAAAACATTGTATATAAAAGTTAGTCATTTAAATATAAATTCAATTGCTAGTAAATATATAAACTTTAACTATAGCTTTTAACTATAGCCAAGCTTTTATTCTGTATGTGATTGATCGCTATTGTACAAATACAACATTTTTATGAACAGTACACAGACTTTTATTATGTAATCACAAACATTAATTCTGCAATCCATTAAAACAGCCCTACAATATAATATACAATTAATGTCATTTTATCTTGAATATTTTATAAAGTCATGTTTACAACAAAAAATTAGTTTAATCATATTAATAGATTACTTTTACACTACATTTTACAGTTACTTTAGCGTTATGTGATGACGTAATGACGTATGGACATTACGTTGTGTGAATTAATCGAAATCATACGTCATAAACATCACAGTAAATCGTTAATCTATCAAATATTTATATTTAATCTATTTAATATTTAATTTATATTTATCTATATAAATATTTATATTTAAAATGTAAACATAGTTTTATTAAATATTAACTTTTTAAAATAAGACCTTCAATTAAACGTCACACAAAGTGACGACGACGAGTTCTGCGTATCGCTAAAACGTGACATCTGTCAATTCTTCAAACTGCTTAAAGGAAAACGACATATTAAAACACAATATTGTCTTTATATTACATTTATATGATTATATTTATATCATAAAAAACAAACGTTGTTTTTAACGTCAGATTTAAGGTTTTAATAGTACCTCAGCGCTGCTTGCGCTCGTGCAGCTCTCTGATTCCGGCGGGAAAAATGTTGCGCATGCGCGGTATGTCACGCTTAATAAAACCACGTGCGCGATAAAATAATAAACGTTGGATTTTTGCAGAAAAAAAAAACATTTTTTACGTTCGTTTTTTATTTCATTTTACAAAAATAATGGGGATTAATTCTGACAAATCAAAAAATAATGTGTATTTAAAATATTATTTTTTAAACCCTTTTAACATACATAATTACCAATGGCTAATTTTAAGATGTAATCGGAGTAATGATTAAAAATAATCCCCTCCAAAAAAGTTTAATCCGCACACAAAATGACACGATTGAGTTAATTCGTATCGGATATTCAAACTTTTCCATAGACGAATCCATTGGAGCATCCCGGATCATCTGCATAACGGGACCACGGTGTTCCTTCTGCACCCGGGACATCCAGAATTAGAGAACGGTTCTGTGATGAATGAGAACCGTCCCATAGGTGAACCGCATATAGAGGTTTTGGCAGACGTCCTCATATGCAAGATAAGATGGGAAGAGAACAATGAGGATGAGAAACTGAAAAAGCAGGACAATGTGTTCCTAAAGGTGAGATTCTTCAAGAAAAGACAGAAAATGTATAAGACCAAAAAGCGCCTCTTATGACCTTTGACCCCAGTAAGGATCTGTTATAGTGTTACTGGCCTTTATCACACTGCACAATGTAGTTTTGGCCCTGTTCTCTTTTGCTATTTAGCATAATTAATTTGATCAGCCTACAGTTAGTCTCGGCGTTCTCAAGCCTCCTGCCACACTTAATCATATCCATGTGTTAACTGGAAAAATGACGGACATCATGCTCGACACCATGAAAGCAAACAATGGAAATCACTTTAGGATTAGAGATTGAACATCGGTTTGCGTTAATGCTCAAAATGAGATTATATCAGGTATTAATGTACATTGAAACCTATAATATGTAGGAAAAAAAAATCAAAAAGACACACGTCTCAATTCATTATATATGAAGGTGGCACAGTTTTGTTAAGATACAAAGAAATATCTTTATTTTCAAACGTATGATCATGTGATGTCCAAACATATCTGAGCCTAATATACACGATTGAAGGGAAGGTTCACCGCAAAATGAATATTCTATCATCATCACTTTCATTTCAACTTGATCTTTTTTTTTCAAACACAACAGAAGATATTTAGAAGAATGTTGGGAACGTAAAACGGTCAATCTCCATTCACTTCTATAGAAAGGACGCAAAACCAATGCAGGTAAAAATATTCTTTTGTGTTGTACAGTTAAAGAAAATCCACTCGAGTGATAAGAACAAATTAAATCTCGGTTTTTAATTCAATGTATACTATGCCTTCAACATCGATTTCTCAGGAGAAACCCTCTGTTTTTTTTTTTTAAACAAGACAAAGGAAAAAAGAACTTTTTGTTATGTTTCTCTCCTATGAGAACCCTCTAATGAGTCTCAAACATTGTAAGAAAAAGTTCCAGAAAGTCACAAGATAAAAAAATGACACTTCAAAGCAAGCGGTTTCTTTGCAGCTAGTTGGAAAGGTGTTTGTTTTTTGCATATTTAATTGGACAGACATTATGTTTTTCATTTTGGAAACAGAGCGCTGTGGAAACATATGTTCACCAAGCCCCAGCAGATGTCCATCTCTTTCTGCGGCACAAACCCAGAAAAGCATGCAGACACTCTGAGCTTCGTGTGCCACGGGCATGCTTTGCTGTGGTTGTAACATCTCCATCATGTCTTTTGGGACTTTAATGCTTGACATTTACGATTACATGTAACGTGGGCCTTCAGGCCTAGGTGAACGTCATCACATGCACGTGAATCGAATAAAGTTGATCGACGGGGGGTGAAACAGAAATTGGGAAATAGAATAAAGCGTTGATGCCCGTATGCACGCCACATTCATGCATGTGAATAACGGCGGGTGAGAAGGAAAGTCGGCAAGGAGAGAAAAAGAATTTGGAAGTGTTGCCATCTGCAGTGCATTTCGTGTTTGGCAGCGGTGTCCGTGTGCTTTCCTTCCACATGAGCTTGGATTAACAGACAAGTGGAGCTGCCTGGCATTCACAAGGACCCGTCGTACCCCCAGAGAAAGAATAAAGAAAACTTTCTGCACTTTGTGATATAGCCGCTGTTTTGAAATATCAAATTTTCACATCAAACCCAAGTGGATGCCGAACGTCCATAATCACATATGAAATCTTCTTTGACGACAACGTATTACAATGGGGTTTTGTTGATTTATGTACTAGGCCTTTAAACCGCAGTTGCAAGTTCTCTCCATTTTTCGGACCGCCAAAATATTACTGTAAAATATCAGATAATAAAACAAAAATCTGATGTTGCGCGTGACGTTCGAGTTCCTGTCGTTTTTGTTTTAAACAGAGAGGGGGAAAGAGAAGCAAGTAATCTTAAGTGAAACAAGACGAAAAAGTATTGAGTATGTGTAAGTAAAAAAATTAAGTAAATCTGATTAACTCTAACTTTTCAATTCGATCTCGCAGAAAATTCTGTTATATATTACGAATATGTTTCTATTTAAGAAATTCTTATTTTTTCATGACATAAACTTAAAAAATATAAAAATATACATTAATACATCTTTAGAAAAATTAACTAAATTAACTTAAAAAAAGCCAAATTAAACATTTTACAGTGTATAATACTAACTTAAAATACTATTATAATTCGACAATAACACAAAATAAAACTGAGTTTGCAGATTACAAATCATATTAACAGCTTCACCAAACACGAACAATTCAAAGGAAAAAATTGTTCACATTAAATAAAACCCTTTCATCATTTATTCACCATTATGTTGTTTCAAAACACGAAATGATTATTTCCTCTGAGAAGAGGATATTTTGAGAAATACCGCCCTTTTTCAAAATATCCTCTTTCCTGCTCCGCATAAGAATGTCATACAGATTTGCAATGACGGAAGAAAGTGAAAGAATTTCACAATTTATTTGAGTAAACCTTCCCTTTAAGAGCGCTGTGCAGTGTGGTTGCTTTGACTTGGCTGGCAGGTGACTGCCTGGAGAGATGCCATAGCACCTTATTACCTCACCACAGGACTTCAGGTCTGGTGACAGACTCAGGTGGCGTCTGCTGGAACAGACCTGGACTCGGACGCCGGTCCTGATCTTAAAGTGTGTCACTATTGGCCTGTAAATTTGAAACTTAAAGCCGTCCGCCGGGTTTAAATGTTAATAGGTAGCATCGAAGTCCGAGATCAGTGTTGAGCTACAAAACATTATCCATAGAAACCTAAAGCCTTAAAAGAGAAAATAGGAGGAGAGTGGTAAATATTTAACTGATTGACATGGACATGCCCAGAGACAGAGAATCTGGGTTTAATCTGGGTTGGGCCATGTCATCTCATCTAGATTCTTTCTAAGAGTCTCTGGAAATCTAGTGATTAACTGTTAAAAAAGAATAAACTAACATACTAAATAATAATAATATTATTATGTTATCATAAAATATTACGAATTAATAATAAAAGCAATTTTATACGTTTGAAAATATTCAAAAATATCTATTTAAAAAAATATTTTGATGATAAATAATTATCATTTTAAGCTTATTTATTTGAGAATGGAAATGAAATTAAAAATTGAAAAGTAGAATGTAATAAAAAATATTATAGATTATTATTAGGACCAAAGACTAAAAACATTTTAAATTGAAATATCAGAAATAACTGAAAATACAAATAGACATACAACATAATAACAGAAACTGTATAATAATAAACATATGTAAATGTATGGTGTTTTTTTAAGTTAATAGACAACAATTTTCATAAAAGATGGATAATCACACATGGAGGTCCTTGCCGGATTAAAAGCCCCATTTTATAGAAAACACTACTTACCCTGATATTGTTTATACCCAAAAATAAAAATAAGGAACAATGTACTGTATATTTAATGTGGAATTTTCTGTATTAATTGTAAGTACTACCTGCTTTTTAAACCTTTCACTGAATTAAATGACATTTAAGCATTAACGGATATAAACGTACAGTAAAATAAACATAAAATGTACTGGTCATTTCTGCCAGTGCTTTATCTGTTTTTACGGATTTTTCTTTACAGTGTTTCCTATCAAACAAAACGAACATTCCCATCAGAGTTGAGCTAAAAATGCAATTATGAAGCAATCATTGTCCATTATTATGTAAAAGAATCTTGGCTTTGATTCATGCGCTCCACGTTATGAAGAAGTCCTGGAAGCTGGAAGGCTGCCACTGAGGGTTGATTTGGAGTGGTGGTCCATGCCCAGAATGCCCTGCAGTGAAACAGTTCAAATCTCTTTAGAAAGAGACGCTGTGTACCAGTTTATTTGGCAACAGCCACTTACCAATTTAGCCTTTAAAATATATCGCACTCATAAAAACGGTTATTTTCTCTTTTAAGTTGTAAGGGACTGGCAGTACATACATTGTTCTTTCATCATCTGGCTGTTCCATAATTCTTTGCTGTGGGGAGACGAGGGTGATTATGGAAGATTAATGGTGAGGGATGGTACGAGGGGACGGTGACTGTGTCGCAGGAGAGATGGCTTCATTAGTTACTGCTCTTAATTAGTCTAATTACCCCAAGCTTGTCCTCCTAAACGTTCAATTATGCATCTAAACCTCTCCCTGTGCCCGCATCGCATGGCATCGCTCAGCAAAGCAACCAAACCAAACTCAAATGTTTTTGGAACTGTGTTTTTTTTTTTTTTTTTTTATTTGCTTGATTTATAGTCGTTGTGAAATCAATCAATGATCAATTGTTAATTGTTCGTATGGGAATTCGTCATATTACGTGATTTTATCTATCGAGTCGTGTTCACTCATTAGGGCTAGTAATGTATTTCATTACAAAGCGCTGTCGATATAAAAAAAATGATGTCAATACGTATTCTGATTTTTCGGGGTGTGTGAAATCATACGATCTAATTTGTAGGTTTTTTATGTTTTTACTTTTTGTTTGATTTAAGGCCGGAGTTAGGGCGGACCCTCATCATTGCTTTGCCAACTCATTCAAGTTGTGAATTGTCGTGTATTGTACATATTGATTCTAGTCCAATTACCTAACTGAAATATGGTAATTTACACAAGAATTGTTTTTATTCTACTAATCAAATTGACAAAATTATATTATATGGTCACACGCTTTAAAACTAATTTTAAAAATGCCAACAGCGGTCTTACAATGGTCAAACAAAGAACTTTTTGTCCACATCAATGACGTGGAAATATATGTCAAATGTAAATTGACATTACTTCATGATGAATTCATTTTCAGTAGCATTAGTGTGCAGTACAGTATGTAGCCATTTTACACAATTTTGCAAATTTGACATCATACGGTACAATATGTAAATTGCAGAAATAAACAAAATATTTACAAGATGTATTAAAATGACAAAAAAAATATTTACATCAGAAAGCAGACGAAAGATTAATGGTTTTAATTGGATTTTTCACAGGGTTAGAATACGGTGGAGGTCACATTACAGGAAAGACTGCAAATTTACAAGATGGATGTAAAATAACATGGATGTTACATGGAATTTATTTTAGAATAGGTTTTTTAAAGTTTCGGTCTCAATACAAACCTTGTGACAATCTTTAAACATTGTACATTAAAAAACTCATAATAGAATAGTACCTCAAAGAAAACAAAACCAAGATTTATCCACACCAATATTCATCCGGTTTCGGCAAAGCACCGATGGCAGAAATTCTGGTGATTTCTACTGGGTGATCAGACAGATGCTGAGTAATTTAGAGTTAAATGAGCTGATTAATGAGAGCTGTCAGTAGAAATGAGTTGACTTCATTAACTCTACATGTATTGTATGTGAATGCGTTAACATGCTGTATGAAGTAATGGTCACTAACATATGTTGTGTAACCAGGCTTGTAGTTTGATGTGGGTGAACAAACTTAAACCAACATGACCAGCTTAAATACTCATGACGGACAAAAAATATACATTCACGAAACAATTCTATTTGAGTTTGAATGAAACAAAATGTTCGTTTAACTTGGATGTCCTAGTTTCAGATCAGATCACTTTGTGATTTTAACCTCCCCTTGTCCTTTAACCTTAATGTGTGCCTGCATATAGCCAGGGGACTCAACCATACCGGGCATCCAAACTTCAGGTCTGAAATTAGCATAGGCCGGTATACGGCTGGCATCATTTCAACGGCCTTTCTGAAGTAAAGCCTCAAAGCCAAAAAATCCTTTTTGGCAAGTAATCTGGACATGAAAATTTGTTATGCCTCAGAAATCTCATTACGAGGTTCCCAGCGTAAAGATTATAGCTCAGAAACATACATCTGTTCTGCACCGCATTATTCTAAATCTGTTTAAGTGACAGACGTTGACCATTTGATGAGGTTTGGCAGGCACTTGAATCTTACCTTAAAAATAAATCCATTCCTTTCAAACGAGCTACACACAGATTATGCTGACCATAATTCGACATCTATTTGACGATCCGTCTCACAGATTAGATTTAATATGTTGAAGCAATATCAACGTACATAATTCCAGATGCATTATTGATTAGGTATAAATGAGATTCATTATAGTTGTGGGAGCTCTCCTGACTTCACCTACTATTGGAAGGCTTTGTATGCTGTGGGTTTTAAATGTGGAAGTATGTTGGATTTTGGGTACGGCAGTGTGCTTCTTTAAATAGTAAATGTATATAATGTATCCTACGTAACACCATAACTGATGTAAATAAGCAATTTGTAAAGAAATCGCCTCCACAGAACTATAAATTGGATTTATAGAACTATACAACATTTTATTATACAAATATTACGACGGTTTAACCATAAATCAATTATCATTGATTTCAAAATTACTGTTTGTGTTTATTCTCTATAGTATATATATATATATATATATATATATATATATATATATATATATATATATATATATATATATATAGTTTGTTTAGAAATATTAGGTCTGTTTAATCAATTAATCATTATTATTCGATTCCAAAACAATATAATCTACACGCGTGTATTGTAAAACAGTATAATGAATACATAAACGCAGACACATGGATTTGTACAGTAAATACATACATAACAAATGTCAATATATATTTATATTTATGCATGATAGATAATTCAGAAACAACTTATTTTTTAAATAAATTAAGTTTGAAGAATTTCCCATTTTTAATCACTACATTTTTATAATAATTCATAATATATACCAGGCAATGGTCCAATGCTGCTCTAGAAAGTTTTTAAAACTACAGAAATAACTCAAAATGTTAAACGGATAGATTTATTTAATTGTATTTACAACTATATAAAAACTTACCAGCGTTAACCTCTTGGATACTGGTCCATATACATATTTTACAATCTTAGTCTGCATCTTTACTCAAGACAGTTTACAACATCATTTTCTTTATTCAAATAAAAAATAACGTGTTTAAAAAAAAGATTGTAAATATAATTAGTTAAATTGGATTTAATGTCTCTCTAGCTCTGTTTAACATTGGCATGTATTCTTGTGTAGCAGGATCATCACACCATTTATGACCCATTAGTCAATGAAGACGGGGGCTTGTTGACTCCCACGCATGACTGCCTATTCACCACATGCTGTATTTATTCTATCTTTAATGTTTTCTGGTTAGTTTCACTCCTTCCTCCCGAATGCAGGTCGGGTCAACCATCCAGCAATCCCAGCAAGCATTGAAACAAAAAGAAAGATGCAGGAACCATATGGACGGTGCACGAGGGGCTTCAGGCAGTCAATGGGAAGAACATCGAGCCAGTTCAGCGGTGAGGGTAGGATCTCCACGATACCCCCCTACCCCTCGAAACCCCTTTTCTTCCCTCACGGTGAATCCCCCTGAAGCTCTGGAGCTCACGGAGACAGCGCACGGGGAAGCGAGGAAGGGGGAGGCAGCGCCTGCCAACAGCAGGTGTTGGTCCATCCTTCAGGGATCAGGCAGCAGGCTGGGTACTGATGTGTGGCGGAGAGCGGGGGCCCGGCAATCTGGTGCCGAATGGTGGAGCGTCTGGATGGCCAGATAGAATGCGAGATTCGGGTTCAATCCAATCAGTTATTAGAATGAATATGATCTGTTTAAAGGGATGAGAATGTGGTGTCACCTTTGAAGTTTTGTGGCAGGGGAAGGTTGTATTTTTGGCCTTGGTCACTGTGTCCTGGCTTGAGTGCTATCACCGTCCTACAGTTCCATTGGGTGGACGTGTCCAGCTGGCTGCTGCAGAACTTCTTTCTTCATTCAAACTGGGATAGACAACTGGCTTTGCTTGAGTTGGTTCTCACACTGCTTCTTCCCATTACAACTACAAATCACAGATAGTTTTTAGGTAGGTTTTTTTCATAGACATGACATAAAATGTTGAGCAATCACAAAATTAAAATGGTGTCATTTTAAACCTGTATGAACACAAGAGAAGATATTTTGAAGAAGGGGGGAACAGACAACCAATGATACGGACTGACTTTCCATGGTTTTGTATCCATACAATAGAAGGATTTCACTGGTTGTGGTTATCTACATTCTTCGAAATATCTCCTTTAGTGTTCTATAGAGAAAAGAAAGCCATAAAGGGATTGAAATGACACCATTTTTCATTTACATGATGAAATTGCACCTGAATCTCAGATGTTTATCACGAAAGAAATCTCATAAACGTCTCATTAACGTTTAAGATGAGATCTCTACAATATCTTAAACATAGCTCAGAATTGACGAGTTTACACTTTGTAATGTATTATATTTTGAAGATTCTCATGAACTAATTTCTTAACAAATCCGCCACAAATACAGATTCTTTCTACAGATACATTCTTCACAAATTTTACACCTCAATCTCGTGGTTTTAACAAATTTAACATCTGAGATAGTTGATACTTAAATGTATCACAACTGAGAACTCAGAGAGACGTGGTGCCGGGAAAGTCAATAATTTTATCTGATGGATAACATTGTTGAGCCAATAAAATACAATGGTTTTAATCATTTTTCCGTTAAGAAATTGAAAGATCATTATTTACTAGGATTGATTTTTATTGCTTAAATTGTTAGTTGTATATTTGACCGGGGATCCCAACAACATCTGGGGCCCTCCAAACCCAACGCTGGTGTTCAATACATCTTGCGAAATAGTCCTTCCGCACATTTGACAAAGTCTTGAACTGGATGGATGTTGATCAACGAAACCAAAAGAGTTCACATCCTCACCCAAAAAACCAACCTCATGGTAATTTATATGATTAATAGGATTCAAGTTAATTGTTTAAAAATAACACATTCTAAAATCACGCATTTGTAGTTTAACATATTTGTTATTTAAAAGATAAATAAATTGTAAATGTAAGGGTGCGTGTGGTTTAGAATCTTTCACCTTATGCAATATATGAACATTGTTAATTTCTTCAGCAGATCCTTTAAATTATGAATAAGTTCATAAAGAGTAATTAAAGATAGCGTGTTCTAATAATTCTCAGCTTATTGCAGAGACCGGTTAAAAATCACTGGAGGGTCAGATTTCATGCCTTTATTATTTTACTCTCAAACACAGACTGAAAAAAACACACCAAATATTAAAATAGATGCAACATTCGTGTAACAATACAATGGTTGACTGAGAGTTCTTGTAAAAAGAACTGTCATTTTTTATTGAAAATAAACGGTCACGTATTGTTTAACATCCTCTTCGCACAAAAAAGTTTAATGGCGAGCACGGAAATAAAACATATGTTACTTTTTTATTGTTATTTCTGTCGTGTGCCACCTTTGTCTTCATTGTCATCAAACATTCGAATCGCCAGCATCCGCACTCGAGCTCCAC
The DNA here is from genome assembly GCA_033220385.1 of Triplophysa yarkandensis. Classification (NCBI taxonomy): domain Eukaryota; kingdom Metazoa; phylum Chordata; class Actinopteri; order Cypriniformes; family Nemacheilidae; genus Triplophysa; species Triplophysa yarkandensis. Next base: position 1,650,086 of record CM065674.1, read on the forward strand.
GTGTTATCTCTAGTCATCGACTGAAGACGAGCCATCCGCACCATCCAAAATTTCACGGGGAGCCTGGTGTGCCGGGTTTGGCTTAAGAGTTGTTATGGCTGTCGTGTTCAGTGAGAACCATGTGCTGTGTGTAACATTGCCATATGAAGAGGAACCTGTCCAGCTTTGATGGCTGGCATCCCGTGCGGGCAACCCAACACCCCCTCGGATATCCCACTATGCACCCGCTTCTTGTTCGGGCCTTTTTTGTATTATTTTTTTGGGTGTAGACACAACAAATAGGACGGTTTCTCACGGCGACTGCGGCCAGGCTGCTTGTGAAGAGCGGCTGGCAGAGAACTCACAGCGCGGAGCTGGCTGCGAAACGCTGCGTTTGAGGAGTGAAATCTGTTCCGTGTCTCTGCAGCTCACAGCCAACATCTCTGGATAGGCCTTTGTCACTGCCTCTATATTGTCATGGATGTTTGTCCTGAAAATCCATGGAAGGAAGCATGTGAATCATGCCAATATAAATCTGTAGTTTCTTTCTTCGGCACAAAAGAAGATATTTCGAAGAATGTCGGTAACCAAGCAACACGTGGACATTTCTCGAAATATCTCAAAGGTATTTTTTTAAATAAATGACAGATTTTCTCCACTAAGGTTAACTTAAATGAACCGGTTTCAAACAGCCTCCCCAAAGCTGAACTTGTCGGTTTGTTTGACATGGACACAAACGTATTCGCAATTGAATTCGCACAACCAAGTCTACAACGCTGTCCTATTTACGCAATTCCCAGCACTTCACAAACGACAAAAGTCACATCTTCGACAACATCTGCTGTTCATCCCTGAGATTTCATGTATATATAATAGATGTGTTAGCTCTCTAAACGCTCGGTATGTCAGGCGGAGGATGCCTCAGGTGAACTGTGAGGCAGTCAAATGAAATTATATCCGCTCAGCACACGTCTGCAGATTCATGCACCAAAGAACGCAGAGACCAGAGCACTTGGCAGGAGTCCGTAAGATGTCCTTTATTCAATCTGCCGTTCCTCTCAATACCTGACATATGCAGAGGTTCATTCTTTGCTTTCATTATAACATATTTTGAAGATCGGGCATGTTTGTATTTACCTCATTCATGTCATGATGGATTGTTAACTTGATTTGGCTGGATTGAATATGAAAAATATCTTTGTAATTGATTTAATTTACTCTTGAGTTATGATACAAATACATCATTCTCATAATAAACAAATAATTATTATAATTAAGTTATTGTTACAACATACTGCTTAACGGTTGCCCGAGTTAAATGTAACAGTATAAAAACATTTCACATAATTTTTCACATTTTTTAAATAATATTTAATTTTAGTATTACATTTTCATTGGATAATACAATTCTACACCTCTAGGCAACACTTGTCCAGAATTATAAAGTGCATTTCAAAGTGTAGACCTACATAAATGAATATATCACGTGCATGAAAACCATCTCGCTTTAATGTGCATGTTAAAAACTCTGCATACTTCAAGCAGATTTAAATTACAAATGTCATAAATACAAACCATGCATTTTAAAGAACCTTGTGAAATAAACCTTGTTTATTTAGAGTTGAACAATAATAGACAGTTTGTATAAATACATGGCTATACCCTTCTGCATTTGCCGGTAAAGCCCAGCAGAGGGAATCCAAACGTAGAGCACATTCATCTAATGTGGGTTCTATATCTTAAATAATCCTCTAGTATTAAATGTAAAAATGCAGCAAACCATTTAAAAAAAGCAACTGTTTTGTGTCATATTTAAAAACAGAAATCAAAAATTGGATAAACCAAAATCATGTAATTTTTTTTGCGTATGTAAAACAATTGGTTCTATTGTCCGAGTATGGGTGACTTATCGAAATATATATATTCATATAAAAGATAAGAGGATATTTCGAAGAATGTTGGTAACCGAATAGCTGACATTTTGAAATATGTTAACTGGCTACCATTCACTTCATATAAAATGAGAACTTAAGTGATTCTGACATCATTTATTTACGTTCGTGTCATATCATGTCATGCACGTGTTTCTATTTGATGCAAAACACAAAGATATTTGGAAAGCAAATAGATATTTATAAGAATGCTGTTATCCGAACAACAGTTGCACCCATTCACTTCTATAGTATGGAAACAAAACCAATGCGAGTGAAGGGTGCCGGTTAACATATTTTAAAGTGTCTTTAAAAAAAGATAGTCTGCTGTCCGGTTAACGACATTCTTCTAAATATCCTCTTATGTGTTCAGTTAAATGCTTTCTATTACAACACAAAGAAATCAAGGAGTGAAGATGCACGCTGCATGATAACACAGCCGCTGATGTCAGATGTTCTAGCCTCAATCAAACATGAACGCCTCTCAACATGTCTTAAGACCTCCAGGTTACTGATATATTTTTTGATGTACAGTGGACACATAATTGATTAAATGAACAAAAGCATTTGCATAATTGAGTGCTTTTTCTCTGTATATCTGCTAGATTTAGCTAGGCCCAGAGCACATGTTTAGTGTGTGTGTGTGTGTGTGTGTGTGTGTGTGTGTGTGTGTGTGTCAGTGGACGGTCAGTCATTCAGGCTGTGTCTGCTGTCAGCTCACATCAGACTCATTCTCTCTGACAAGCGCTTTTCAGAACAGGGCGTCTGGACAATGGCCCGGCCTGTCAGAGGAGATGGCAACTTTTGCTGGGAGGTAGACAGCATCGGGGGTCACTGAGAATGTATGCAAATTTGACATTTCTGCGCTCATTTGCACACAGGGCCTTCGTGTCTTACTGTTTGTTTATTTATTAGATAGCTGCCGGTGTTCAAAATAAAATTATAATCTAGCTATCTATGTGTCTGTCTTTCTGTTTGTCCGAACATCTATCTATCTATATTTCTATCTATCGGGAATATTATACCAGCATAAATAAACTCAAAAATAAAAAAAAACTCCTCTAAACGTAGATGTTTAAGTGTACTTTTATGCATCAATAATCCAACATTTAACCCATTATAAAATGTTGTGCATATTTATTTCAATAAGAATTTTTAATAAGAACGATCATTTAATATGAAAATTTTATTAGTATAGGTATACTTTTATCTATTCATGTATTTATTTTATCCATTTATTAACAATTTATTCATTTAATTTGTTTTTTTCCTATGTGTGGTCATTTTTTCCCTTTCTATTTTATATCTTTGTTTTATTCTATTATTGAGCTTGTTTGCATATATATCTGGTTTATTTTTGTTCTTTATTATTAAATAATTGATACATGTATTTCTTCTATTATGGACTTAATTATAGATATTCATTATACATTTTTGATACATAATTATAATTGATTCATACGTATAAATTATAATATTGCTCTTTACTAAAAATATGTAAATTCCTGTATAAATTGTATTTATTATAATATGGATTTCTGAATACTGTCCTATTATGCTTTCATTGTGTTATTGTGCATTGCAAGTGTAGTAAGGTTTAGATGAGCTTGCACTTTAAATCTTACGTATTGTGATGTATTTAAGAAGCCATGAACATACAGACGTTTCTCAGCCTCTTTCACATGGACGACACAACCCTGAACTTGTTTACATTCAGATATCTCCACAAATAAACAAGCCTTCTTCATTTCCTTGAGACACCAGACGTCTGGACGTGATGGTGGCTAGGTCACCCGAGCTTGGCAGGCCCTCATATTCGTGCTTGTAATCTTGGCAGGTCTACCCAATTCTCCTCCCAACCTAAACCCCTCCTCGCTACCGTATGTGTGCTGTACCGAAGTGTCCGCCGACCCACATCGTCTCCAGCTCAAGATTACACACCTGTCTGGCATGCACAAGCAGCCGGGATGGGACGCGGAGCGGCGGGCATGGCAGCCAGCTCTGCTCCTCCGTCCAGGACCGCCCTGATGTCAGCTGGCTGTGAAAGAAGATGGGCCCTGCACTGACCACAGTCTGAACTGGGACGCGGCCAGAGCTTTGGACCCGAGCCACGCCACCCATGTCTGCGTGGGCTACCCCGCCAAGATTCTCCAGCTCTGATGAGCGATGAAAATATTTTCAGCAAGGCCATATTTCCACTGGACGTGAGTGTTGTGAAAAATAGTGACGCTATTTGAGGATAATTACTTGGTTTTCCTCCGTCTTTAAAATGAATTAAAATGTATAAGCCATGTCATGACAGTTCAATTTATTACATAACATTATTAATTAAGAAATCCTGCCTTAATAAACATTGGAATTTATTGTTTTCTTATGCTAATTTAAAAAAAAATTATAAAGTATTAATTGATTATGAATATACTTTATTTATATATTATTACAAAATGTATGATAAATAATATATAAAACACAAAATTTCATCAAATAGTTCTATAATTAACAGTAAATATTAGTTCAATGAAAAAATTGTTGGTTGAAATTACCAAATTTTAAACTGTACCTACATATCTTTTCATAATTTATATTGAAATGAAAATGTAAAAGATTTTTTTCAGTGCAGTAATCCAAATCATTGTATATAAATGCATATATTACATTTTATAACAAATATTAATTTATTTTACTATACATGTCACCCTGAAAAAGATTAAGTGAACTTAAACATTGATATCATTTACATATATTAAATAAATATTTCAAATTATATTACAAATAACAGTTTATTTTAATTTTCACCCTAATGAAAATGTATTGAATTAGAAAAATAATAGCCATACCGAGCAACTGCCAGGCCTGTATGAAATTGTCCAAATAACATTGAAACAAAGTTTAATCGGTTTCTTCTAATACTCTTTGAGGAAAAACAAACGCAGACGCTTCCATCCTCTTAAGGCGGTACGTGATGAGGCATTGCACTAGGACGCCGGCCAAGACTCCTCCAACGGTTCCGTCTAATCTAAAGTTACCGTGCTCCTGCTTCAGCGAGCACTGGAGGAGACACCCAGCTACAGTAGCCGCTGGTAAATTTGTGCACTGCTGTCACATCACAACATAACAATCTACTATGTAGCTAAATGCAAAGACATCCAGAAACCAGACAGCCTCTGAAATACTCTATTTGGATTATTCAACCCAAAAATTCACGAATTCCAAACCTGTTTTATGTTTCTATCTGCCGCAGAAGACAAAGGAAGATATTTGAAGAAATGTGGGAAACACAGAACCAAAGCCATTTCTCAAAATATCTTCCTATGTCTTCCACAGAAGAACCACAGGTTTCAGGCTGATTATTTTGAGACTAAACAGGTGATTCCTGTACATACAGATTAAAAGGAAACTAGGCCCCAATCTTGACCCCTGAGGCACCTCACAGGCTTTGATATTAAACCGAAGTGCCAGAAGTCATCTGTTCAAGTCTTGTTTCAACATCCTCTCACCTTTTCAAAATGCCCCTCACCCGTACTTTATAATACATACACTATTCATGAGATCCATAACCGAGAAAACATAATTTCCCTGTACAGTAATTACATTTATCTACATATTAACATGTCACATGGGGGGATGTTGTTGTTATCTGGTGGAGTTAGAGTTCATCGCAATGGAAGAGGTGGACGCAGGGTGGCTGTTCGTCTTCCGAACCCTCCGGCGCTGGATGCACCGTCGACCCGCTTCTTCATTTCAAGTGGAAAAACAAACTAATTATGTGGAAATATGATAATGTATTGCGCCCGAGGAGTTGCCCACGACTCTCATTAAGAGTCCACCCCACTTGCTTCCTTACTCTAATCTTACGTCTCTTTCTAAAACACAGCCATTTCTCCTAGGGTGGGTTGCCCTTTCACGAGCCATGAACATTAGAGATCACTCTGGGGCGTTTCGCATCAAACTCAGCCACATTAGCATAATCGCGGGATTATTCCCTTATTTCCTGCCAGCGAAGGTCAATGTCTTTCATGATTCCTTATGAGGAGATCAACCCCCGAATTCTTATGGTATACGAATGAGTTCCTCACCTGATACTGCGGGGAAGGCTGTGGGCAGAGCCTTCACTTTACTCTTCCCCTATCCGTCCATCTTTACAAGGAAATCACTTGATGTGAGTGCTCATTACACTTGACAGGTCTAGACTGCAGGAGATTGTCAATCGTCCACTTAAGGCCTGTCTCAGGGTCTCCACTACAGTGCCATACTCCTAATTTGGAATAAAATAGACAGATTGTTGACCTGTTAAAATGACAAAAGGAACAGATACATGACTAAGAAAGTGTTGTATTAAAATTTAGAACGGTGATTGTTTTACCAGAATGCACCGCGTGGGCAATTTCCATCACTTGACAACCAAAATTTAACTTTCTTATCCCCTAAAACATATGAGATGAACAGTTTGGAGTCGGACCAACGCAAAAAAGCATTCTGCGTTCACAGCTGGCAAAGTCTGTTATAAAGCGGATGCCACTGAGCTTCAGGGTCAGATCTCATGCCAGCATCGCCATTCCTAATACTGTTGATTAACAGAACTGATAAAGAATATCACCTTTTTTAATCCTGCGATAAATAAGTGTCAACCCAACATCCTCACGGTCTCCAGAGATCGAGTAAGTTTTTACCTGATAATGAAAGAAGTTCTTCCTGGAGTGATAATGAATGCGATAGTTCGTCTTTTGTGCCAGGAAACTTTTCCTTCCTCTCCAACTTCTCCAGGACCGCTGCGGATTGGTTTCAAAACCTGGAAACACCACAGGGACAAATCACTTGAGTAAAATGCTTCTCACCAAGAAAAAAAGTTAGATTTCAGTGTCTGAAATGAACATTTAATTAAATAAAATGTGAAATGGATGACTTTGACTGAATATTGAAGAATAGAATAGAATAGAATAGAATAGAATAGAATAGAATAGAATAGAATAGAATAGAATAGAATAGAATAGAAAAGAATAGAATAGAATAGAACAAATCGATGAAGAGCCACTGGTGACTCCTTTGAAATAATATTAAAAAGCAACTGAACAATATTTTGTTGCTCACTTGATTTGTCCTTTCTGAATCAAGGGTTGAGAAGCAACTTGGTTCCAGACAAAAAGTTAAGGCCCAAGAATGACACGCGCCCCGGGTCAAGGTGGGCACATGGCCAGCGCCGTTAACGCTAAAGGCGAGCAGTCAGAACACATCAAGTGAGGGTGGACATTTCAGATGAGATTAAACCTAAAGCGCGAACATGTTACTGGCATTCTTACAAATATCTGACCGTGTCAAACATACAAAAAACCAAATGTAAAATATAACACTCCTTTTAATTTTCTGGCAAATAAAATGGAAAATTGAGACTAAATAAAGTATTGATATACGCATTAAAGAAACTTTTAAGAGTTTTTATTAAAAACAGACCGTTTTCAATGGATTGACTGACGTTTAACACATGTAAACCAAGTATAACATGATAACGATAACATGACGTCAAACCCGTATCCAGGGTACGCAGCCGGGGTATCACACTGATAAAAGTCTTCCTATTTTGAATAACGTTTTTATAGAAACATAAGAGCCATAAGAAATACTAAATCCACGTGTAGATTTTCTCGATGAGCTTGACTTTAAGAATTACTGCGCAGATCGATCAACATATAACGGATATACCGAATATCGTGAAAGACGTAGATAAGTTCTCGCGATATTTTGATGAACATTCAAACTTGAAATGGATCAAAGCAGCGAAAATTATCGATAAAAACTTCTCATAAATTAACGAGTTATGAAAGAACCAGACGACACATTTATTTAAGACGTCAATATAGGTGAAATTTACGTGTTTGGTACATAATTCACATACATTATCAACACATCAACAAACCAAATAGTTAAGACAAACAACATATTGTTTTGCAAACTAAAGAACAAATCTAACAAGTGTATTTTATTTTACTTGATAACACTTTTGAGATGGTATAAATACTTTTTCTTATGTATTAAATTACAGATTTCAGTTTGAGAAAGGTTTGGAGCTCGTTCGTTAGCTGTTATCAATATGAGGTGATACAATGTGTTTACATACATAAAGGATAATTATTACTTTACGAGACGCTGTTAACATTTGTTAATGCATTACTAACATTCGCTAAAATTAAATGTTTCTTATTTCAGCATTTGGACAATTCCAACGTTACTGACGTGACATTTTGCGTTACCCAAGCCGTTAGAATGTAATTATTACAAGTAAACCGAAAACAATTGTTTATATTATACAAAACCCTTGATGATGGTGTTTAAACATCAGAAAATTAACAGTCTATGCACAAGTCCTAAAAAAAACCTTGAAAAATGATTTGCTAAAAACTAAAATAATGCTCTTAAAATGTTATTAGAGACCTTACATGGGTATTTGAACAACCAAATGTTGACATCTATGCGACAAGGATACTAAAACCCTTTGGTCAATACTCCATATTTTAATGGTATGGTTCACATTTTCACCTAATCGCACATTTAATAATATTTGTAAATGTTAGCTTACATCAATACAGTTATTATATTGTGGGGAAGTCATGGCCTACTGGTTAGAGACTTTGACTCATATGGTTGAGAGTTCGAGTCTCAAGCCACTAATATCATGACTATCATCCCAACTGCTCCCGCAGGGCACCGCAGAATAAATGTTTGCCCACTGCTCTGGGTGTGTGTTCACGGTTGTGTGTTCATGTTTGTGTGTTCAAGGTTGTGTGTGTGTGTGTGTGTGTGTGTGTGTGTGTATGTGTGTGTTTGTGCGTGCGTGCGTGCGTGCGTGCGTGGGTGCGTGCGTGTGTGTGTGTGTGTGTGTGTGTTTCTGTGTGTGTTCACGGTTGGCGTGTGTGTTCACTACTGTGTGTGTGTGTGTGTGTGTGTGTGTGTGTGTGTGTGTGTGCGTGCGTGCGTGCGTGTGTGTGTGATCACAACTGTTGTGTGTTCAAGGTAGTGTGTGTATGTGTTCACTACTGTGTGTGTGATCATTACTGTGTGTGTGTTCACAGTTGGTGTGTGTGTGTGTGTGTGTGTGTGTGTGTGTGTGTTCACTACTGTGTGTGTTCACTACTGTGTGTGTGTGTGTGTGTGTGTGTGTGTGTGTGTGTGTGTGTGTGTGTGTGTGTGTGTGTGTGTGTGTGTGTGTGTGTGTGTGTGTTCACTACTGTGTGTGTGTGTGTGTGTGTGTGTGTGTGTGTGTGTGTGTGTGTGTGTGTGTGTGTGTGTGTGTGTGTGTGTGTGTGTGTGTGTGTGTTCACGGTTGGTGTGTGTGTTCACTACTATGTGTGATCACTACTGTGTGTACAAGTATAAATTTCACAAAGTTTCATAAAGTTCTCTTTGAGTTGCTTTTCGTCAGTTTTAGTCCAATTTTGGTGGTGTCTTTTAACACCCCTCAACACATTTTGTTGTTTCGACACATCACTGGATTCATTTAAAGTGATGTATCCACACCCTCAGCAATGTACTGCAGCCCCAGATCTATGAAATGAGAGTGTGAAAAAAGTTATCCAAATTTTAAAACAACATATATATTAAGACAACAATATTAAATACATATTTTCTTTTACATAATCTTATTCTTATTACGTAGGAGATGGCAGAGCAGGACAGCATGTGTTATATACATAGTCTACAGAGAACGGAAGTGATATATGTATGAGAATGTATGTTTTCTGTGGGATCACTTAAAGAAAACCGGAAATGGATGTTCGAAATCCTTGCAAACTTCTGTACCATTGCAGATTTCTTAGACACTAGAAAAATTGAAATGGTAGTCAAAGGTACAGTGTGCATTCCCACATTCTTTTAAATATAATATTTTGGGTATAACACAACCGAGGAATGCAATACTTGTTTCTTTCTCAGTACTTGCTTACATTCTTCTAAATATCTATATATTTAATCATCCAAACAGATAAAATTCTTTAAAGTTTTGGAATAACTGGGTTAAAATTCATGACAAAAGGTCATTTTTGGTTGGACTATCCCTTTAAATTCTTAGTAATAAAAGTAATTAAAAGGTTTTAACTTGTGTACATTTGTACTTTTAATACATTTAATTTATATATTAAATTCATTCATTCGTTTTTCAGTTTGCTTTGATACAACAAAAATATTCTCATCATTTATTAAATCATGAATAAATGTAAATGCTTTTTTCTGTATTAAATCTTTTTTTGTTACATTTTAATACTTTAAAACCTACATTTCAAGAAAACAGGATAGGAGGTTTGAAATTCTTACCGCACTTGAATGCTTGGATTATTAATGTTTGTCAGGAGTGACATAACCACAGGTTGTTTGGAACCTGTCATTATTTTCTTGTGATGTTGAACACAAAGGAAGATATGTGGAAGAATTGTAGCAACTGAGATTTCTGGGGCACCAGAATCTTTTTTACATGTTAGTCAAAGGTACAATTTGTTTCCCTAAATTCTTCTAAATATCATATTTGTGTTTGACAGAACAACAACATTTAATACGTTTTTATACTTTGAAAGTCAATGGACATTCTTCCAAATATCTCTCTTTGTGCTCATCAGAACAGAGAAGTAGGAACAAATGGGTATCGGGTAAAGACAGAATGTTCATTTTCAGGTGGATTATTCTTTTAAATAATTGTTATTAAAAAATAGTGTTAAATTTATGTAGTGTTTATATATAAAGTTTTATAGTATATTTATGTTAATGTGTTATACTTGTTTTTGCAGTTTTCTTTGAAATAGCAACACAAATTTTGTAATCATGTTTACAAAGTAAGCATTTTACTCAATAGTAATTCCTCTTTTTGGTTTAAAGTTTCATACTTGTTGAATGCGTGGTGCTTTTTTAACAGAGTATGTCCACTGGCATGGCAACGGCGTTTCTCACCCCCATGTGGGCGGCAGCAGGGGGCAAACCAGGATTGAACGCACCACATTGATCAGTCTCGGGCTGGACGCAGTTACCCAGCAGGGGTGCGGCCTGCCTTTGTCCCGCGGGTCAAGAAGTAGGTGTGTGCGGGTCGACAGCATTCGAGAATTACCGCAGTACAGGTTGACACGGGCGACCTTTGTGTCTGATCCCCCTTTAACTTCCATTTCCTTTAATGAAGCCCACAGGGCCATAAAACATCAAAGCTCCAGGGGCTCAGAGAAATTGAACTTAAAGCTGCTACTTAGTTTCTTTCTCTTTTCGTATTTGCTTCTTCCTTGCTTAGTTTTGGAGAGCAATGAGCTTGGTCTTCTTAAGGGAATAAGAACATCTGGGTTTGTAAGAACAGGAGAAAAGTAACAACCTTTGGAGTTCTGCACGTTTCCTGTCTTTTTGGAGCTTCTCTTCCATCTGCTGGGCTTGCTCCTTTGCTTTGAGAGAAGACAACAAACAAATGTGTCAACTCCTCTTTTGTTCTTTTATTTCACTCTCTCTCTCTCTCTCTCTCTCTCTCTCTCTCTCTCCCTGTGTGTTTGTTTTTCAGGGTTGGTTCTTATTCAGCGGGGGGGCAGTTTAGGGTAGACCCGAGGAGGGTTGATCTGCTCTGCTTAGTCCGCACAGACGAGGGGAACCGAAGGCCGACAGCGGATTCAGCTGGAGGTATGTTAACAATGCTCTGCCTTATGTTCCAAAGCGATGAAACATTTTTATGCCAATCCACAATCCCTGCCTTGGCATGTTTAACACGGATAATGCTGTTTGCAAGTCTCTCTGAAAGTCTTGCATTGTTTTTAGAGAATGCAACGGGAGGCTTCTTTGCCTGAACACGTTGTGTTTCAAAGCTCATGTTAAGACAGCTTTTCCGATGAATGAGTACTGACGGCGTGAAGCCGAATCTGGCTTGTTGAATGTCAAAACATTAACCTTACAGTTTTGAGACGGGGAAGGATTAGGTCGAATTGGATTCGAATGCATGCGACTTCATTTTAGGTTTTAAAGTTTCGAAGCTCATTTTAATGACAACGACTCTCTTCATTTCTTTGGTGTTTGACTGTATAGGATGTAACCAGAAGACGTGCAGTTCAGATGCTGTTTTCAACACTGGCCTGAATTCGTGTATAGGCCTTAACCCCTTCTTGTCCACCCATTGTAGTTTGGACTCATATAAAAGGTCTCAGTTTGTGTTTTTAAAGGTCCAGTTTGTGAAGTCTAGTGGTGATGTTACGTATTGCAACGAACGGCTCACGCCAGCCTTCCAAAGCACTACGGTAGCGGACACGACATTTTCGCCGAAAGAAATTAACGTGCACGAAAAGCGTTGTGTGGGGCAGTTTGTCCGTTTACATTCAACGGAAGACGACCCACCGTGTATTTGAACTCAAAAACCTTAAGTGGTTTCACGTGAAACTATTTACGAAAACCAAATTAGAAAAGAAGTAAATATACTGTTGAGATTTTGTGATTGTACGTTTATAAGTAAACCTGAAATATTTCTATTTGAATTCACGAAAAACATTGGGGTATATTACTGACATATATTTGTTAAAAAAAAACGTTCATTACCTATTTGTAATTTTTAGAGAAAGTAACTGCAAATTTTTGTGATATTTATTAAGCTACATAAAACATTTTATTACAGTATAGATAAGATGTTTTCATCTCTTTTCAACTCATTTTAAAAAAGTAACAAAAGAAGTTCGGTCCTATGAAGTTTTGAATGTTATGTTGGATTTCGGACTAGAAATGTTTTTTAATCTGCCCTTTTTCTACGTTTTTCTTGTTTCTTTAGTTTAGAACTTTCTTGCTGGTAATGTCTGCAAGACTCATCTAAACAACATACTCTTGGATCTCACATCCGCCAAAATCCCAAACCTCTATTGCGCCCCAACTAAATGTACTGAAAACATGGCAGCGGCCGTGATCATTTTCACATACACCTTGAGTTATCTTTGGACACATGCACAAGGTTCGAGTCTGGTTCAGGTCAACACAGGCCTGCAGGTAGCCAGGGGCCGATCCGTGTCCGTCACGGCGGGTGAACTCACATTCCACCCGACGGGGGCGTCTGAGGCCTGCAAGGTGGAAGTGGTGGTCACTGAGCCTGTGACACAGAGAGTGGGGAAGCTCACACCTCAGGTAACAAGACAAATCCGGTTCAAGCACGTTAAACCTTTGTAGTGTTTGTGAATGGAACAAATACTTGTTGTCTTTCAGGTCTTTGATTGTCAGTTCTTGCAAGATGAAGTAAAGTATGTTCACAATGGAAGCCCGCTTTTGGAAGAAGATGCTGTCATGCTGAGGGTCTACAGGTGAATTTTATTATTTTTCCATTACATCAAGAGATGAAAAATATAATTTGTGTGGTTGATGAAATAGAATTGAATAGGGCACTATAGGTTTGGTCGCCAATATTCTTCAAAATATCTTCTATTGTGTTCTGCATAAGATCACACAGGCCATAAATCACAGCAGAGTAAAAAATAATGAAACACATTGTCGGGTGAAGTCTCCCTTTAATTAAAAGCTTTGGTTTTTCATTTATTAATAAAAAAAAAAAAGAAAAGTGTCCTACTGCAGAAACCATTACAGACTGATGTAGTTTCCATACCAAAATGTGAGTTTCTCCTATGCACGCTCAGATTTACAGACACCGCGACGTTTGTTGAGACGGTCCTGCTACATGTGAAGGTTGTGGAGCCTCAGGAGAGCCTTATAGAGTTTGGAAGTGTCCCTCTGGTGGTTCCCGAGTTCTACGGGTTGTCCAACACCATCAACAGCAGTGTCCTCACCTTTAAACCCCAGCCTGGTGTCGTCTGCTCCGTCCGTCTTCTAAACTCCGAGATGAATGTTCCAATGTTGGGTCAGCTGGTGGTTGAGGATCATGCAGCCGTACAGGCGTCTGATGTTGCACCAAGAATAGGTGTTGTAGGATTTCCATTACACTGACCATTAAGAGAAAGCTCACCTTAAACTGAAAATATTTTCGGAACACAAAAGAAGATAATTTGAAGAATGTCGGTATTCAGACAATTCTGACCCTCCCATTGACTTCTATTATATAGACGCAACCACTGAGTCATTTCTCCAAATATCTTCTTTTGTGTTCCACAGACTAAAGGGTCATACTACAGGTTTGAAATGACAACTGGTTTTAGGGATGAACTAAATAAACATCTGTAAGTAACTTATTGTATATCTTGTCGCCTCCCCTTAAACCGCTCAAGGACGACATGCTGGGATTTCCTGTCCAGGAAACAAGGCATGTGACCACAACACCAGGCAGGTAGAGTTCTTAAAGACAGATTGTGCCGAGTTCCTCGCTTCAGGTTTCAAGTACCAACACCTCAGCCCTCCATCACCTGAGATCGATTATATCCCGATCAGGGTGGAGTTTAGGGACCAGTCCTCACGGGCCTTGCTGGAGGTAAAATACAACACAGATTCATATAAGAATATCACATTCACACTGAATGACTTCCCTCTTCTATGTCTTAGATTGAGAATATCTGGTTACCAGTGCTGATTCAAGGGGCCATGCAGAATCAACCTCCTCATGCGGCCTTCATGGCGACGTTCATCCTGGAGGTGGATCAGTTCATCCTGACTCCTTTGACGACGGCTGCACTGGATGCTAAAGACGATGAGACCCCTCAGGCCCAACTGATCTTTAACGTGACCAAGCCACCGGCAGAAGGATATATAACTCATCTGGATGATCATACTAAAATCGCCAGCTCTTTTTCTTGGCAGGATCTGAATGAGATGAAGGTTGCATATCAGCCACCAAACAGCAGCCATACAGCCAGGAGAAATTATGAGGTGCGTTTCTTAAAGAGAAATCAATGGAGCACAAAGAGGATATTTCGAAGAATGCCTCTGTTTAAACAACCTTTAAAATATATTTTTTCAATAAGAAACTCAGACAGGTTTGAAGTGACATGATGGTACATCATTTTGTCTGTTAATCAGGTTGAATTTGAAGCCATCGACGGCTCATTTGCCGTAAGCTCGCCTATCCTGATGCACATCTCTATCCGTGCTGCAGAGACCAACGCCCCTCGAGTCTCGTGGAATATGGGTATTCAGCGGATTAGAGAAATAATACATATCTACATGAAAATAGAACTTTTTTAAGCTATGCAATTTGTTTCGTACAGGACTGGATCTGCTGGAAGGGCAATCCAGACCCATCACATGGGAGCACCTACAGATTGTGGATAATGACAACATCAATGCCGTGACGCTGATCGCTATGGATGGACCTCTGAATGGACACTTAAGTGTCAGAGGTAAGAATGGTTGGAAGATATATGGCACATATCACATGCATCATTTCCATAGTAAAAATGAGTGAACTGTTCGGAAACCAGCTTTCTTCGGAATATCTTCTTTTGCGTGAACTATCAATTTAAAGAGCATGCTTTTGTCCAAAGCAATTTACATTAAGAGTTTGAGTCAAACCGGGTATTGTGCAGTCGAAACGAATTAAATTCATACCTTTGGCTCCAAAGCACTCCATCCCATCCAAAGACGTACGTCAGTTCTTTTGGACCGAAAATTAAGACCTGGTCCAGAACAGACAAATCTCTCCTGAGACCCCAGATAGGGATTGGGAATTCCTCACTTGGACACCTAACAAGTGTCTCCGACCCTTGGGAAAGTTCCCATTCGGGTAGTCCAATGCCTTTGGCCAAATGGAAACATGCCTCTGCTTCTGTCCCGATGTCCTCATGTGAGGGAGACTGTTTTTTTGTTTGGGCCTGATGCCCACAGCCACCTTTGGGCCCAATTACTTAGTTGTTTCTCCATTGGACTCGTGGCCCTTTTCCCCCTGATGAAGTTGCTAATTGGGTTTGCTGTGCAACCAGTCATCATTCAATCTGTCTGGTGACCTTGCCCTTCTGTCTCCCTGGCAAGCAGGAGGAGCTCTGCCTCATGATGGGCGGCAGGCATCGTCTGGAAAGGACGCCATTTTTCTTTTTGTTTAATGCGCTGGGATGAACGCAGCGTGCCCGCCCGGAGGCAAACGAAACTTTCTTTTTTGCGTTTGCAGCCAAAAGAAAAAGTTATATCGCAGGCAATAAAATAAAGAGATGGATAATATATGCTAATTGATGTAGAGTAGTAGATGGAGGTGACATAGATTTAAATAGTTATTGGTGTGATTAATAAAAATATATATGTTACACATAATATATTTTGACTGTGTACATAGTTATAGGTTTAGATAATAAAGTTAATATACATGAGATCCAACAGTAAATAAAGCTTTAGAATATAGGTTCTAGATAATATAGATATATAGTATGGATAAAATGCAGTAGATGTATTCGTTTAGATAAAAGATTTACTATATATAACTTAATTAGAACAATATATATGGATAGTATAAAACAAATAGATATAAATGAAACAAACCAAATCATATAGATAATAAAGCTATATATAAAGATTGCACAGTAATGTGTAGTTTAGATCAATAGTTATTGATCATATAGATTTAGGGGATATACATATAAATAACACATGATGTAGACATAAATATATACAAATTAAATCATATGGATAATTAAGGCTACTAATATAGATTATATAGAATAATAGATGTTGATAATATGGATGTTGCAGATTCATATATGTGTATATATATAATTTCATAGATAGAAAGAAGAATAGATATAGAAAAACGAATGATTTAGATCACATAGTATAGATTTTTATATAGATTGATCTCATATATTAAGGTGGTTAAAGTATGAATAAACAGGTAATATGGATTAATAGATATATGATTTATCTTTAGATTATAATGTTTTATAAGATTGGCAGTAGATGAAGATAATGTTGATTAAGAATCTATAGATAGGATTAAATCAAATCGATGGATTATATAGAATAATAGATATTGTTAAAATGGATGATGTAGATTACATAGTATCGATTAATTGTTGTTGATCATATAGATTTGCGTTACAGTAACATTGGATAAATAGTTATACATAATGCATATTAAGATTATATATATTTAGATTAGATTAACAATACACAGTAGGTGCAGTCAATACACTTTTATATATTTTATAGACGCATATTTATGTTTTGATGGCTTTTAGATGAATGACGTTCTTGTTTATTTCAAGGTGGCAAAGGTTTCATGTTTAAGGTGAAGGATCTCAGAGAGGGGGTCGTGGTCTATCACCATTCTGACAGTGACACCACCAGGGACTACATCGTCTTCCGCATCACAGATGGCCGCCACAGCATCAGACACAAATTCCCCATCTACGTGCTTCCAAAAGACGACACCCCTCCTTTTCTCGTCAATAACATGGCCTTCGAGGTCCAAGAGGGCGGTTCTGTCCGGGTGGAGGAGTACATGCTGATGGCTTCCGACTTGGACTCCAGCGACGACTATATCCAGTATCAACCGATTACCTTCCCAAGAGCCGGACAGCTGGTGAAAAAAACGTCTCGCCATGAACCAGGTCCAGAATGGGATCAATCAATGTTGATGTGACCGACCTGGAAATAACCCTTGTTTTTTTGTCAACCAGGCGTCCCAGTGAGCAGTTTCTTACAGAGGGACCTGTTTCAGGGCCTCATCTATTACAGACATTTAGGGGACGAAGTGTTCGAAGACACTTTTGATTTCATCCTCTCAGATGCCCATACACCTCCAAATCTGTCAGACAGACATGTAAGTCCCGTCGTTATGTTCTTCATAAGGTTCCATGAAGGTGCACAACACAGACATATAATCTCGGTGCCTTTACATCGGCAGACGGTGGTGATCCATGTGTTTCCAGTGAAGGACCAGTTGCCCATGGAAGTGTCTGAGACGGTTCGCTCCATCGCTGTGAAAGAAACCGAGGTGGTTTACATCACTCAGGGCCACCTGTACTTTAGAGACACAGAGAACCCAGATTCGGACCTCATGTATGTGATCACTCATCCGTGTTTCAGTCCGGGAAACACCAGGTACTGTATATTTATCCCGAAGCTTGTAAACGTCACCCTTATGTCATTCCAGACCTGTATTGGAAAGACGGTATTTCGGTATAAACAACCTGCAACATTGTCCGCTCTATTCTACACACAACCGCATCAGAGATGTTTCTCGAAATATCTTCTTTTGTGTTCCACTGAAGAAAGTGTCACGTACAGGTTTTGGATGACAGGGTTGAACACGATCACGGAATACGTACTCACTTCTCTGTGTTCATTTCCTCCAGACTTTCGGATGCAGGCAGGCTGTTTTATACCGACAGCACAAACGCCATGAAAAAAGATGCCATGGTTCCGGTGCTCAAGTCATTCACACAGGTCTGATGCATCTAAAACACTCAAGGAAAGAAAATTAAGAGGTTCACTCCTCATTTTGGTGGACAGTACTGTGGGACGTTTGAGGCACATCAGTACTTTGATCGGTTCAATGTTTAAAGTCGGCCTTTACATCATTTACAGTAGTGTGATAACATGACATTTATTTGATCATTATTTGTAATAATGCAGCGATCGTTTTATTATGAAGTACGCAGTCCTTTCGCTTTGCATGTAGATGCCTTGATGTGTCTTAAAGAAATTAAGAAATTCTGGATGTACAGTTTTTTTCCTCGCACTGGCTATTGCAAATAAAACTTTTACAAATAATATATAATGAATGTTTAGACATGCACATACTTTTTTAACGACGCACTAGTCTAAATGGTATAAATAATATTTTTTGGGATGGACAGCCTGACGTGCCCAAGAATTTGCACAGTACTTCATATAAATGCTGTAAGTTAAATGCAACCTTCACTGTTTCCCCCAGCATGCAGTGAACCATCACAAAGTCGGTTACATGCCCCCAATAGAGGATATCGGCCCTGATCCCCTCTTTGTGCAGTTCGTGTTTTCTGTAAATGACCATCAGGGCGGCGCTCTCACAGGGCTCACATTCAACATCACAGTTACACCTGTCGACAACCAAGCCCCAGAGGCGAGTTCTTTAGAATCGAGGTTTATGTTTTTATGCGTGTCGATTTTTCTGGCTTTATTGTTCCTGCATAAATATGAATCGATGTTTTCTGAATTCACAGATGTTCACCAACTTGCTAAGGGTGGAGGAGGGTGGTGGTGGTTTCTTGATGGAGGAACATCTGTTGGTGCAGGATGCCGATAGTTCGGCCGATCAGCTCAGGATACTGGTGACGACTCAACCGCACCACGGGAGACTCGAGCTGCAGGGCTCAGAGCTTCTAGAAGGAGACGGCTTTAGTCTGCAGGACCTCAAAGCATTGAGAGTCAGGTATGACGGCAATAAACCGTGATGTCTGTGGGTATGGTTTATAGCAAGTCATCAAAAGCTTCACGTGTACATCAATGTTTGTTTGTTTTAAGAGAAGTCACATTAGATAATCTCGTCCCTATCATGACAGATATATTCACGATGATTCAGAAACCTTGAAGGACAGCATTGGACTCACCATCACCGATGGAATCAACTCTGCATATGGAGAACTTTTAATTCAGGTCTTGTCAGTTATTAGTCCATTAAATCAAACAAGTACAATGTTGTAAGATAAGTTTGATTATTATTTAAAATACAGTATGGATATAAATACAGTACTGTGCCATAGTAAGGATTTTCACCCCAGTAAATGGTTTTTAACTTAGTTGTATATATTTAACTTAGAGAAAACATTAAACGTTCATTTTATAAAAGTTCATTTTACAAATAATGATAAAATGATAAAAAGTCAAATAGATTATGGTGTGACAAAAGCCAACGCTCAACACAGAGATCTGATGGCTTTGTCTATTTCGTGTATTATAACAAGTGAGAAAAGCTTTAATAGACAAAATACAGAAGTCTTGTGTCAATGTCTTTAAGACGCTTCAAGCCACTTACCTGCAAAGTTACAGTAGGGCATGATAAAATTATTACAAATAATAAAAATAAAAAAATTCTAATGACAAACTACTGTAAATTTGTGTCAAACCATTGATCCAATGAAACAAATGACGTATGACTTTTGCACACTTCTGTATACACACACACACACACACACACACACACACACACACACACACACACACACACACACACACACACACACACACACACACACACACACACACACACACACACACACACACACACACACACACACTCCATTTTCTGAATACATGTGCTATCATTTTTGCATTAAGGTCTTGCCTGTAAACGACGAACCCCCCAAATTAGGTTCAGATTTGAATTTAGAACTCTCGTGCAAAGAGGCCGGTCGGGTCCAGATCACGGTTGAGTACATCTCGGCTACGGACGAGGACAGCGATGATACTCGGCTAACGTATATGTTGGCCCGAACACCTGCACGTGGGGTTCTGCAGCGAAATGGACTCACTGTAGACAAGTTCTCTCAGCTGGATGTGCTCAATGGACTCATCTTTTACCTTCACACAGGTTGTTACACCTAATACTTAAAATGACAAAATAATCAATAAATAAAAGATAACATATGTTTAAAATATATACGATGCTATGATAGGTGGAGAGATTGGTCCAGATCCTGTGTCGGACACAGTCACGCTTATAGTGTCCGATGGAGAGGCTGGGATGATGGATGGCTGTTGTCCAGAGGATGCTCTACCCCCACCCGTCCCCCTGCATGGGACGCTTCCGGTGTATGACCTCAACATCACCGTGGTGCCTGTCAATGACCAGATCCCAACCATAACACTGGGTAAACACCGACACTGACCCTAGTTTTTTGTCCTGTGGAGAAAAACCGACAAGGTTTATTTATGAACTCAATGGATAAAACCTCACAGTCTCAATTCTCTCGGCTTAATCGTTAAAGCGTTGGCCAACGAGTAATTACATCATCCTGATGACAATCTGGAACACGTCTGTGTTATACGCAGGTGGTGGACCAATGCTTGGCGAGCAGTTTGTTTAATCGCCCCACGCCGCGGCACTTATGCAAGGGTTTGGAGAAGCGGGTCTCGTGAGCACTATGGCCAAGATGAGGGATTTAACCGTAAATCCCAGGCCTGAAATTACACTTTGCAGTTATCAATGTAGAACAGTGACCAGAACGGACAATAAGCGAGTCTTGGTACCGGTGGAAATCCCTGAACGCTTGTTGAAGGGAAGTTGAGCAGGTTGAGATTGAAGATGGAGAGCAGAGTGGAACAAAGAAAGACAATAGACAACTCAATGTGTCTCCAAATCCTATATTTTTCTCATTCTTAATTCTAATCTCTGGTTAATCCCTATAGTAAAAAAGCAGGATTCTGGCTCCACGTCGCAGATCTCGGCCTGTACGCGAGAAAATGCAGTCATTTAATTAATTTGCTTTGAATAACGGCTGGAGTAAGAGCATTAGCCGAAGGAAAATCCAGGATCCGTCTCCTGCCCTTCACTCCGGGTGTTTTATCACTTTTTCTACAGACTGCTGGTCATTAATTCCATCCAACCACAACCTCATCAGAGCTCATTCTGGATTCATTATTTATCCGTGCAGTAAATGGTAGCAGATGCCAGTAAGCAATGGCATGATGGCTTTATCAACACCCAGGTGGCAGCGCGCTGGCCGACAGCCGAGAGAGAGAGAGTGTTACAGCAGGCGTGAAGAGAAACTGCCTGAAATGTTGGAACATGTGATTGAAAGAAAGTAAATCACTTTTTATTCTTTCCGTTAGGTGGAACGTTTGTGGTAGACGAGGGTTCCAGTGCATGTTTGTGTGGGGGGGTGTTGGAAGCCAACGATCCTGACACCCATCCGGACCAGCTCATCTTTCACCTGGTGACCCCGCCGCAGTATGGGTTCCTGGAGAACGTTCTCCCTTCTCCTGGCTTTGAGAAAAGCAATGCCGGAGTCAGAGTGGGTCAGTAGTATTCCCGAGGCTTTCGGGATATGTTATCGGATCAACATTTTTAACAGGTTTTAGATTGAAAGCAATGCAATAATATTTCAGTACCAATATCTTAATTATGTTGGCAAGGAAATAGACTGAAGATGTTAAATCTTGTTTTCATGATTTTATTTTATTATATTATTACACTATCATTAAAGATAAGAATTCATAATGTTAAATATCGCATACATTTTAAAATCAATTCAAGCATAAAAACTTTTATTCTTAACAAAAGATGTCTGACAAGTATGAGGTTTATTTAAAAATAAGTATTTTAGTTAAAGTTCAACAAAATAATGCAATTTCTGCCATTAGTCACTCCCTCTCTAGATGTTCTGAATCTATGTAAATATCTTTGTTTGCTGGAACACAGAGAAAAATATCAGGATTGACTACCAAAGAAGGAACGTCAATGGTCGTCAAAAGTGCCCCGGGATCTTTTTGCTATCCTAAATTTTTCGAAATATCTTGTTAAAGTATTTTATTTTTCTATGGTAGTCAATGGGGTCCACGAACTGTTTGTTATAAAAAAATTTCCAAATATCTTTCTCTGTGTTTTTCACAACAAAGAAAATCATGCAGATATGAGAAACATGAGAAAACGATGACAAAAACAAGCCCCATGATTATATAGAATGTCTGTTATAGTCAACACACTTTCAAAGATAAAACGTTTGTTAAAAAGATTAAACCTTTGTTAAAGATTAAAAATCTTTAACAAATTAAAAATTTGTTAAAGAATAAAAACATAAATGAAAAAATTGCACAAAAAAGATATCATCTGATTGAATGATCTTGTTTGAGAATGTTAATTTAACTGGAAAACATGAGAAAATTACCAAATAAGGTCTTGATTTTTTTCCCTATAACAGTAAGGAAAATATAATTTTATCTCTAAGTGTACAACTTAAACTTTAAGCCTACTAAGTCATATCATGTGTGTCAAGTTTCTTTTAGCCAGCTGCACCTGAGCTCAGGGTTTATCAACTATGTCCAGTCAGTGCACCGGGGTGTGGAACCCACAGCTGATTTTTTCATGATCAGCATCAGTGATGGGGTTCAGAGATCTGCGCCGGTCCCCTTCTACATCCTCATCAACCCTACCAATGATGAAGTCCCATCAATGCTGCTCGGCAACTTCTCAGTAAGTCTTACGTTCCACTCTTCATCCATCTGGATGAAAAGTGTCAACCGACAAACTATTGTCGTCAATAGGTCACGGAAGGAGGGATGAAGGACCTTAGTCCTGATATTCTCAACGCTGTGGATGTCGATGTCCCGACAGACGCCCTTACCATCACCATCCTGATTCCCCCTGCCCACGGAATTCTACTCAATGGTGTATACGGTCTTGAGATCGGTCGTTACAAAAGCATGAATCCCGAGGAACTACACCGAACATTGGGGCTCCATTCTTTCACCATACAGGAGCTACAGCAAGGTAAAGTTCACAAACAGCC
Organism: Triplophysa yarkandensis; assembly: GCA_033220385.1. NCBI lineage: Eukaryota > Metazoa > Chordata > Actinopteri > Cypriniformes > Nemacheilidae > Triplophysa > Triplophysa yarkandensis. Next base: position 1,673,331 of record CM065674.1, read on the forward strand.
TGTTAGAGTCTGATAGGAGAGTGTCCCTTCTGTGGCCCAACCATCCTTGTGTGCCTTCCAGAGGGCACTGGCATGTTATCACTGTGGGTATCCAGGCTTGCGGAACAGATGTTGCAGGAGACAAAGGTCACGGATTGCCCGTGGCGCTCTTGCTTCATCTGCAAAGTCGCTCCGACTGCTCCCTGCGAGGTTAAGTCGCACGTGGTACTTGGTGACCGCACGGCTTTGCTTGTTAGCGAGTGATAAAGAGCCTTAGAAACATGCTTGACTAGGTCATCGACAGAATGAGAACGTTCGAAGATGAACAAGTTTATATAGATGCAAACGCTCTTGAGAGTTAGGGCCATCAGTTGACCTTCTGACTCACTATCAAAACATTTAAATGGTTTTCTTTCTGTGATCCATAGGAACGAAGATTATGTATATGCACGACGACACGGAAACCCTCAAGGACGCTTTCACCATCCAGCTGACAGATGGTGGGCACACAGTCCAGGGGACCGCGTGCGTTCGCATCATACCAGTCAATGATGAAAAGCCACGGCTACTAAAGTAAGGACGCCCTGGGACAAATTGGGAGCCAAAAAGGCGGATGAAAGCGGGAACGGGTTGGGGGGTTGTTGAGGGACACTGGACATATGTAGATGGCTGATCTTGGATGGGTTTCGGAGAAGGGGGGGTCAGTACAACCTGTACCGCACATGTGGTTGGGGAATCAAACTGGGAATTAAGTTACATCCTTGAGTGAATCGCTCATTTTTATTCCATCCTTTTCTCTTAAGATCACGAGGATTTGTGTGTAGACCCTCCATCGCATGAGGGTGTGCATGTAAGCTCCAGAACAGCGGAAGTAATGTGTTTTTTTGGCAGGATCCTGCATCCTTGTTGAGGACGTGAATGTGTATTTACTTATTTAGGATTCCGATCTTTATGTTCAGAAATGCAGGTGTAGAGGTCCAAACCTTGGAGACAAGAGTCATCTCCAGTGTGGTGCTCGAAGCAGAAGACCAAGACACTCCTAACAACCAACTTTTCTTCATCCTCAACGCAAGTCCCAGATTTGGCCTTCTTCGGCTTATGGTAAGTGAAGATGGACGTTTTTGAGTGATATGCGGAGAATTTTAACCAGCGAGTATGGTTAATGTAATGTTTGCTGTGATCTCCAGACAGGAGCAGGATGGATCGAGCTGAGTCCAGGTCTGAATTTCACCCAAGAGGATGTGGAGATGAACCGTCTCCGGTACACTCACACCACAACCATTGGCTTCAAAGGTCATGACAGGTTCCACTTTGTTCTCAGCGATGGGGAAAACAGCACACCTCAGCAGAGTTTCTTCATCTCGGTGCGCTTCGTTCAGAAGGGTAAGTAGGTGCTTGCACTTTTTCGTCTAGACATTGGAATTTAATAATATACAATCTCACTTCTGATTTTCTCCCGTGCCGTAGCAAAGTGACAGTCCAATGGCTGTATTTGTTCTTCAAAGTCCAACGAAACAGCTTTGTTGACAGATTAAATCTGCACATGCATAATTAAAAGCACTGGCATTCCCCACGGCCAATATGACTTTGCCAGTTGGGTGGACATGCAACGATGGCAGCCATTGTCCTCTTGGCTCTTATCTGACTTATCTTGTAGGAATAGAGGTGAGAACGTTCTGGCGACGTTTAAACGCCCGGCGTGAATTATTAACAGAGCAGGGGCCAAACATCTGTACTCCTGATCCCAGTCCTGGCACAACTAATTCCCTAATGCCGTCAACAAGCTTTCGCTCACACACATACTGCTAATAGTGCAGTGTCGCAATGTTTTAACCCGGTTTGTTTGCCACACGCAGGTGACCTTGCTCTTATCACCAAACCTGTACATCTGATGGAGGGAGAGAGAGTTATCTTAACCACCGATGTCCTGATGGCCACAGACAGTGGAAGTGCATCAGATGAGATCATATACACCGTATCAGTCCCGCCTTCACACGGACACCTGCACTTGGTCCAGGCTCCGGGGGTGCCCGTCTTCTCTTTCACCCAGATGGACGTAGCCGCCAACCGGGTGTGCTACACTCATGACAACAGCCGCTTTGCTGGCCGCGATTCTTTCAGGTCAGTGAATTGATTTTGTTTATCATAACTTTCAGCCAGTCCCATGTGAATTCTGGTCTAGCCCACTCCAGTCTAGACTGGTTAATACTAAAGACCAAAAACTGTCCACAGTTGACCTGCGCTGTCTCAAGTGAATCTAGATCCGAGGTTTGTCAGCCAAAGCTCTGGCTTGCTTTTCTAATCCGGGAGCAAAAAAAAAAACGTTCCCGAGCCAAGCCTGGCGAGAGGCGTGCGGGCTTCCCTGTAGAGCGAGCATGGTGCACTTTGTGCCAATGTATTCAGTCAGCACAGCATGGGGCGGTACGGGGGCCATCCGACGATACCACAGCGTTACAGGCATGGGCATGGGTACTTTCAGCCATTCCAACACTAATGCGGGAGACTTAAAAAGCCACCCAGTACTCTGATCGGTCAATAGGCCTTGTCTACTGGTATTGGTCAACTTTGAGAGTTTATACTAACAAACACACAACAATATATGAAGGAAATGAGGTTTAGAATCTACGGGGCACGTTAGATTCCAGTCAAAAACAGGCAAGCGCTATCTGATCGAGGGCGACATACGAGCGATACACCTACGTGTCAAACTCCAACAGTGAAGCTCAAAAAGATAGAGATCGTTGCATGTCCCATCGCTCAGCCGTGACAGCTGATGATAAATGGGCATTATTAAGAAAGTAATAACTCGCCCTGGTATTAGTTATAAGAAATGCCATCCAGAGACAGGACCGTGTGCGCAAATATGGGACAATGGCAGTGCCAGATGTTGCACCAGTCTGGCTGCGAGAGTGGACCCGCATGCGGTCGTGTTCTTTACAGTGGCTGGCGATTATCAGCTTCGGGTGTTATGCGTTGGGTGGCAGATTGGATTGGCACAGGATGGAACGGAGAGACCGCTCCTTGTCGAGTTGGTCAATCATGTTGGAGGAATCGTGTTTTTACATCAATCACAATCTATTCTCCCTTACAGCTTTGTCGTATCCAACGGCGTGACCTCTAGAAGCAGCAGCGTTTATTTTACCGTGGAGCACGGTGACCGTATTCCACCCACCCTGACTGTAAATAAAGGCCTTCAGATCACGGAGGGCACTGTTAAGATTATTTCCCATGAGCACTTGAAATTGACTGATCCAGACACGGTGCTGGAGAACCTCACCTATGTTGTTACACAAGGCCCACAGTATGGGAAGTTGTTTTTGAGAGGATTTCCCCTTTCAAAGTCCAATTTTACTCAAGCCGACGTCAACAACATGGATCTGAGTTACCACCATCTAAACGGGCGAGCTAAGATTGACAGGTTCACCTTTCAAGCCACTGACGGAACTAACGGGGGTTATCTGGAGTATGGACAGCTGAAGAGAGAGCCTGCTGTGTTCACTATACAGGTAAGATGTAAGACATTTAATCACATCCAGAGACACAAAAAGGAAAATTCCACAATAGGTAAAAATATCTTTGTTTGGTTGAACATAGAAAGATATTTGGAAGAATGCCTGTTGCCAAACACTCCTTTGACCCCGATGACTAACATTGAAAAATTATAAGGGTAGGCCAAAATGCCCAAACTTTTGCTTGTCCTACATTTTTTTTTAAATCTGGTTTGTGTTCAACTGAACAAAAAAATGTTTAAGTCCTTTTCCTACTATTGTAATGTTTGGTTACAATCATTCTTCCAAATATCTTTTTCTGTGTTTATAAAGACAACAGATTTAACCTAACTTTAAGATTAATAAATGATTACAGAATTTAAAAAACTGTACTCGTCCCTGAATAAGAACATATTTTGAGTGATTTTGGTTATAAACATTCTCCAAATTTTCAGAATTTTAATTTTTAGGTACTGTCACTTTTATAGACATATTATAGCTGCCTTAGGGTGTCCTCCAAAGTTCTGATGATTAAAGTGGAAAGTTCACCCACCGAAATAATTTGGTCATCCTATCTCACCCTGTTTCAAATATATTATACATTACTTTTTTCTGACGAATACAAAGAAAGATATTTCGAAGAATGCTTGTAAACAAAAAGTTATTGGACCCCATCGAGTGCCATAATAGGCAAAATTAAAGTTTTTGTTCTGTTTAACAAAAAAATAGGTATTTTTGAGAAAGTCTTACTTCGAAAAGTTCAAGGCCTTTTTTGACTACCATTGTCATTTTTCCTATCGGTTCAAGCATTCTTCCAAATATCTTTCTCTTTGTTCAGCCAATCAAAGCACTGCAGGAGATCAACGAGTTAGGAAAGCGTCCCTGTCGTATTGCATGTAAAACCATAAGCTACGGACTGCCAAACGCTCACACAGGTCTGCCACCGGTCACGGCGTCACTCTCTCGTGGTCTCGGCCCACATTTAATATTCAGTTCAAGCAGTCAGCGAGGCGTCAAACGTGCTGGCCACACTTCCGTCCCTGTGGCTCCCGGGAAACACACGTGCTCCCAGCTCAGGTGGATCAGCTAAAAACTTAGTTTTCATTCCCTGTAGGTCCACGCATAAATGATATATAATATACCTTTTAACTCAAGACTTTATCCGTTCAAAGATAACAATAGCATATTTTTTGTAAAAACAAGATGCCTTGTGGCGTTCTTGTTGTGTGTTATTTCGAAACTTTTATTACAATATCAAAGTAATAAAAATATCTAAAAACACAGGAAAATAAGAATTAAAGCACATTTTCAAATATGTATATTTTCAACAAATTAATTAACCTTACAATTAACCTTACAAAATAATCGTAATTACAAATGCATGTTATGGTGAATAAAAAAAGGAGATGTTTTAAAACATTGTGTTCATATTACATAATTTTATTTGATTTGAAATGTAAATATCAAGAAAATCATGTCACTAAATGACAATTCATCTTTTGTTTACAGCTCGCAACCTGTATGACTTTTTTCACGGATCACAAAATAAGATATCTTGAAGAAAGTTGGTAATCGAACAGCAATGGCACTCATTCACTTCCAATTTATGCACACAAAACCAATGCCAGTGCATGTTCAACGTTCTTCAAAATATCTTTATTGAATTCTGCTATAGAAGGAAGTCATAAAGGAAACAACTGCAATGTATTAGAATATTGATTTAAATTATTTGATGTTCCTTTCAAACAACTTAATTTAAAAAAGTACTATGTATAACAAAAACGACAATTTTAATGTAGTAAATAAATGTTTATTGTATCATGTTAATAGTAATAAAAAATGTGGACGGAATGGACATATTGATGGATTTTTTATAAAAAATTTTATATTAATTTCATTAATTTTAATATTAATTTTATTAATTTCTATCAATCTTCAGATTTAAAATATCCTTTCTTTTCACACTTATATTAAGGAATGTTATTTAAACATTTTTCTGTTTGTGACACTGTAATGCTTCCCTCTAGTGGTAATATCTGCAAAACTATTTCATGGACCTTAGTAATTATCCTATAATAAACTTTTTTACAGATGATTTAATAATAATAAAATCTTTTAAAAACATTTAATAGATCTAAATAGATTTTTTAAGTAGAGAATATACCAAATCCTTTCTTAAAAATGTATAAATATTTCTATTTATTTAGTATTTATATAACCAACATATATTTGGAATTTACTCCTACTAGTTTTAGTAAATTGTAATAAAAATATTTGACTAGTTCAGATTGTATTACTTACATATACACAAAATGTAAACCGTATATTTAATTAATTCAAAGCTTTGAAATGGACTGCTTTTTTGACTGTACCTTGTTATATTTTTACAGATTGAGATACTGGACAAGACGCCACCCAATATTGTGAACAGGGGCATTCCAAGCACCGTGGAGACGATTCAAGACGGCAAACACTTCATCTTCATCACCGCCAAAGAACTCCAAGCCACCGATCCAGATAGCCCCGATGACACGCTTGAGTTCACAATCCTGAGGCCTCCGCATTTCGGTTACTTCGAGAATGCCCTCACAGGCAGGTGCATGGGTGTCTGATAAACTACAGTATACATATGTGAATTAGAGTTAGTGTTCACATGACATGTTGCTTTTAGGGGCCTACATTAAAGGACGCTTCACCCAGAAGGATGTGAACCAGAAAGCGGTGCGCTATGTCATACCTGTGGATATGGAAGTGACAGCAGACAGCTTTGAGTTCCAAGTCACAGATCCCGCAGGAAACACCATGCTTCCTGAAGTGTACGTACCCTGTTTGGTAAGGACGGTGTTGTATTGGGCCCGCTCTAATTGTGTAGCTTTCCTCTGCCAACGCAGGATGGAATTCAGGTGGTCCCGTGTGGAGATGTCTGCTTCCTGTTATCGTGTTTGCGAGAATGCCGGAACGCTCAGCGTGCCGGTGGTGCGCAGTGGGAACAGCGTCGATCCAGCGTACGTCGGCATACAGGTTCGTTTTGGAAAGGCCTTCATGCGTCACACGCATTAACATTCGCACTGATGGATGGTATTATGAAAAATGTGCAGGTGGAGGAGGGCACGGCCAAAGTTGGGAAAGACTTCACCCACAGTTCGGCACATCTTATCCAGTTCGATCCAGGTGGCTATCAAACGTCTCCTGTTCGTGGTTTTCGTTGAGTTTCCGTCTTTTGTTTAATGTGAATGGTATATACGCTGCACACAGGTGCGCAGGTCAAAATGTGGCACGTGCATCTCAAAGACGACGGTTTGGAGGAGAACCACGAGAAGTTTGAGGTGGTTTTGAAAGCTCCTAGAAACGCAGTTTTGGGACAGAGAAACAAAGCCACGGTTGAGATTGTGGATCCTAGAAATGGTAAACTCCGGCCTCTTTTCTCATAGCACACCGTTTCGGGAATACTGCACACGAGCTGATATTATTTCTCTCCTGCAGGCAGGTGTAACCAAGATGAACTTATCGTTGAAGAAGATGATACAGAACATCCTTTCCTAAGGCCGCCAATCGTCCAAGAGCCCGAACCGACGCTGGTTGAGGAGTTCACCCCTGACCCAGGGACCAGGATCTTCTCAGAGAACTATCCAAAGAGAGGAGACGTCCCATATCGCACCCACTTTAGCTTCTTCAGGGAGGGAGAACCCCAGGATCAGACACCTGGACAGAGACAGCTGAGGATGCTGGGTAGAAATCGACATAGAGTGAGCCAACTGTGTTACATCAAATGAATGTCATTTAATATTATTTTGGATTCACTGTAGTTTGTGGGTTTAGGTGCATCTGCCAGAGGTTGAAAACAGAAATAAGGAAAGAGTTTGGACGGTGAGTTTTTGCTTTGCATTGATGTTTTTTCACGAAAACTTGAAATGATGTCATTCAGAACCTGAAGATATTTTGAAGAAAGTTGATAACTTTACAACACTGGCACCCATTTTACTTCTATTGTATGGTCACAAAACTAATACAAGTGAGTGGGGACCAGTAACCAACATTCTTCAAAATATCTTCATTTGTCATTTCAAACCTGTATGACTTTCTTCCGGAGAACACAAAAGAAGATATTTTGAAGAAAGTTGATAACTTAGCAGCAGTGGCATCCATTTTACTTCTATTGTATGGACACAAAACTAATGCAAGTTAATGGGGACCCGTAACCAACATTCTTCAAAATATCTTCTTTTGTCATTTCAAACCTGTATGACTTTCTTCCGGAGAACACAAAAGAAGATATTTTGAAGAAAGTTGATAACTTAACAGCAGTGGCATCCATTTTACTTCTATTACATGGACACAAAACTAATGCAAGTAAATGGGGATCAGTAACCAACATTCTTCAAAATATCTTCATTTGTCATTTCAAACCTGTATGACTTTCTTCCGGAGAACACAAAAGAAGATATTTTGAAGAAAGTTGATAACTTAACAGCAGTGGCATCCATTTTACTTCTATTGTATGGACACAAAACTAATGCAAGTAAATGGGGACCAGTAACCAACATTCTTCAAAATATCTTCATTTGTCAATTCAAACCTGTATGACTTTCTTCCGGAGAAAACAAAAGAAGATATTTTGAAGAAAGTTGATAACTTAGCAGCAGTGGCATCCATTTAACTTCTATTGTATGGACACAAAACTAATGCAAGTAAATGGGGACCAGTAACCAACATTCTTCAAAATATCTTCATTTGTCATTTCAAACCTGTATGACTTCCTTCCAGAGAAAACAAAAGAAGATATTTTGAAGAAAGTTGATAACTTAACAGCAATAGCAACCATTTAACTTCTATTGCATGGACACAAAACTAATGCAAGTAAATGGGGACCAGTAACCAAGATTCTTCAAAATATCTTCATTTGTCATTTCAAACCTGTATGACTTTCTTCCGGAGAACACAAAAGAAGATATTTTGAAGAAAGTTGATAACTTAACAGCAGTGGCATCCATTTTACTTCTATTGTATGGACACAAAACTAATGCAAGTTAATGGGGACCCGTAACCAACATTCTTCAAAATATCTTCTTTTGTCATTTCAAACCTGTATGACTTTCTTCCGGAGAACACAAAAGAAGATATTTTGAAGAAAGTTGATAACTTAACATCAATAGCAACCATTTAACTTCTATTGCATGGACACAAAACTAATGTAAGTAAATGGGGACCAGTAACCAACATTCTTCAAAATATCTTCATTTGTCATTTCAAACCTGTATGACTTCCTTCCAGAGAAAACAAAAGAAGATATTTTGAAGAAAGTTGATAACTTAACAGCAGTGGCATCCATTTTACTTCTATTGTATGGACACAAAACTAATGCAAGTTAATGGGGACCCGTAACCAACATTCTTCAAAATATCTTCTTTTGTCATTTCAAACCTGTATGACTTTCTTCCGGAGAACACAAAAGAAGATATTTTGAAGAAAGTTGATAACTTAACATCAATAGCAACCATTTAACTTCTATTGCATGGACACAAAACTAATGCAAGTAAATGGGGACCAGTAACCAACATTCTTCAAAATATCTTCTTTTGTCATTTCAAACCTGTATGACTTTCTTCCGGAGAACACAAAAGAAGATATTTTGAAGAAAGCTGATAACTTAACAGCAATGGCACCCATTTTACTTCTATTGTATGGAAACAAAACTAATTCAAGTGAGTGGGGACCAGTAACCAACATTCTTCAAAATATCTTCATTTGTCATTTCAAACCTGTATGACTTCCTTCCAGAGAAAACAAAAGAAGATATTTTGAAGAAAGTTGATAACTTAACAGCAGTGGCATCCGTTTTACTTCTACTGCATGGACACAAAACTAATGCAAGTGAATGGCGACCAGTAACCAACATTCTTCAAAATATCTTCATTTGTCATTTCAAACCTGTATGACTTTCTTCCGGAGAACACAAAAGAAGATATTTTGAAGAAAGTTGATAACTTTACAAAACTGGCACCCATTTTACTTCTATTGTATGGTCACAAAACTAATACAAGTGAGTGGGGACCAGTAACCAACATTCTTCAAAATATCTTCATTTGTCATTTCAAACCTGTATGACTTTCTTCCGGAGAACACAAAAGAAGATATTTTGAAGAAAGTTGATAACTTTACAAAACTGGCACCCATTTTACTTCTATTGTATGGTCACAAAACTAATGCAAGTGAATGGCGACCAGTAACCAACATTCTTCAAAATATCTTCATTTGTCATTTCAAACCTGTATGACTTTCTTCCGGAGAACACAAAAGAAGATATTTTGAAGAAAGTTGATAACTTTACAAAACTGGCACCCATTTTACTTCTATTGTATGGTCACAAAACTAATACAAGTGAGTGGGGACCAGTAACCAACATTGTTCAAAATATCTTCATTTGTCAATTCAAACCTGTATGACTTCCTTCCAGAGAAAACAAAAGAAGATATTTTGAAGAAGTTGATAACTTAACAGCAATGGCAACCATTTTACTTCTATTGTATGGACACAAAACTAATGCAAGTAAATGGGGACCAGTAACCAACATTCTTCAAAATATCTTTATTTGTCATTTCAAACCTGTATGACTTTCTTCCGGAGAACACAAAAGAAGATATTTTGAAGAAAGTTGATAACTTAACAGCAATAGCAACCATTTAACTTCTATTGCATGGACACAAAACTAATGCAAGTAAATGGGGACCAGTAACCAACATTCTTCAAAATATCTTCATTTGTCAATTCAAACCTGTATGACTTTCTTCCGGAGAACACAAAAGAAGATATTTTGAAGAAAGTTGATAACTTAACAGCAATGGCAACCATTTTACTTCTATTGTATGGACACAAAACTAATGCAAGTTAATGGGGACCCGTAACCAACATTCTTCAAAATATCTTCTTTTGTCATTTCAAACCTGTATGACTTTCTTCCGGAGAACACAAAAGAAGATATTTTGAAGAAAGTTGATAACTTAACATCAATAGCAACCATTTAACTTCTATTGCATGGACACAAAACTAATGTAAGTAAATGGGGACCAGTAACCAACATTCTTCAAAATATCTTCATTTGTCATTTCAAACCTGTATGACTTTCTTCCGGAGAACACAAAAGATGATATTTTGAAGAAAGTTGATAACTTAACATCAATAGCAACCATTTAACTTCTATTGCATGGACACAAAACTAATGTAAGTAAATGGGGACCAGTAACCAACATTCTTCAAAATATCTTCATTTGTCATTTCAAACCTGTATGACTTCCTTCCAGAGAAAACAAAAGAAGATATTTTGAAGAAAGTTGATAACTTAACAGCAGTGGCATCCATTTTACTTCTATGATATGGACACAAAACTAATGCAAGTTAATGGGGACCCGTAACCAACATTCTTCAAAATATCTTCTTTTGTCATTTCAAACCTGTATGACTTTCTTCCGGAGAACACAAAAGAAGATATTTTGAAGAAAGTTGATAACTTAACATCAATAGCAACCATTTAACTTCTATTGCATGGACACAAAACTAATGCAAGTAAATGGGGACCAGTAACCAACATTCTTCAAAATATCTTCTTTTGTCATTTCAAACCTGTATGACTTTCTTCCGGAGAACACAAAAGAAGATATTTTGAAGAAAGCTGATAACTTAACAGCAATGGCACCCATTTTACTTCTATTGTATGGAAACAAAACTAATTCAAGTGAGTGGGGACCAGTAACCAACATTCTTCAAAATATCTTCATTTGTCATTTCAAACCTGTATGACTTCCTTCCAGAGAAAACAAAAGAAGATATTTTGAAGAAAGTTGATAACTTAACAGCAGTGGCATCCGTTTTACTTCTACTGCATGGACACAAAACTAATGCAAGTGAATGGCGACCAGTAACCAACATTCTTCAAAATATCTTCATTTGTCATTTCAAACCTGTATGACTTTCTTCCGGAGAACACAAAAGAAGATATTTTGAAGAAAGTTGATAACTTTACAAAACTGGCACCCATTTTACTTCTATTGTATGGTCACAAAACTAATACAAGTGAGTGGGGACCAGTAACCAACATTCTTCAAAATATCTTCATTTGTCAATTCAAACCTGTATGACTTCCTTCCAGAGAAAACAAAAGAAGATATTTTGAAGAAAGTTGATAACTTAACAGCAATAGCAACCATTTAACTTCTATTGCATGGACACAAAACTAATGTAAGTAAATGGGGACCAGTAACCAACATTCTTCAAAATATCTTCATTTGTCAATTCAAACCTGTATGACTTTCTTCCGGAGAACACAAAAGAAGATATTTTGAAGAAAGTTGATAACTTAACAGCAATGGCAACCATTTTACTTCTATTGTATGGACACAAAACTAATGCAAGTAAATGGGGACCAGTAACCAACATTCTTCAAAATATCTTCATTTGTCATTTCAAACCTGTATGACTTTCTTCCGGAGAACACAAAAGAAGATATTTTGAAGAAAGTTGATAACTTAACAGCAATGGCACCCATTTTACTTCTATTGTATGGAAACAAAACCAATGAAGTGAAATGTTACCAACATTCTTCAAAATATCATATTTTGCTAAAAAGGTTTTTCCAGCAAATTTTCAGGCTAGAAACGAAAGGTGACGAGTAAACGATGAGGGAATTTTCAGGTCATCAATACAACATGACTGTTTTTCAGTTCCACGGCCTATTCCCAGTGAAACAAGAGGAAAAGGCGCCCATACCTCCGGTCCATTCCCAACTTGAAATCACTCCGATCTGGTCCTGGTCTGGATATTCTGCTGATTCGGCCTCTCAGAGGGACTTGGCCTCATATAGAATGAACCCAGAGGTGCAACAACACAAGGTATATCGCATCTATACTGCATCTGTACATATATGCATATGTTTTACAGCTGTTACATCATACATGAACTTTATTTTCTATTCATTTCTATTCTTCACAGTCTCAGAAGTCTATAAGTATTGATTGTCCCAAAGGCTGGACTCACCATCGGAGAACCTGCTATATCATGGGACCTGGTGTGGCCAGCTGGACCAGCGCTCGACATGCTTGCACGCTGTAAGTTTCCCCGTTTTAATTTTTGTTAAATATTAAAACACATGCGTTCATGTTTCTATACATCGACATGTTTTTCATCTCCAAATCAGGCTTGAAAGCCACTTGACAAGCGTACACTCCAAGGCCGATATGAAGTGGATGTGGAGGTTTGCTGGAAAGCAAGCGTTCTGGATTGGTAAGAAGACAGCAGTGCTGTACATCGTCTCTATCATCTCACACATGAATGTATGTAAGCGAACACTCCTATCATCATAATGCTGTGCTGGGATTCACGCAGGGCTCACGGGCACTCCGGAGATGTGGTCATGGACTGATGGTAGACCTCTGACATTCTCCAAACTCAAGAGGGCATCCGTGACCGACCGTCGGGATCCCGAAAGCTCGACCACAGCTTGTGTTTTAGCCCAGAGTCAGAAGATGTGGACGGCCAAACGCTGTATCGATGGATCAGAACACAGATATATTTGCTCTACACCTGCACACATGAGTTAGAATACATATTTTATTTAAAAGTGCTCTTTTTGTATGGCTGAAAATGTTAAAATAATAATGAAAATAATTTCTGTTTTTACAGACTTGTATTTGATTTTGAAGCTTTTGTTACAATTATAATATTGGTTATTTTTTAACAATAAAATAAAATTTGATGGAGTATTATTTTACATAAATTTGCCCGAACCATAGTTTTATTCTTTTGAGGCTTTTTGTTACAATGTTTATTTTTGTAAGATTTGAGGTTACATTTTTTTTAAATATACCAATAAAATCAATTTTTTAATAATAATTATGCCCAAACCACAGATTCTATTATTTTGAGGCTTTTTGTTACAATTGTTATTTTTTTGTAAGATTTTTTTTTATATACCAATAAATTAAATTTTTATGGAGTATTATTTTACATAAATTTGCCCAAACCATAGATTCTATTATTTTTAGGCTTTTTATTACATTAGTTTTTTTTGTAAGATTTTTATTTTTTTATTTTTTAATATACCAATAAAATCAATTTTTATGGAGTATTATTTTACATATTTTTTCCGGAACCATACTTTCTATTATTTTGAGGCTTTTTGTTACAATAGTTATTTTTTGTAAGATTTAAAAAAAAATATATACAAATAAAATACAATTTTATGGAGTATTTTATGACATTCGTAAATTAAATTTTTACATAGTTAACATATGTGTTCATCAAATAATAAATATATTTATACTATTCTATAGATATGAACCCAGACACAAGCATTGAATAAAATTAACATTTATTACATTTTGTTTCTTATTAAATATGTGTTTGTATTTATGAAAACAAAATTAATAAACACTACTTTTTATTTCTTTTATTCTGGATAAATGCAATATGATACATAAATTAATATATATATATATAAATGAATAAAATGAAATAAATATTTGGAGTAAAGTTTAATAAATATTAAATAAAAAATATATAATTATCAATAATTGTCAGACTTGGTTCCGCGTGTTTCCGGTCGGACTCTTATAGATGCAGCACGGGGACAAGATGGCGGCGGCCATGCTACAGATGTCCTGTCTGTACCGCGGGATGTTGGCGGTCAGGACAACGGGAATCCGACCTCTCATCCCCGGGCTCGTGCCGTCCCAGTTCAGAGCTTTTTGTGTAAAGAAAGAGCCGCAGTTAGAGGAGAATCCCTATTATAATAAATACGAAGAGAAGATCAAGAAGCTGCGCAGGTGAGTAACGCTGACACTGGACCGGAAGTGATGACTCTCAGCTCACGTGCTTGTCTTTAAATGTCAGCTCCAAACCGGAAGAGTTTAAAGCCAGACTGGAAATGAGAAGTGAAGAGAAGAAGAAACCTCTCGGACAGAGCAGACAAGCAGAATATGTCCAGTTCATGGAGAGAGAGGTAAAGCAACACAAACATGAGGAGGAGGAGTGATGGTGATGATGATGGTGATGATGATGGTGATGATGATGGTGAGGATGATGGTGAGGATGATGGTGAGGATGATGGTGAGGATGATGGTGAGGATGATGGGAATGATGGTGAGGATGATGGTGAGGATGATGGGAATGATGGTGAGGATGATGGTGAGGATGATGGGAATGATGGTGAGGATGATGGTGAGGATGATGGTGAGGATGATGGTGAGGATGATGAGGATGATGGTGAGGATGATGATGGTGAGGATGATGAGGATGATGGTGAGGATGATGAGGATGATGGTGAGGATGATGGTGAGGATGATGATGGTGAGGATGATGAGGATGATGGTGAGGATGATGGTGAGGATGATGAGGATGATGGTGAGGATGATGGTGAGGATGATGATGGTGAGGATGATGAGGATGATGGTGAGGATGATGAGGATGATGGTGAGGATGATGGTGAGGATGATGATGGTGAGGATGATGGTGAGGATGATGGTGAGGATGATGGGAATGATGGTGAGGATGATGGTGAGGATGATGAGGATGATGGTGAGGATGATGATGGTGAGGATGATGATGGTGAGGATGATGAGGATGATGGTGAGGATGATGGTGAGGATGATGATGGTGAGGATGATGAGGATGATGGTGAGGATGATGGTGAGGATGATGATGGTGAGGATGATGGTGAGGATGGTGAGGATGATGGTGAGGATGATGGGAATGATGGTGAGGATGATGGTGAGGATGATGAGGATGATGGTGAGGATGATGGTGAGGATGATGGGAATGATGGTGAGGATGATGGTGAGGATGATGGTGATGATGATGGTGAGGATGATGGTGAGGATGATGGGAATGATGGTGAGGATGATGGGAATGATGGTGAGGATGATGGTGATGATGATGGTGAGGATGATGGGAATGATGGTGAGGATGATGGGAATGATGGTGAGGATGATGGTGATGATGATGGTGAGGATGATGGGAATGATGGTGAGGATGATGGGAATGATGGTGAGGATGATGAGGATGATGGTGAGGATGATGGTGAGGATGATGGGAATGATGGTGAGGATGATGGTGAGGATGATGGGAATGATGGTGAGGATGATGGGAATGATGGTGAGGATGATGGTGATGATGATGGTGAGGATGATGGGAATGATGGTGAGGATGATGGTGATGATGATGGTGAGGATGATGGGAATGATGGTGAGGATGATGGGAATGATGGTGAGGATGATGGTGATGATGATGGTGAGGATGATGGGAATGATGGTGAGGATGATGGGAATGATGGTGAGGATGATGGTGATGATGATGGTGAGGATGATGGGAATGATGGTGAGGATGATGGGAATGATGGTGAGGATGATGAGGATGATGGTGAGGATGATGGGAATGATGGTGAGGATGATGGTGAGGATGATGGGAATGATGGTGAGGATGATGGGAATGATGGTGAGGATGATGGTGATGATGATGGTGAGGATGATGGGAATGATGGTGAGGATGATGGGAATGATGGTGAGGATGATGGTGAGGATGATGGGAATGATGGTGAGGATGATGGGAATGATGGTGAGGATGATGGTGATGATGATGGTGAGGATGATGGGAATGATGGTGAGGATGATGGTGAGGATGATGGGAATGATGGTGAGGATGATGGGAAGGATGGTGAGGATGATGGTGAGGATGATGGGAATGATGGTGAGGATGATGGTGAGGATGATGGTGAGGATGATGGTGAGGATGATGGGAATGATGGTGAGGATGATGAGGATGATGGGAATGATGGTGAGGATGGTGAGGATGATGGGAATGATGGTGAGGATGATGGTGAGGATGATGGGAATGATGGTGAGGATGATGGGAATGATGGTGAGGATGGTGAGGATGATGGTGAGGATGATGGGAAGGATGGTGAGGATGATGGGAATGATGGTGAGGATGATGGTGAGGATGATGGGAAGGATGGTGAGGATGATGGGGATGATGGTGAGGATGATGGTGAGGATGATGGTGAGGATGATGGGAATGATGGTGAGGATGATGGTGAGGATGATGGTGAGGATGATGGGAATGATGGTGAGGATGATGGTGAGGATGATGGGAATGATGGTGAGGATGATGGTGAGGATGGTGAGGATGATGGTGAGGATGATGGTGAGGATGATGGTGAGGATGATGGTGAGGATGATGGTGAGGATGATGGTGAGGACGGTGAGGATGATGGTGAGGATGATGGTGATGATGATGGGAATGATGGTGAGGATGATGGTGATGATGGTGAGGATGATGGTGAGGATGATGGGAATGATGGTGAGGATGATGGTGATGATAATGGGAATGATGGTGAGGATGGTGAGGATGATGGTGATGATGATGGGAATGATGGTGAGGATGATGGGAATGATGGTGAGGATGATGGGAATGATGGTGAGGATGATGGGAATGATGGTGAGGATGATGGTGAGGATGATGGGAAGGATGGTGAGAGTGATGGGAATGATGATGGGGAGGATGATGGTGAGGATGATGATGAGGAGGAGGAGTGATGGTGAGGATGATGGTGAGGATGATGGGAATGATGGTGAGGATGATGGGAATGATGGTGAGGATGATGGGAATGATGGTGAGGATGATGGGAATGATGGTGAGGATGATGGTGAGGATGATGGGAATGATGGTGAGGATGATGGGAATGATGGGAATGATGGTGAGGATGATGGGAATGATGGTGAGGATGATGGTGATGATGATGGTGAGGATGATGGGAATGATGGTGAGGATGATGGTGAGGATGATGGGAATGATGATGGGAATGATGGTGAGGATGATGGTGAGGAGGATGGTGAGGAGGATGGTGAGGATGATGGGAATGATGGTGAGGATGATGGTGATGATGGTGATGATGATGGTGATGATGGTGAGGATGATGGTGAGAATGATGGTGAGAATGATGGTGAGGATGATGGTGAGGATGATGGGAATGATGGTGAGGATGGTGAGGATGATGGTGATGATGATGGGAATGATGGTGAGGATGATGGGAATGATGATGAGGATGATGGGAATGATGGTGAGGATGATGGGAAGGATGGTGAGGATGATGAGGATGATGGGAATGATGATGGGAATGATGGGAATGATGGTGAGGATGATGATGAGGATGATGGGAATGATGGTGAGGATGATGGGAAGGATGGTGAGAGTGATGGGAATGATGGTGAGGATGATGGGAATGATGATGGGAATGATGGGAGTGATGATGGGAATGATGGTGAGGATAATGGTGAGGATGATGGGAATGATGGTGATGATGATGGGAATGATGGTGAGAATGATGGTGAGGATGATGGTGATGATGATGGGAATGATGGTGAGGATGATGGGAATGATGGTGAGGATGATGGTGAGGACGGTGAGGATGACGGTGAGGATGATGGGAATGATGATGATGGTGAGGATGATGGTGAGGATGGTGAGGATGATGGGAATGATGGTGAGGATGATGGGAATGATGATGGGAATGATGGGAATGATGATGGGAATGATGGTGAGGATAATGGTGAGGATGATGGGAATGATGGTGATGATGGTGAGAATGATGGTGAGGATGATGGTGATGATGATGGGAATGATGGTGAGGATGATGGGAATGATGGTGAGGATGATGGTGAGGATGATGGTGAGGACGGTGAGGATGATGGTGAGGATGATGGGAATGATGATGATGGTGATGATGGTGAGGATGGTGAGGATGATGGTGAGGAGGATGGTGAGGATGATGGGAATGATGGTGAGGATGATGGTGAGGATGATGGTGAGGATGATGGTGAGAATGATGGTGAGGATGATGGTGATGATGATGGGAATGATGGTGAGGATGATGGTGATGATGATGGGAATGATGGTGAGGATGATGGGAATGATGATGAGGATGATGGGAATGATGGTGAGGATGATGGGAATGATGGTGAGGATGATGGGAAGGATGGTGAGGATGATGGTGATGATGATGGTGAGGATGATGGGAATGATGATGGGAATGATGGTGAGGATGATGGGAATGATGATGAGGATGATGGGAATGATGGTGAGGATGATGGTAATGATGGTGAGGATGATGGGAAGGATGGTGAGAGTGATGGGAATGATGGTGAGGATGATGGGAATGATGATGGGAATGATGGGAATGATGGTGAGGATGATGGTGATGATGATGGGAATGATGGTGAGGATGATGGGAATGATGATGAGGATGATGGGAATGATGGTGAGGATGATGGGAATGATGTTGAGGATGATGGGAATGATGGTGAGGATGATGGGGATGATGGTGAGGATGATGGGAATGATGGTGAGGATGATGGGAATGATGATGGGAAGGATGGTGAGGATGATGGGAATGATGGTGAGGATGATGGGAATGATGGTGAGGATGATGGGAATGATGGTGAGGATGATGGTGAGAATGATGGTGAGGATGATGGTGAGGATGATGGGAATGATGGTGAGGATGATGGTGAGGATGATGGGAATGATGGTGAGGATGATGGGAATGATGGTGAGGATGATGGTGAGGATGGTGAGGATGATGGTGATGATGATGGGAATGATGGTGAGGATGGTGAGGATGATGATGGGAATGATGGTGAGGATGATGGGAAGGATGGTGATGATGATGGGAATGATGGTGAGGATGATGAGGATGATGGGAATGATGATGAGGATGATGGTGATGATGATGGGAATGATGGTGAGGATGATGGGAATGATGATGAGGATGATGGGAATGATGGTGAGGATGATGGGAATGATGGTGAGGATGATGGGAAGGATGGTGAGAGTGATGGGAATGATGGTGAGGATGATGGGAATGATGGGAATGATGATGGGAATGATGGTGAGGATGATGGTGATGATGATGGGAATGATGGTGAGGATGATGAGGATGATGGGAATGATGATGAGGATGATGGGAATGATGGTGAGGATGATGGGAATGATGGTGAGGATGATGGGAATGATGTTGAGGATGATGGGAATGATGGTGAGGATGATGGGAATGATGATGGGAAGGATGGTGAGGATGATGGGAATGATGGTGAGGATGATGGGAATGATGGTGAGGATGATGGTGAGGAGGAGGAGTGATGGTGAGGAGGAGGAGTGATGGTGAGGATGATGGGAATGATGGTGAGGATGATGGGAATGATGGTGAGGATGATGGTGAGGATGATGGTGAGAATGATGGTGAGGATGATGGGAATGATGGTGAGGATGATGGTGAGGATGATGGTGAGGATGATGGGAATGATGGTGAGGATGATGGGAATGATGGTGAGGATGATGGTGAGGATGGTGAGGATGATGGGAATGATGGTGAGGATGATGGGAATGATGTTGAGGATGATGGGAATGATGGTGAGGATGATGGGGATGATGGTGAGGATGATGGGAATGATGGTGAGGATGATGGTGAGGATGATGGTGAGGATGATGGTGAGGATGATGGTGAGGATGATGGGAATGATGGTGAGGATGATGGGAATGATGGTGAGGATGATGGTGAGGATGATGGTGAGGATGATGGTGAGGATGATGGGAATGATGGTGAGGATGATGGTGAGGATGATGGTGAGGATGATGGGAATGATGGTGAGGATGATGGTGAGGATGGTGAGGATGATGGTGATGATGATGGGAATGATGGTGAGGATGATGGTGATGATGATGGGAATGATGGTGAGGATGGTGTTGATGATGGGAATGATGGTGAGGATGATGAGGATGATGGGAATGATGATGAGGATGATGGTGATGATGATGGGAATGATGATGAGGATGATGGGAATGATGATGAGGATGATGGGAATGATGGTGAGGATGATGGGAAGGATGGTGAGGATGATGGGAAGGATGGTGAGGATGATGATGATGATGATGGTGATGATGATGAGGATGATGGGAATGATGGTGAGGATGATGGGAATGATGGTGAGGATGATGGGAATGATGTTGAGGATGATGGGAATGATGGTGAGGATGATGGGGATGATGGGAATGATGGTGAGGATGATGGGAAGGATGGTGAGGATGATGGGAATGATGGTGAGGATGATGGGAATGATGGTGAGGATGATGGTGAGGAGGAGGAGTGATGGTGAGGATGATGGTGAGGATGATGGGAATGATGGTGAGGATGATGGGAATGATGGTGAGGATGATGGTGAGAATGATGGTGAGGATGATGGGAATGATGGTGAGGATGATGGTGAGGATGGTGAGGATGATGGTGAGGATGATGGGAATGATGGTGAGGATGATGGTGAGGATGATGGTGAGGAGGATGGTGAGGATGATGAGGATGATGGGAATGATGGTGAGGAGGATGGTGAGGATGATGGTGATGATGATGGGAATGATGGTGAGGATGATGGTGATGATGGTGATGATGATGGGAATGATGGTGAGGATGATGGTGAGAATGATGGTGAGGATGATGGTGATGATGATGGGAATGATGGTGAGGATGGTGAGGATGATGGTGATGATGATGGGAATGATGGTGAGGATGATGGGAAGGATGGTGATGATGATGGGAATGATGGTGAGGATGATGATGATGATGATGGTGATGATGATGGTGAGGATGATGAGGATGATGGGAATGATGATGGGAATGATGGTGATGATGATGGAAATGATGGTGAGGATGATGGGAATGATTGTGAGGATGATGGGAATGATGATGAGGATGATGGCAATGATGGTGAGGATGATGGGAATGATGGTGAGGATGATGGGAAGGATGGTGAGGATGATGGTGAGAGTGATGGGAATGATGGTGAGGATGATGGGAATGATGATGGGAAGGATGGTGAGGATGATGGGAATGATGATGAGGATGATGGCAATGATGGTGAGGATGATGGGAATGATGGTGAGGATGATGGGAAGGATGGTGAGGATGATGGGAATGATGGTGAGGATGATGGGAATGATGATGGGAATGATGGGAATGATGATGGGAATGATGGTGAGGATGATGGGAAGGATGGTGAGGATGATGGGAATGATGGTGAGGATGATGAGGATGATGGGAATGATGATGAGGATGATGGGAATTATGGTGAGGATGATGGGAATGATGTTGAGGATGATGGGGATGATGGTGAGGATGATGGGAATGATGGTGAGTATGATGGGAATGATGATGGGAAGGATGGTGAGGATGATGGGAATGATGGTGAGGATGATGGGGATGATGGTGAGGATGATGGGAATGATGGTGAGGATGATGGGAAGGATGGTGAGGATGATGGGAATGATGGTGAGGATGATGGGAATGATGGTGATGATGATGGGAATGATGGTGAGGATGATGGTGAGGATGATGGGAATGATGGTGAGGATGATGGTGAGGATGATGGTGAGGATGATGGTGAGAATGATGGTGAGGATGATGGTGAGGATGATGGGAATGATGTTGAGGATGATGGTGAGGATTATGGTGAGGATGATGGGAATGATGGTGAGGATGATGGGAATGATGGTGAGGATGATGGTGAGGATGGTGAGGATGATGGTGATGATGATGGGAATGATGGTGAGGATGGTGAGGATGATGGTGATGATGATGGGAATGATGGTGAGGATGGTGATGATGATGGGAATGATGGTGAGGATGATGAGGATGATGGGAATGATGATGAGGATGATGGGGATGATGGTGAGGATGATGGGAATGATGGTGAGTATGATGGGAATGATGATGGGAATGATGATGAGGATGATGGGAAGGATGGTGAGGATGATGGGAATGATGGTGAGGATGATGGGAATGATGGTGATGATGATGGGAATGATGGTGAGGATGATGGTGATGAGGATGGGAATGATTCTGAGGATGATGGTGAGGACGATGGGAAGGATGGTGAGGATGATGGTGATGATGATGGGAATGATGGTGAGGATGATGGGGATGATGGTGAGGATGATGGGAATGATGGTGAGGATGATGGGAAGGATGGTGAGGATGATGGGAATGATGGTGAGGATGATGGGAATGATGGTGATGATGATGGGAATGATGGTGAGGATGATGGTGAGGATGATGGAAATGATGGTGAGGATGATGGTGAGGATGATGGTGAGGATGATGGTGAGAATGATGGTGAGGATGATGGTGAGGATGATGGGAATGATGTTGAGGATGATGGTGAGGATGATGGTGAGGATGATGGGAATGATGGTGAGGATGATGGGAATGATGGTGAGGATGGTGAGGATGATGGTGATGATGATGGGAATGATGGTGAGGATGGTGAGGATGATGGTGATGATGATGGGAATGATGGTGAGGATGGTGATGATGATGGGAATGATGGTGAGGATGATGAGGATGATGGGAATGATGATGAGGATGATGGGGATGATGGTGAGGATGATGGGAATGATGGTGAGTATGATGGGAATGATGATGGGAATGATGATGAGGATGATGGGAAGGATGGTGAGGATGATGGGAATGATGGTGAGGATGATGGGAATGATGGTGATGATGATGGGAATGATGGTGAGGATGATGGTGATGAGGATGGGAATGATTCTGAGGATGATGGTGAGGATGATGGGAAGGATGGTGAGGATGATGGGAATGATGGTGAGGATGATGGGGATGATGGTGAGGATGATGGGAATGATGGTGAGGATGATGGGAATGATGGCGAGGATGATGGGAATGATGATGAGGATGATGGGAAGGATGGTGAGGATGATGGTGATGATGATGGGAATGATGGTGAGGATGATGGTGGGGATGATGGGAATGATGGTGAGGATGATGAGGATGATGGGAATGATGGTGAGGATGATGGGAAGGATGGTGAGGATGATGGGAATGATGGTGATGATGATGGGAATGATGGTGAGGATGGTGAGGATGATGGTGATGATGATGGGAATGATGGTGAGGATGATGGTGATGATGGTGAGGAGGATGGTGAGGAGGATGGTGATGATGATGGGAATGATGGTGAGGATGATGGTGATGATGATGGTGATGATGGTGAGGATGATGGTGATGATGATGGGAATGATGGTGAGGATGGTGAGGATGATGGTGATGATGATGGGAATGATGGTGAGGATGATGGGAATGATGATGAGGATGATGGTGTGGATGATGGGAATGATGGGAATGATGGTGAGGATGATGGGAATGATGATGAGGATTATGGGAATGATGGTGAGGATGATGGAAAGGATGGTGAGGATGATGGTGAGAGTGATGGGAATGATGGTGAGGATGATGGGAATGATGATGGGAATGATGATGGGAATGATGGGAATGATGGTGAGGATGATGGGAATGATGGTGAGGATGATGGGAAGGATGGTGAGGATGATGGTGATGATGATGGGAATGATGGTGAGGATGATGGGAATGATGATGAGGATGATGGGAATGATGGTGAGGATGATGGTGATGATGATGGGAATGATGGTGAGGATGATGGGAATGATGGTGAGGATGATGATGGGAATGATGGTGAGGATGATGGGAATGATGGTGAGGATGGTGAGGATGGTGAGGATGATGGTGAGGATGATGGGAATGATGGTGAGGAGGATGGTGAGGATGATGGTGATGATGATGGGAATGATGGTGAGGATGATGGTTAGGATGGTGAGGATGATGATAGGAATGATGGTGAGGATGGTGAGGATGATGGGAATGATGGTGATGATGATGGGAATGATGGTGAGGATGATGGGAATGATGATGGGAATGATGGTGAGGATGATGGGAATGATGGTGAGGATGATGGGAATGATGGTGAGGATGATGATGAGAGTGATGGGAATGATGGTGAGGATGATGGGAAGGATGGTGAGGATGATGGTGATGATGATGGGAATGATGGTGAGGATGATGAGGATGATGGGAATGATGATGAGGATGATGGGAATGATGGTGAGGATGATGGGAATGATGGTGAGGATGATGGGAATGATGTTGAGGATGATGGGAATGATGTTGAGGATGATGGGAATGATGGTGAGGATGATGGGAATGATGATGAGGATGATGGGAATGATGGTGAGGATGATGGGAATGATGATGGGAATGATGATGGGAAGGATGGTGAGGATGATGGGAATGATGGGAAGGATGGTGAGGATGATGGGAATGATGGTGAGGATGATGGGAAGGATGGTGAGGATGATGGGAATGATGGTGAGGATGATGGGGATGATGGTGAGGATGATGGGAATGATGGTGAGGATGATGGGAATGATGGTGAGGATGATGGGAATGATGGTGAGGATGATGAGGATGATGGGAATGATGGTGAGGATGATGGGAATGATGGTGAGGATGATGGGAATGATGGTGAGGATGATGGGAATGATGATGAGGATGATGGGAATGATGGTGAGGATGATGGGAATGATGGTGAGGATGATGGGGATGATGGTGAGGATGATGGGAAGGATGATGGATATGATGATGAGGATGATGGGAATGATGGTGAGGATGATGGGGATGATGGTGAGGATGATGGGAATGATGGTGAGGATGATGGGAATGATGATGAGGATGATGGTGAGGATGATGGGAATGATGGTGAGGATGATGATGAGGATGATGGGAATGATGGTGAGGAGGATGGTGAGGATGATGGGAATGATGGTGAGGATGGTGAGGATGATGGTGAGGATGATGGGAATGATGGTGAGGATGGTGAGGATGGTGAGGATGATGGTGAGGATGATGGGAATGATGGTGAGGATGATGGTGAGGATGATGGGAATGATGGTGAGGATGATGGGAATGATGGTGAGGATGATGGTGATGATGATGGTGAGGATGATGGGAATGATGGTGAGGATGATGGTGATGATGATGGTGAGGATGATGGGAATGATGGTGAGGATGATGGGAATGATGGTGAGGATGATGGTGATGATGATGGTGAGGATGATGGGAATGATGGTGAGGATGATGGGAATGATGGTGAGGATGATGGTGATGATGATGGTGAGGATGATGGGAATGATGGTGAGGATGATGGGAATGATGGTGAGGATGATGAGGATGATGGTGAGGATGATGGGAATGATGGTGAGGATGATGGTGAGGATGATGGGAATGATGGTGAGGATGATGGGAATGATGGTGAGGATGATGGTGATGATGATGGTGAGGATGATGGGAATGATGGTGAGGATGATGGGAATGATGGTGAGGATGATGGTGAGGATGATGGGAATGATGGTGAGGATGATGGGAATGATGGTGAGGATGATGGGAATGATGGTGAGGATGATGGTGAGGATGATGGGAATGATGGTGAGGATGATGGGAATGATGGTGAGGATGGTGAGGATGATGGTGAGGATGATGGGAAGGATGGTGAGGATGATGGGAATGATGGTGAGGATGATGGTGAGGATGATGGGAAGGATGGTGAGGATGATGGGGATGATGGTGAGGATGATGATGGGAATGATGGTGAGGATGATGATGGGAATGATGGTGAGGATGATGGGAATGATGATGAGGATGATGGTGATGATGATGGGAATGATGGTGAGGATGATGGGAATGATGGTGAGGATGATGGGAATGATGGTGAGGATGATGGGAAGGATGGTGAGGATGATGGGAAGGATGGTGAGGATGATGGGAAGGATGGTGAGGATGATGAGGATGATGGGAATGATGGTGAGGATGATGGGAAGGATGGTGAGGATGATGGTGAGAGTGATGGGAATGATGGTGAGGATGATGGGAATGATGATGGGAATGATGGTGAGGATGATGGGAATGATGGTGAGGATGATGGTGAGGATGATGAGGATGATGGGAATGATGGTGAGGATGATGGGAAGGATGGTGAGGATGATGGTGAGAGTGATGGGAATGATGGTGAGGATGATGGGAATGATGATGGGAATGATGGTGAGGATGATGGGAATGATGGTGAGGATGATGGGAAGGATGGTGAGGATGATGGTGATGATGATGGGAATGATGGTGAGGATGATGGGAATGATGGTGAGGATGATGGGAAGGATGGTGAGGATGATGAGAAGGATGGTGAGGATGATGGGAAGGATGGTGAGGATGATGGTGAGGATGATGAGGATGATGGGAATGATGGTGAGGATGATGGGAAGGATGGTGAGGATGATGGTGAGAGTGATGGGAATGATGGTGAGGATGATGGGAATGATGATGGGAATGATGGTGAGGATGATGGGAATGATGGTGAGGATGATGGGAAGGATGGTGAGGATGATGGTGATGATGATGATGGGAATGATGGTGAGGATGATGAGGATGAGGGGAATGATGGTGAGGATGATGGGAATGATGGTGAGGATGATGGGAATGATGTTGAGGATGATGGGAATGATGATGAGGATGATGGTGAGGATGATGGGAATGATGGTGAGGATGATGGGAATGATGATGAGGATGATGGGAAGGATGGTGAGGATGATGGTGATGATGATGGGAATGATGGTGAGGATGATGGGAATGATGGTGAGGATGATGGTGAGGATGATGGGAATGATGGTCAGGGTGCGGATCATGGGAAGGATGGTGAGGATGAGTATGATTGGAATGATGGAGAGGATGGTGGTGAGGATGAGGATGATGATGATGAGGATGAGGGGTATGATAATGGTGAGGATGAGGATGATGATGAGGATGAGGAGGGTGGGGATTAGTATTTTAATGATGATGATGATGATGATGATGATGATGATGATGATGATGATGATGATGATGATGTTGAGGATGATGTTGAGGATGAGGATGAGGATGAGGACGAAGGAGATGGTGATGAGTATGGGATGAGGATGATTAGGATGAGAAGGGTGAGGGTGCTAAAGATAATGGTGATGAGGATGAGGAGAATGAAGAAGATATGGATGATGATGATGATGATGAGGATGAGGAAGAGGAAGATTATAATGAGGATGAGGAAGATAAAGATTATGATGAGACAACATTTCAAATTATATATTTTTATGCATTGATGTGTAAACAAGATGCTTTTATTTT
Organism: Triplophysa yarkandensis; assembly: GCA_033220385.1. Classification (NCBI taxonomy): domain Eukaryota; kingdom Metazoa; phylum Chordata; class Actinopteri; order Cypriniformes; family Nemacheilidae; genus Triplophysa; species Triplophysa yarkandensis. Next base: position 1,700,910 of record CM065674.1, read on the forward strand.
GTAGCTGGACAAACAAGGGAAAGAAGGATCTGCAGGCTTTACAAAAGATAAGGTATACATTACCATGAATATATGATATTAATTAATTGTATCATTTGCTTCTTATATCATCTTTATTTTGCTTTAATCTTTTTAGACATTGGGATCGATTCTCAATCTTGATTTGGTTCAGGACAAATCTGGATCTGAAATTGCTGAGGTATGATAGTATTGATTTATTTATCATTGTTTATTGTAATCCAATTGCTTTATATTTGCTTTATATCCAAACATGGAAATGTTGTCATTTCTTTCTTTCTTCCTAAGGCCTAATCAGTGTAAATTTCTTTATTGCGATTGAACACAATGAAAGATATTTTGTGACCAAACAGTTCTTGGACCCCATTGACTACCGCAGTGGGAATCATAAAGCTTTTTCTTGTCCTATCTTAAAAAACATTGAAATATTTGTTCAACAGAATAAACAATGGTACCTACAATGGTACTCTATGGAACCAACAACTGTTTGCTCACAAGCATTCTTCCAAATATCTTTGTCTGTGTTTATGAAGAATAAATATTTACAGTTTTGAGAAAGGTGAATAAGTAATGACAGAATTTGTATCCCTTCTACCATCTCTTTAATCTAAGAGACTAGGATTTTAGATATTTAACGTTACTGATGAGATACATGTGAATGTTGAATTATGAAAATCTGACATGCATTAACGTGTCAAACTTTTTCTTCTCAGCTTTGGATGCAGTACTTTGCAAAGAAAGACACGATAAGTGCTGTCATACCAGTAAGTTCTATGCATTTTGTTAAACTTGAAATTACTTTGTGTATATTTGTAGATCGCATACCCCAAATCATATTATTAACTTAGTATGAAAGCTCATAGTTGTTAGATGAACACACATCTGATAAATGCTTTATTACAGGGATCAACGTTTGAACTTATTATTGGCCGTGCCAAATCCTGCCCAACGGTAAGAATCTCAATAGGGACATAAATCTACACTAAAGTGGCCCTTGGCAGTATAAGATGTCTTGTAATATCAAGCTTCAGAATAGATGCATGCCATCTTTTAAATGTCCACATGATGGCATTATTTCCTCATAAAACTAAATCTCACACATTCATCTCTTATAGGTCTAAATCTCAATTTATTTTAGGACATTGTAATTCTTTCTTTCTTTAGCACAACTCAAAAGAAGATACTTTGAAGAATGTCGATAAGACAATATGGACTGCCAACTTTCTTCTAAATATCTTCTATTGTGTTTTGCACAAGAAAAATACTTTGCAGGTCTGAAATGACAATCAAGTGACGTAAACTATCCTACATTTTCTTTGCATTCTTGCAGTTTTTGTATGCCCTGCCCCAGAAAGAGGGTTATGAGTTCTTTGTGGGTCAATGGTCTGGTCATGAGCTTCACTTCACCTCTTTGATCAATGTTCAGGTATTAGTTTTTGCTTTCTTTAAAAACACTGCCCATTTTTCGATCCATTAGGCGATGCATTAACTTCTGTTTTAGACCATGGGAGAGAATGCACCAAGTCAGGTTATTTTATACCATTATGCGGACCTGCAGAAAGACAAGGACGTTGTTCTTATGACTGCTGAAATAGATAACAAATTTGTGGTAAGTTCACCGATCCTAAATGCTGTGACCAATCATAACTGTGATTTATCTATCGCTGTGTTTAATTCTCTTTTTCTTTGTAGACTGTACATCAGGCACAATGCTTGGCCAATCAGGTGCAACTGTTTTACGCATCACGGCGGTTGGAGACTTTCCGAATGGTCGAGCTCTTCAACCACAAACCAGAAGACTTTAAACACATGTCTGTGATAGCAGAACTAGAACAGAGCGGAATAGGACCGGGTGTCACGACTAATTAATTCAATGGCTATAAAAACAATAATGCGCATTGAGAATTGTGGTTTGCAGAATTATGTTTCTGGAGTCGAGAAGAGATTAAAATTATTAGATTTTAGACTTTTATCTGCTACCATGTATGCAGATTCTCATTATAGGTGTCATTCAAACACCATCAATACCTGAAAAAGTAACTAATATCTGATGAAATATCTGACGAATATACATTTCCGTCTATAGAGGATCATTCATACATCATATTTATAAAATGGGCACCGCTAATCCGGTTTGTATTCTTTTCCCATGTGTCTTATTAGTTGAACCCGGGTTGTACAACATGTAACGGCACACCTTTACCTTTGTGAGATCTATAAATACACCTGAATGTACATCAGGGACACAAATAGTGTTGCTCTTGGTATGTGTCTGTTGTGGTGTATTTCAGAATAAAAGCTTTCTCTACACCATGTATTTATTGTATAATTCTGTATTTTAGAGCTACATAATAACGCCCCAATACCAACGTTGTGAAAAATACAAAATTTAAAGGATTTTGTTTTATAGGCCCATTTAAAATGTTAAATTTTCTGGATACAGTTTTGCTTATATAGTTAAAATACTATAACTTATTCTATATTAAGTGTTATTCTGTTGATGAATTTTGTAGTGTTGGCCAAAAGGAAAATTCTGTCATCGTTTTCTCACCTTCATTTCATTTGCAGAGCACACAAGAAGATACTTTGAAAAATGTTGGTAAAAGAAAGCTTTGGTCCGCATTGACCGGCATTTGTTTTATGAATGGAAAATATCTCATTTGTGACTATTGTTCTTCAAAACATCTTTTGAACACTACAGTGGTGTTTATTTGTATTTGATTGATTCTGTTGGTGAGATGATGAATCCTTATGTTATAATGCTCAACACACAATGTAAAAAGAAACGTGTAATGTTTTAACAAAAAACTTAATTGTTTGTACTGGTACTCTAATTTATATGCTGTTAAAATGCCTAATTCTAAAGAAATGTTTATGATGGGTTATAATGGGTTTAATATTATATACGTTTAATAGAAATAGTACTGGGTTGAATTTTAAAGATTATTAATGTGATGGACTCTATGGGTGGCAAATTAAATTCCAAAGGAGTAATGCCCAAAACCCAAAAAAGGGGATTTGTAATGATCATAATGGTATTTTAAGAAGAATATCTATGATAGCTTTAGACATGGGTTTAATGCTTCTAATGGGAATTGCACTGGTTTTAATGGGAATGACATTTTAATGTCTTTAATGGCTACTATGGGAATTGCATTGGTTATAATGTCAGCTATAATGGCATCTATTAGTCTGAGATGGATTCTACTGGTGGGATATTAAATTATAATGGAATGATAATAATCACAGTACAAACAGAGAGGTATGTTGGCTTTAATGGAAAAGCCAGTGACATATTCTCTTATGTCTTTAATGCTTATAATGGGAATTACACCGGTTTTAATGTAAATGATACTTTTAATGTATTTAATGGCTATAATGGGAATTACACCGGTTTAATGTAAATGATACTTTTAATGTATTTAATGGCTATAATGGGAATTACACCAGTTTAATGTAAATGATACTTTTAATGTATTTAATGGCTATAATGGGAATTACACCGGTTTAATGTAAATGATACTTTTAATGTCTTTAATGGCTATAATGGGAATTACACTGGTTTTAATGTAAATGATACTGTTAATGTATTTAATGGCTATAATGGGAATTACACCGGTTTAATGTAAATGATACTTTTAATGTATTTAATGGCTATAATGGGAATTACACTGGTTTTAATGTAAATGATACTTTTAATGTATTTAATGTCTATAATGGGAATTGCACTGGTTTTAATGTAAATGATACTTTTAATGTATTTAATGTCTATAATGGGAATTGCACTGGTTTTAATGTAAATGATACTTTTAATGAATTTAATGGCTATAATGGGAATTACACCGGTTTAATGTAAATGATACTTTTAATGTATTTAATGGCTATAATGGGAATTACACTGGTTTTAATGTAAATGATACTTTTTATGTATTTAATGGCTATAATGGGAATTGCACTGGTTTTAATGTAAATGATACTTTTAATGTATTTAATGGCTATAATGGGAATTGCACTGGTTTTAATGTAAATTATACTTTTAATGGCTATAATGGGAATTGCACTGGTTTTAATGTAAATGATACTTTTAATGTATTTAATGGCTATAATGGGAATAGCACTGGTTTTAATGTAAATTATACTTTTAATGTCTTTAATGGCTATAATGGGAATTGCACTGGTTTTAATGTAAATTATACTTTTAATGGCTATAATGGGAATTGCACTGGTTTTAATGTAAATGATACATTTAATGTATTTAATGGCTATAATGGGAATTACACTGGTTTTAATGTAAATGATACTTTTAATGTATTTAATGGCTATAATGGGAATTGCTCTGGTTTTAATGTAAATTATACTTTTAATGTCTTTAATGGCTATAATGGGAATTACACTGGTTTTAATGTAAATGATACTTTTAATGTCTTTAATGGCTATAATGGGAATTGCACTGGTTTTAATGTAAATGATACTTTTAATGTATTTAATGGCTATAATGGGAATTGCACTGGTTTTAATGTAAATTATACTTTTAATGTCTTTAATGGCTATAATGGGAATTACACTGGTTTTAATGTAAATGATACTTTTAATGTCTTTAATGGCTATAATGGGCATTACACTGGTTTTAATGTAAATGATACTTTTAATGTATTTAATGGCTATAATGGGAATTGCACTGGTTTTAATGTAAATGATACTTTTAATGTGTTTAATGGCTATAATGGGAATTACACTGGTTTTAATGTAAATGATACTTTTAATGTCTTTAATGGCTATAATGGGCATTACACTGGTTTTAATGTAAATGATACTTTTAATGTATTTAATGGCTATAATGGGAATTGCACTGGTTTTAATGTAAATGATACTTTTAATGTGTTTAATGGCTATAATGGGAATTACACTGGTTTTAATGTAAATGATACTTTTAATGTGTTTAATGGCTATAATGGGAATTACACTGGTTTTAATGTAAATGATACTTTTTATGTATTTAATGGCTATAATGGGAATTGCACTGGTTTTAATGTAAATGATACTTTTAATGTGTTTAATGGCTATAATGGGAATTACACTGGTTTTAATGTAAATGATACTTTTTATGTATTTAATGGCTATAATGGGTATTACACTGGTTTTAATGTAAATGATACTTTTAATGTATTTAATGGCTATAATGGGTATTACACTGGTTTTAATGTAAATGATACTTTTAATGTATTTAGTGGCTATAATGGGAATTACACTGGTTTTAATGTAAATGATACTTTTAATGTATTTAATGGCTATAATGGGAATTACACTGGTTTTAATGTAAATGATACTTTTAATGTATTTAATGGCTATAATGGGAATTACACTGGTTTTAATGTAAATGATACTTTTAATGTATTTAATGGCTATAATGGGAATTACACTGGTTTTAATGTAAATTATACTTTTAATGTATTTAATGGCTATAATGGGAATTACACTGGTTTTAATGTAAATGATACTTTTAATGTATTTAATGGCTATAATGGGTATTACACTGGTTTTAATGTAAATGATACTTTTAATGTATTTAATGGCTATAATGGGTATTACACTGGTTTTAATGTAAATGATACATTTAATGTATTTAATGGCTATAATGGGCATTACACTGGTTTTAATGTAAATTATACTTTTAATGTATTTAGTGGCTATAATGGGAATTGCACTGGTTTTAATGTAAATTATACTTTTAATGTATTTAATGGCTATAATGGGAATTGCACTGGTTTTAATGTAAATTATACTTTTAATGTATTTAGTGGCTATAATGGGAATTGCACTGGTTTTAATGTAAATGATACTTTTAATGTATTTAATGGCTATAATGGGTATTACACTGGTTTTAATGTAAATGATACATTTAATGTATTTAATGGCTATAATGGGCATTACACTGGTTTTAATGTAAATGATACTTTTAATGTATTTAATGGCTATAATGGGAATTGCACTGGTTTAAATGTAAATGATACATTTAATGTATTTAATGGCTATAATGGGTATTACACTGGTTTTAATGTAAATGATACATTTAATGTATTTAATGGCTATAATGGGTATTACACTGGTTTTAATGTAAATGATACATTTAATGTATTTAATGGCTATAATGGGTATTACACTGGTTTTAATGTAAATGATACATTTAATGTATTTAATGGCTATAATGGGCATTACACTGGTTTTAATGTAAATGATACATTTAATGTATTTAATGGCTATAATGGGAATTGCACTGGTTTAAATGGACATTATTTGTCTATCATTTAAATTCAAACCTAGAGTCCTAAAACACACTAAATAAAGAGTCTGTAATGGTTTAATGGTCAGGATGTTTTACCAGGGTTAAAAAATAAAAACGGTGTCAGTTGTCACCGATGCCCCACCCCATACTCTTCTGCACAGACTCCCAAAAACCCTGACATCGTTTAACCAAATAATCCTCGTCTCGAGGAAAAGTGCCGGCGCTTTGACAGCATCCGTGAACGCGCATCATCAGGTCCTGCATCCCGACCCCAGCATCAGCATCATCAGCATCATCAGCATCATCAGCATCAGCATCAGCATCATCAGCATCAGCATCATCAGCATCAGCATCAGCATCATCAGGACCATCAGCATCAGGACCATCACCATCATCAGGACCAGCATCATCATCATCATCAGGACCAGCATCATCATCAGGACCATCAGCATCAGGACCAGCATCAGGTCCTGCATCCTGAGCCTGGCATCATCATCAGGACCAGCATCACCATCATCAGGACCAGCATCAGGACCATCACCATCATCATCATCAGGACCAGCATCAGCATCATCATCAGCATCATCCAGTCGGAGCTGCGCTTACATCCGAGGTGAGCATCTCCATCATCTTCACATTTCTCGACGACCTCATTTATTGACGTTTGTCTGTGTTCGATCGAAATGAAATCCTGTCTACACGTGTGTGTGTGTGTGTGTGTGTGTGTGTGTGTGTGTGTGTGTGTGTGTGTGTGTGTGTGTGTGTGTGTGTGTGTGTGTGTGTGTGTGTGTGTGTGTGTGTGTGTGTGTGTGTGTGTGTGTGTGTGTGTGTGTGTGTGTGTGTGTGTGTGTGTGTGTGTGTGTGTGTGTGTGTGTGTGTGTGTGTGTGTGTGTGTGTGTGTGTGTGTGTGTGTGTGTGTGTGTGTGTGTGTGTGTGTGTGTGTGTGTGTGTGTGTGTGTTGACATCACCTGATATCATCCTCCATCATGTTTACTGTTGTGAATGGGTTACATATGGGATGTATGCGTTTGGAATGATGAACTGAAGCTGGATGCATCCTTTCAAATGTCATTGTGTTGTTGTGATCACATGTGAGGTTTATCATGCATGAATTCATCAACGGTTAAAACACAATGTATGCATTTACATCTGCAAGACATCTCTGAGACGTCTGCTGCCAGGTGTCTTAAAGATGTAACCGTGCAATATTTGATGGTTGTTCTTCTGCACAGATGGCAAAGGCAGACCAGCGTTTTGGGCAGAGGGATGGATCCGATCAGAACTTTGACTACATGTTTAAACTCCTGATCATTGGAAACAGCAGCGTGGGCAAGACCAGCTTCTTATTCAGATATGCGGACGACTCTTTCAGCAACTCCTTCGTCAGCACGGTGGGCATCGACTTCAAGGTGAAGACCGTTTACAGGAACGACAAGAGAGTCAAACTTCAGATATGGGTGAGTTGGTGTTGATTTGTGTCGCCATGGAGACATCATCCTCTACATGTGTGTCGACAAAAAGGATGATGGAACGAGAGCCGCCGTTTTCTGGAGGAAGAGAAAACAAGGGCCTTCTTTTTTCCCACATGCATCATCGATGCTGGTTGTCATGGAAGCAGCACTCCATACTGCTCCCTGGCACAATGATCCTCATAGCCAATTAAAGCCGCCCCTCGGGGTGCGTGTGTGAGGGGGGGGTGTTTGGAGAACATGCGAGGGCATCTTTGTGACAAGTATGACCAACATTTGTGATCCATAATCGGCGTGGGTTTGTTGTGATGCGAGATGGTAAAAATAGACTCGTTCAGAACATCTGCAGGGAAGGGACGAAATCGTCGCCATTGAGTAAAGACAGAAATAGAGTAATTATTACGTTTCATTAATGTTCCACTTATGCGTTCCGTACTTCTGTCTTTAAACGTTTGTATTCAAGCCTCATTGAGAATAAAGCGTGATATGCGGTAGTACTTTTGTAGGAATCTCGGTTCTGTCATCATTTATTCATCCACTTGTCACTACAAACCTGAATGGCTTTCTTTCTTCCGCTGTATCCAAAAGAAGATATTTTGAAGAATGTCAGTGGCAACCAATCTCTTCTTGTGCACGCGAGCGAAAGGGTGCTGGGTACAAACATTTTTGAAAATATCTTCTTCTGTGTTCTGCATAAGAAAGAATGTCATACACATTTGAAATGACAAGTGAGTGAGTAAATGATGATCAGATTTTCCTTTTTGGGTGAACTACACTGTTTAATTCTATTGTATTCTATTGTATTCTATTCCTTCAATCAATTATGTTGATCTTGTCCATAGGATACAGCTGGTCAGGAGCGATACAGAACTATAACTACAGCTTACTATAGAGGAGCCATGGGTTTTATCCTGATGTATGACATCGGCAACGAAGAGTCATTCAATGCCGTCCAGGACTGGTGAGTAACTCGTACATGTGCTGACTTTCGAAAAAGGAGCACAAAAAGCTGTCACACATTTCACAATATATGCACTCATCAATGCCAAGGTTGTTACGTATGTTGTTATGTCAAAAAGATCATTTGAAAAACGTCAACTCAAAATCAATCTAAAACCACGCTAACTTCAATTGTATGGACAAAATCAATGCACGTCAATGGGGACTGACATTTTTAGTCACCAGCGTTCTTCAAAAGGTCTTCTGTGTTAAAAGTACAGGCTATTGGACGTGTTTAATGCATTGTAACATTGTTAAATAACATTTGTTGGATGGCATGATGATGAGGTTGACCCGGGTCTATTTTGTCCACTCTCATAATTTCGTTATTTTCCTCCAGGGCGACACAGATCAAGACCTATTCTTGGGATAACGCTCAAGTGATACTGGTGGGAAACAAATGTGACATGGATGAAGAGAGAGTCGTCCCGTTTGAGAAGGGGAAGCATCTAGCCGACCAGTTGGGTGAGTTTCATGCTTTAACACAGCGTTCATCTGATTCCTTTCATTCATACAACTTGAAAAGCCCAGATGTCTTTCCTCGCAGGCTTTGAGTACTACGAAGCGAGCGCCAAGGAGAACATCAACGTCCGGCAAGTGTTCGAGCGCTTGGTTGACATAATCTGCGTGAAGATGTCGGAAAGGGTCGATGCGGATCCCTCGCTGGTCACCAGCACCAAAACCACCCGGCTCACCGACAAGCCTCCTCAGATTCCTCAAAATTGTTGCTGATTTCAGTCTTTCCTCACGAGGCGTGGATGTGTGGCGATCAGAACCCTCCTCTTAGAACATAGCTATCAAACACAAGTAGTCGGGTAATAATAGCACCTCTAATCTCCAGGCCGTAGAAAACTTAAAGCAGGGACTAGAATAAAGCACAAAGCTATGTGGCTATCAGAACTTCAGTGTTCACCGCCAAAACTCGATTTATAATCTGTTCTGGCACAAACTTGCAGTCGTATTTCAATTGTGGTATATCAGTAGTTTAATGGTAGTTAAAATGCTCGGTTTATAGGATATATTCTTCAAATGTCATTCCACGTCTGGTGATTATACTGCGAAACGGCCATCAAAGATCATTATGCCGACTTTGACATGTGTTTTTTAAGGCGCTGGGTGGTTTATTTCACCGAAAGGAATGGCACATTAGATGTTGGACTCCATCTATACCTGCTGAGCATGCGTTTTCGAGAGTATGAGCACATGTGTGAGACAGAAAACAATATTGATGTTACGATTAGATATCAATAACCCGCACATTGAAAATAAATGTCTTACTAAAGTGTGATGTCAAATTTCGTATTGTCGGAAGCCATTTGTAACTCACAACGCGTGGACTGAACACGAAATCAACACATTCCATAGTCAGGTGATGTTCAGTTTCTTCTAAAGTATATATATTTATTCTTCACTAAAATCCTTAAGAGAGTTGAAAATGAATATATCGTGAACTCGTGCCAGGATGTCTTTATATTTCAGAACCTTGTAGCATTTCCCCGTGGATTGGTGTGCGTATAACCTCCTTTGGAATTTCATCAAGTGACGTTATAAGTGGTTTCCGTAATGGTAGAAATGATTATTCCAAATGAGATATTTTTAATTCAGATGTTATAGGCCGCATTTTTCTGAGTAGATATTTATTTTTATGCTGCTGGTTTCTTTCTTGATAATAGATGTCCTTTTGCTGTCAGTGTATTTTCATTT
>CM065674.1:1711882-1791882 GCA_033220385.1 Triplophysa yarkandensis
TCTCTCTGGTCTCTCTCTGGTCTCTCTCTCTCTCTCTCTCTCTCTCTCTCTCTCTCTGGTCTCTGGTCTCTCTCTCTGGTCTCTCTCTCTCTCTGGTCTCTCTCTCACTCTCTTCTCTCACTCTCTCTCTCTCTCTCTGGTCTCTCTCTGGTCTCTGGTCTCTCTCTCTCTCTCTCTGGTCTCTCTCTGGTCTCTCTCTCTCTCTCTCTCTCTCTCTCTCTCTCTCTCTCTCTCTCTCTCTCTGGTCTCTCTCTCTGGTCTCTGGTCTCTCTCTGGTCTCTCTCTCTGGTCTCTCTCTGGTCTCTGGTCTCTCTCTCTCTCTCTCTGGTCTCTCTCTCTCTCTCTCTCTGGTCTCTGGTCTCTCTCTCTGGTCTCTCTCTGGTCTCTCTCTCTGGTCTCTCTCTCTGGTCTCTCTCTCTGGTCTCTCTCTCTGGTCTCTCTCTGGTCTCTCTCTGGTCTCTGGTCTCTCTCTCTCTCTGGTCTCTCTCTGGTGTCTCTCTCTCTGGTCTCTCTCTCTGGTCTCTCTCTGGTCTCTCTCTCTGGTCTCTCTCTCTGGTCTCTCTCTGGTCTCTCTCTCTCTCTGGTCTCTCTCTGGTCTCTCTCTCTCTCTCTCTCTCTGTCTGGTCTCTCTCTCTGGTCTCTCTCTGGTCTCTGGTCTCTCTCTGGTCTCTCTCTGGTCTCTGGTCTCTCTCTCTGGTCTCTCTCTGGTCTCTGGTCTCTGGTCTCTCTCTCTTTCTGGTCTCTCTCTGGTCTCTCTCTGGTCTCTCTCTCTGGTCTCTCCCTCTGGTCTCTCTCTGGTCTCTCTCTGGTCTCTCTCTCTCTGGTCTCTCTCTCTGGTCTCTCTCTCTGGTCTCTCTCTCTGGTCTCTCTCTCTGGTCTCTCTCTGGTCTCTGGTCTCTCTCTCTCTGAGAGCTTTTTGTGGAAATTTTGTTCTTCTTATTTTTTCCCTTTTTAGTTTTCTTTTCCCTCGTATTTTACAAACAGTAGAGGAAGGGTTGTTTTTCTTTCAGTGTGTGTGAGTTTTGAGACGCCAACATGGCGTCTGTTCCCACGCCAGGGACGCCAACGCTGTCACTGCGGAACGGGTGCAGGTGTGTGCCAGAGCCCGGAGTGACAGTGGAGGATCTGCTGCTGGTGATAGGAGAACAGGTGGACTTTGAGAATGTCGTCTCGGCCTCTCGAATGAATAAAGCAGTTGTTGTGTTTTTAAAGTCTGAAGCGTAAGTCCATCAGCTGACTGTCAGTGGTATATGGGTGAAGGAAACATATGTTCCGGTAACCCCGCTATCCGCTCCAGCAACAAAAGTTACCATTTCAAATGTTCCCCCTTTTGTATCTAATGATGCCATCACAAAAGAGTTGCAACGATTTGGTAAGATCGCGGGTCCTTTCATTTAGACGTCAGGTGTATATGTTTTTAAATTCACCGGAGCGAACCTTGGAAGTCTCCTTCCGTGTCATTCAAGGTGGGAGTTCTTTCATGGTTTATGCCACTACTGACAGTCTACGCTGTTTTGAGTGTGGAGATCTGGGACATAAGCGCTTTGCGTGTCCACACAGAGACGAACCACGCGCGTCCACACCTGACGCAAAGAACTCAGGAACACGGGACGCCGAGAAGCACGATACAGTCACTACCGAGGGAGAGCAGGGACAGCAGGAGGTGAGGGGAGATAATGTAAATATTGTAAGTGAGGAACAACCTGGCTGCAGTTATGTTCCTGAACAATCAGTGTGTGAATTGTCTGATGTTGATAAGAGTGAGACTCAAGGTGATGTTGTGGATGTGTGTCAGAGTAATGACACAGTACAGGGAGGAGAAGGTGAGATGGAAAACATGACTGATGAGATGGAGGTTTTATCTCAGTATAGTAATGATGGAATGAGAGATGATGAGCAGTGGTCAGAGGTTGAAAAAGATATGTATACTGTTGAACAAATCAACTCTTTTCTTGACAAAACAAAAGGAAAATCAGGTGTTGAAATAAGTGAATATTTCCCGGATGTGGAAAAGTTTATTTCTTCTGTAATGTGGGCCAGAAAAAAGAGCAACTATGAAGAGCTTACACAACAAAAGAGGTTTCGTTTAAAGAAACATATAACTACAATAAGATTAGGTAAGAAAGCAGGAAAAGCGAGGGGAAAAACGAAATAAATATGATGGCGTTTGACTTCTCTTTTCTCTGTTGTTTTCTTTTTCTCTCTCTCTTCCTTATGGAGACCTTACGGGTGGGATCCCTAAATGTAAATGGGATGAGGGATGGGAAGAAAAATTGGTTACTTTCAGAAACCATACGCTTGAAAGATCTCAGCGTTGTTTTTTTGCAGGAGACCCATAGTGACCAAAGAAATGAGGTTGACTGGGGTTTGTGGTGGGAAGGAGAGAAGGTTCTAAGTCATGGGACTAATCTTAGTGCTGGAGTGGCTGTGCTTTTTTCCCCTAGTCTTCAAGCTAAAATTTTATTAAAAAATGAGATAGAACCAGGGAGATTATTACTCATTAGGGCTGAAATTAGAAATCTTGTTTTTGTCTTCATAAACATTTATGCTCCTAATTTAGGATCTGACAGGTTACAGTTTTTTTCCAAACTGGATAAAGTTTTAAGCCAACAGCAGGATGGGGATTTAATAATTTTAGGAGGAGATTTGAACTGCAGATTTCACAAAAGACAGAAATGGAGAAGAACCTCACGCACAGTCAGCTGCAGTTCTAGCAAATGTGATAAAAAAACTAAATTTATCAGATGTATGGAGGGAACACAATTTAGCAGTACAACAATATACATGGGTACACTTTAGCAATGGTAGAATCTCTGGGGCACGATTGGACAGGTTCTACACATCACACAATATGAGGAATAGAGTAAAACACACAGCTATCATTCCTACATCTTTTTCTGATCACAAACTAATTACAATAGAAGTTTCATTGGTGAATAGAGCTCAGAAGAGTTACTACTGGCATTTTAACATTAAACTTCTGGATGATAAGCATTTCTGTGAGAACTTTGGAGTTTTTTGGGAAACCTGTAAAAATGAAAAAGTTTTATATGAAAATATAATTCAGTGGTGGGAAATCAGTAAGGTTCATATAAAAGGGTTCTGTCAGCAATATGCAACCCATTCTTCTTTGGTTTTAAAAAAGACACTAGAGTTGCTAGAAAATGAGATCATTGATATTGAGAAGACAATGACTGTTAATAATAATACAGATTTACAAGAACTGTGGACAGAAAAGAAAAAACAGCTGAGCTTCATTCTAGATGAAAAAGTTAAAGGAGCCCTTGTAAGGAGCCGTTTTTTAACAACAAGGGACATGGATGGTCCTACATCTTATTTTTTTAATTTGGAGAGAAAAGCTGGACAGGAAAAGCAGATGTACTGTTTAAAACAAAACAATGGAAAGGAAACCTCTGACCCAGTCACAATGCTTAGAATCGCTGTGGATTTTTATTCTGATTTATTTACTGCTGAAACCTCGGATGAACAGTGCACAAATGATCTGTTTCAGGACCTTCCTGTTTTAACTCCAGAGCAAAAACACTTGTTAGAAACTGAGCTCACCTTTGAGGAGGTTACCGCTGCAGTAATGGGTCTCTCTTCAGGACGTGCACCTGGCTTGGATGGATTACCTGCAGAGTTTTATAAGAATTTTTGGACTGTTGTAGGACATGACTACTTTGAGGTTTTACAAAACTGCATTACAGAAGAGATCCTTCCCACAAGCTGTCGGCGGGCTGTTTTAACACTACTCCCAAAAAAGGGAGATTTAACGTTATTAAAGAACTGGAGGCCTGTAGCAATTTTATGCTCAGAATACAAAATCTTTTCTAAATGTCTGGCAAACAGGCTAAATACTGTATTGTATGAAATCATACACAAAGACCAGTCTTACTGTATAAAAGATCGATCCATCACAGATAATTTACATTTGGTACGGGACATGCTTGATTTTGCTTTTCAAAACAACATTAATATTGGGTTTCTGTCATTAGATCAGGAAAAAGCTTTTGACAGAGTAGACCACAATTTTCTTTTCAAAACGTTAAAGGCTTTTGGATTTGGGGATGTTTTTATCTCTAAGATTAAACTGTTGTATACTGAGGCTACGTGTATGGTTAAAATGGCTGGTGGCCTCAGTACTCCTGTGAAGATCCACAGAGGTTTTCGGCAAGGGTGTCCTCTCTCGGGTCAGCTATATAGCATAGCTATTGAGCCACTGTTATGCAGATTAAGACAGCAGCTCACAGGCTTAAATGTTAGTACACTTGTTTTTAAGGAACCTACTAAACTCTCTGCTTATGCAGATGACATTACAGTGTTAATAAATGGTCAGAGTGAGGTTGATTCTTTAAAAGGAGCTCTGGCATGTTACGAGAAGGCATCTTCAGCTAAAGTTAACTGGGGTAAAAGTGAGGCTCTTTGGTGTGGTTCTGGTCTGAATAGTCCATCACTTCCCGGTGGATTACAATTAGGGAGAACAGGCTTTAAATATCTCGGGGTGTTTTTAGGAGTAGATGAATTTAAAAGGAAAAACTGGGAGGGCCTAGTGGAGAAAGTGTGTGTTCGGTTGTCTCACTGGAAATGGTTGCTGCCTCGGCTGTCCTACAGGGGGAGGGTCCTGGTCTGCAATAATCTGGTGGCTTCATCGTTATGGCACAGGATGATGATTCTAGAGCCTCCAGAAGAGCTAGTAAGAGGAATCCAGAAAAATCTGGTGGACTTCTTCTGGTCAGGACAGCACTGGCTGAAGGCGCCAGTGCTATATCTGCCTATTCAGGAAGGAGGACAGGGGCTGGTCGACATCAGTTCCAGAATCCAAGCCTTCAGACTCCAGGCGGCTTGGAGACTACTCTACGGAGAGCATGTGAGCTGGGCCGAGGTGGCCTGTGCCCTTCTGAGGAGAGCAGGCAACGTGGGGTTAGACCGACACCTGTTTCTCATGGACATCGACAAGCTAGACTTAACAGGACTGACACCTTTCTACAAGTCTGTACTAAGAGCATGGAAACTTTTAAAAATATCTCAGGAGCCAAATGGTGTGCTGGACCTGTGAATGAGGGAAGAACCTCTGCTCTTGAATCCGGCACTGGCTTTGGACATTTTAAATTCAGTCTCCCTCAGAAGAGCTTTATGGACTGCAAACCTTACTAAAGTTGGACTTCTTATTTCTGAGAATGGGTGGATATCTGCTGAAATGTTGGCTCAAAAGCTGGACTTTAGATCAGTTCGAGTGGTGGAGAGAATGCTGACTCAAATACGTGAGTTTGTGCCCCAGGACTATAGACTGGTTTTAGAATCGTCTGGTGGAGAGGAGGAAACCTCCACTTTCCCAGAACTGGCTTTTTCAGCAAACACTGGAGAATGGCAAGAGGCTGAGGGAGGCCTGCTTTCTTTTAAAACCCCCCAATTGGAGCTTGTTAGCAACACAGGGAAAAAAGCTTTTTATGTACTGTGTGTGAAAGTATCACATCTGCACTCACTTGAGAGTGTAAGGGAGTCCAAGTGGCAGGAGGTTTTTGGGCCAGGCGCTTCCCCTAAAGGCTGCTGGAGGTCCCTGTACAAGACTCCCATAGAGAAAAGGTCTGGAGACCTGCAGTGGAGAATTGTGCATGGGATAATAGCCACAAACAGACACAGAGCATACCTTGACCCACAGGTAGGGGAGGGCTGTCCGTTCTGTGGGATGCAGGAAACAATTTTTCATCTGTTTTTTGACGGTTTTAGATTAAAGCCATTATTTAACAAATTAGAAGAGTGGTGTCAGACCCTGGGTGAAGTTTTTATGCCTATGTTTTTTATTTATGGGCCTAAGTACAACAAGAAAAAAAAAGAAGTTCATGTTTTATTGAATTTTTTATTTGGGCAAGCAAAAATGTCAATTTGGTTATCAAGAAAGAGAAAATTGAATAATGGTGGATTAACTGATGTGGTTGCAGTGTTACAGGGTTTAATAAAATCCCGTATAAAAATAGAGTTTAGCTATTACAAGTTGGTTAATGACTTGCTTGGTTTCAGAGGTAAAAGGGGCATAAAGAATGCAATTTGTGATGTTGACATTGATGGCTGTCTCCAAATGTATACATGAGTGAGTTTTGATTGGAAAAAGTTTTTTTTAATTTTTTAATTTAATTTTTTTAAAAAGAACATTTACTAAAAGTGTTATCTCTTTAATTTTTTTGTAAATAAAGTGATCTTAAAGTCAAAGTCTGGTCTCTCTCTCTCTCTCTCTCTCTCTCTCTCTCTCTCTCTCTCTCTCTCTCTCTCTTTCTGGTCTCTCTCTGGTCTCTCTCTCTCTCTCTCTCTGGTCTCTCTGGTCTCTCTCTCTCTCTGGTCTCTCTGTCTGGTCTCTCTCTGGTCTCTCTCTGGTCTCTCTCTCTCTCTGGTCTCTCTCTCTGTCTCTCTCTCTCATTCCGTCTGGCTCTCTCTCTCTCTCCCGCTCTCTCTGTCTCTCTCTCTCTCTCATTCCGTCTGGCTCTCTGTCTCTCTCTCGCTCTCTCTCTCTCTCTCCCGCTCTCTCTGTCTCTCTCTCATTCCGTCTCGCTCTCTCTGTCTCTCTCTTTTTCTCTCTCTGTCTCTCGCTCGCTCTCTGTGTCTCTCTCTCTATTTATTATGGTTCACAACCCCTCTCATAGAGCCAAAAAGTGTTTGATAAAATCTAAATCAATATATTGTTTTCTGAGGGTGAATAAACATGATGATTTTTACATAATTTTGAAGCAAACCTCCAAGCTATAATTAAAGACTTAATTAAAAGTCTTGGAAATCAAACACAATATTCTGTTTGTGTTTGATGTCCTTTCTTTCAGTAACATAAGAAAAATATTTGTATGTACCACACATAGATGTTGCTTTCAGTGTTATCAGCTCATTGTATTTTCATAAGCAACTAAAAAAAGGACATTTCAAAACTTCTCCAGGGCTCCAAAACAACTTCAGAAACCAGAGCTTTAAAGAATAAAATAAAGGGATCTGGCATGAAACATTGATGGAACAACAGATCTCCGCTCTTCATATATACATATATAATAAAGTAAAAGGTTATTCCATGGTACCTAAAATATGGAATAACCTGCCTTATAGTGTTCGGGAGGCAGATACACTTTTGCAGTTTAGATTTAGATTAAAGACCCATCTCTTTAACCGGGCTTACACCAACATACTAACATGCTTCTAATATCCAAATCCGTTTAAGAATTTTAAGCTGCATTTATTAGGTAATTAAGAACCGGAAACAGGAACACTTTCCATAACACCTGATATATCTTCTACATCATTAGAAGAATGGCATCTACGCTAATATTAGTCTGTTTCTCTCTTCGAATGTAAGATCGGGAACTAGAAAAGCAATCTTCAGCCCTGAGAGAAGGTGGCGAACAGGACAGCTAGAGACCCTGATACAGATCCCCTGCAAAGAAAAAATGCGGTTTTACAAATGCTCGATACGTGGTTTTCAAAGGAGAGATTTTGATCAAATAGCACACCCAAGTTCCTAACGGATGACGGAGACCTTACAGAGCAGCCATTAAATTTTATAATTAACAGTTTAGCAGCAGAACATTTCTTGTAATTCAGTTTTTTATATCGAATATGCATTGCATACATTTTTCAAATTTGTGTGTCTCACCAGGTAGTGAGGAAATATAGATCTGTGTATCATCAGCATAACAGTGGAAGCTGACACCATGCTGCCTGATGATAGCTCCCAATGGAAAAATGTATACCATTTTGAACACCGCCTCACCAATTTCCTGCTACGAATTGATAGCAATCAGTTAAGTATGATTTAAACCACACTAATGCACTTCCATTTATGCCCACAAAGTGTTGAAGTCTATGCAGAAGAATGTTGATGTCAATAGTATCAAAGGCAGTACTAAAAAAACACCACATGAACATCATTATCAACAACTATGACGATACAAGTCATAATCTTTTTTTATAGTAAAACTGTGGTTAATTTTCCTAAAGAAAGCTTTGCCGTTCAGCCAGATCAAAAACAGACAAGCTTGGACCCAGGTGAGCTTGGAGACGCCAAACCAGAAGAGTCTGGTTTAATCCTGAGATCATAAGGTCAGACTGCTGTTTGTTGTATTTATCTTTTCAGTTTCTGAATGAAAAGCAGAATGCTGCTAGATTCTGGGAAAGTGAGGCTGTTAAACAGAGCTGAACGCGTCAATGTGTAATATTGTTGTTGTTAGGGATCTAATGAGGTGTTAATTTGGGAAAACACAGCTGCAAAATAGATGTTCCTCATTCTTTTTTAAAATTTTGTAGCATAATCAACACTTCCAAAAACTGGACACATTTCCATTTTATAATTAACATATGGGGCAAATACTAAATTAGAGCTAAAGAGAAGATGATCCACACACAAACACGGTGACCCACTACAGCTGTCTCGAGTGTTTTGACTTAACAAAACTGGTAATTTTGTGGCAAATGTTTGGGGTTAATGTCACTGATCCCTCTGTTTCTTTCTGTATTTTTCTATGTGAAATGGTGTGAACTTTATTCTACACAAGACACCTCTATTGTTTGTAAAACAATGTGACTATTAACTCCTGACCCGAATGGGGGTCAGTCCTGGTATGTTCGTTAAAGAGTCGGACTCCGTGGCTGTGAGGTTTGGTTGAAAAGGGTTTCTCTCACTCTCTCAGTCTGGCATAGGTGCAGCGCTGGGCCTCTGTGTCTGAAAGAAGAGGAACACAAATATGAAAGCACAGTTTTCTTTGCATGTTAGGCATGGTAGCAGCCAGTGGTCTCAAACACACTCAGACGGTGACTTCAGGAGGATGAGTCTTCATCCACAGGGCTCTTGGGAACATCGCCTGGTGGAGGTTTCTTTCTCTAGCCAAGAAGTTTCGTTATCTAGTTATCTAGGTTTTGGCTGTTATCAGCTGCCGATCTTCTGATGAAGATTAAGTCTTCTTTTCATCAAGTCACCTCTTCATCAACCCTTCAAAGCCCATGGATGACTCATAACTCTCATTCTGTCTGTGTCCAGGAAATGGGATTCACATTTTTATTTGCGAGAACACAGTTTGAGTCAAACATCTTCTGAGCCCCTTAAGCTCAGTTCAGCAAAGGTCAGCTGAACAAAAACTGTTTTGACATATATTAAAGTCGATTTATGATGACGATTTTCATGTGTGAAATTGTTAATGTAGAAACATGCTAATTGACAAATGATATCATTAATTAAAGGGAAAGTGCACCCAAAAATTGTCCTTCCTGGTACTCAACTGGAAGTGAAGTTTTGCCAAGTATGGTGTACCATACTTGGAGTTTGTGCTCTGCATGTAACCCATCCAGTAAGTGAACACGCACACGCACACACGCGCACACACACACACACGTGCGCACACGCGAGTCCAAGACTCGAACCACCAGCCCACCACTGCCCACTACCAGGCCACAACTGCCCACATTTTGTTCCATACTTGGAAAGATTTCTTTGTTTTATTGAACACAAAAGCAGATGTTCTGAAGGTTTATGGGGCGCCATTCACTACCATAATAGGAAAAAATATTTATAATTTTGTTCTGTTGAAAATTTAGGGGCAAAACAATTATTGGGCACCATTGACTGCCATTTGTATTTTTTTACTATGTTTTCCCTAGACATCTCAGTGATAACAGCCCAGAATAATATGAATAACTGGGACACCTGCAGAGTTCCAATTTAAAAATGATGGGATTTATCACTTATAATGTATGAATTAATGCAGAAACACCCCAAGCACTACAGAACCTCACCACATCAACTTTACGAGACAAATGGTGAAGTCTCAAAAAAAATGGGGGAAATCATGGCCTTATGGTTAGAGAGTTTGACTCCTAACCCTAGGGTTGTGGGTTGAAGTTGTCCGGGTGTGTGTACTGTGGGTGTGTTCACAACTGTGTGTGTGTGTGTGTGTGTGTGTGTGGGTGTGGTGTGTGTGTGTGTGTGTGTGTGTGTGTGTGTGTGTGTGTGTTCACTGTTGGTGTGTGTTTTAATGGTTGGTTTATGCCCTTTGGATGGGTTGAATACAGACCATGAACTGTGAGCATAGGTCTCAATACTTGGCTGTATGTCACTTTACTTCAATTGAAAAATTTGAACATTACTTTCCATTGAATGGACACAAAATTGACACATTTCTTAAAATATTTTCAACGTTTACTCATTCTCATGTCATTTCAAACCTGTATAACTTTCTTTCTTCTGCAGAACACAAAACAAGGTACTTTAAAGAATGTTGTTAACAAAACAATTGCAAAACAATTTCACCATTGTCTTCCTTTATAGTGACACAAAACCTGTAAGGCATTTTCAAAATATCTGCAAAAAAACAGAAGAACATTTTAAACGAATGTTGTTTACCAAACAATGATGATCCTTTTATCTTCCATCATACATACAAAGATCCTCTGTGAAATAACTCAAAATATCTTTTTTTGAAACTTTTAAATTACAAGAGGTTCAGTAGTGTTGGTTCAAAACAGAGAAGTTCAAGATTGAAGTGGTGCTTGTCCATTCAAGAGATTATGTTGCCCAAAAGTTTTAACTGGGTTGAAATTAAAAACCTGCAAATCATTGGCTACACATTAACCAGCAAGTAAGTCTGTTAGCACGAGGTCTGCCACCCGTGTCTTTACCACTCTGGACAGAGATCATGATGCCTATACGGGTATGACAGCAACAACATCTAACTTCACTTAGTTTCACTGAATATTCCGATCAGTTGTCTCCAAGCATCCAAGATGGCGCCGAGTATGGTTGCCGTGTTGCGAGCTCCGCGAAAACTTTGCAGTTTTTCGTTTATTCTACTTGTTTGTTTGTTTTTGTCCAATGTTTTGGAGGTTGTTTGTTTAACTGTTTACAACAGGCAAACACTTCTTAACATAGGTGCCTTCGTCGCGAACAGAAAACCGGACTTTGAGTTCCTGAACGCAGGCGGTTTGTTTACAGACACCCCATCGGAACCCTTTGTTTGTGCTGCACGGACGCGACAGAAGAAACGCCGCCGGAATAGAGGGAAGAGAGCCGGCGTGCTCGTCAGACTCAGGCGCCGATCTCTCCGACCTCCTCTCCCTTCAATTTTACTGGCTAATATTCAGTCTCTGGACAATAAACTCTGTGAACTGAGGGCACGGATCTCATACCAGCGAGAAACACGAGACTGCTGTATTATCTGCCTCACAGAGACCTGGATGTGTGCAGAGGTTCCAGATTCAGCCATCGAGCTCACCGGGTTCTCCGTGCACCGCTCGGACAGAACTAAAGAGCTCACAGGGAAGAGCAGAGGTGGAGGAGTTTGTTTCTTTATTAACAACTCATGGTGTGATGAGAGGAATCAAAACTCTATTACACCTTTCTGCTCTCCTGATCTGGAGTTCACATGCTTCTTTGTCGACCATTCTGGCTACCGAGGGAGTTCACATGTCACCCGATCCTTCAGACGGGTAAATATCCGTAAAGCTGCGGGTCCTGATGGCATCCCAGGCCGTGTGCTCCGAGCATGCGCTTACCAGCTGGCCGGTGTCTTCACAGACATCTTCAACCTCTCCCTCTGCCTGTCTGTGGTCCCTGCATGCTTCTAGACATCAACCATCGTGCCCATACCAAAGAAGACAAAAACCAAATGCTTAAATGACTGGAGGCCTGTCGCTCTTACACCCATCTTCAGTAAGTGTTTTGAGAGACTGATCAGAGATTACATCTGCTCTGTGCTGCCCGCCTCACTGGACCCTCTTCAGTTTGCATATCGCTCCACAGACGACGCCATTGCTTTCAACCACACACTGCTCTCTCACACCTGGAAAACAAGAACTCCTATGTGAGGATGCTGTTTGTGGACTACAGTTCAGCATTCAACACCATAGTGCCTTCCACACTTGTTGAGAAGCTCCAGAATCTTGGACTGAACAGATCCCTGTGCATCTGGATCCTGGACATCCTGACAGGCAGAAGTCAGATGGTCAGAATGGGCAGCAACACCTCATCCCCGCTGACCCTCAACACTGGTGCTCCTCAGGGCTGCGTTCTCAGCCCACTCCTGTACTCCCTGTACACACACGACTGTACAGCCAGGCACAGCTCCAATATCATTGTCAAGTTCGCTAATGACACAACCGTCATAGGCCTGATCACCGACAATGGTGAAACGGCCTACTGAGAGGAGGTGAGCACCCTGACTAAATGGTGTCAGGAGAACCACCTCTCACTCAACACTGACAAGACCAAGGAGCTGGTGGTAGACTTCAGGAGACAGAGCAGAGAACACAGACCCATCACTATCGGCGAGACACCTGTGGAGCGGGTGAGCAGTTTCAAGTTCCTCGGCGTCAACATCAGCGAGGATCTCACCTGGTCCACTCATACCGACACAATGCTGAAGAAGGCCCAACAGCGCCTCTTCTTTCTGAGACGGCTGAGGAAGTTTGGCATGAGCCCCAGCATCCTCAGAACCTTCTACCCCTGCACCATAGAGAGCATCCTGACGAGCTGCATCACTGCTTGGTTTGGAAACAGCACTGCTGGCAACCGCAAAGCTCTGAAAAGGGTCGTGAGCTTCCCTCCCTCCAGGACATCTACACCAGGAAGTGCATAAGGAAATCCCGGAAGATCCTCAGGGACTCCAGCCACCCATCTCACAGACTGCTCTCTATGCTGCCCTCAGGAAGACGTCTCCGCAGCATCCGCTCCCGCACGAGTCGACTGAGGGATAGCTTTTTCCCTCAGGCTATCCGACTCATGAATAATCAGAACTGATACACTCCCACTCACAATATGTCACACATTGCACTTTAACGCCAAGTTTAACACTGGACAATAGTTACACACTGCACTTTTAAACAACAGTCTACCTCATCCTATGCACAACTTGTTTACATTATGCAGAACGTGCACACTCTGTGTTTAGTGTTTAATATTTTTCTCGTGCTAAATGTATGTATGTTGAATGTTTCGACTGTGTTGTCTATAGTACACTGTGTGTACTGATTATATGTATGTGCATATTGCACACTGTCTTATGTCTGCACTATATGTTACATGTTATATGTTACATGTACTGCGCTGTTTTTGGAGCAAGCTCCTAAGAATTTCACTCACCAGGGCACATGTGCCGTGGTGATGTGACAATAAAAGTGAATTGAATTGTCTGGGTTTCCGGCATTCCGAGAACGCTCTTGTGCAGTCATCATGTCCTCTCTGCAGGTCAGGTGGCCATTTTTTCTCCGAAATTGTTCACCACCATGCCTGCTTACATTTGTTCTCTCACTGACGCTACTGCCGCTAGCGCCATGAGCAAAATGCGAATGGATATGTATCCATCAGCTTCTGGCTCAGTCACTCTCTTCATCTCCCTCCTGGCTGGGCGGTTCGCCGTTTTCCAACAACATGCTGTCAGTTCCTGCATCTGAGAGGGAGCTGCATACTTTCCCGGATAAACATTCCAGGACACTCTCCTGATGGGACCAGCCTAAGGGAGTTGCCGGAACGAATCCTGCCCCATCCCACCACCACAGGCCCCTCTTCAGGGTCAACACGTGAGTCACAAAAAGTACATTATCCTTTCCCCTGCATATTTGCTGTGGTTACTCTCCTCAAGACGGTGCATGGCTGGCAGAAACACTACCCCACAATCCCTCAGGACCCCCTTCATGACAGTGTTAGGGCCAGCAATATTAGGCAGGCAGTTTGGGCCCCCCTGTTCCCCCAGGAAAACTCTGGCCAGACACCAGAACTGATCCCAGCCTGTCTGGGTCCTCAGGTCAACCAAGAGAGGGGCAAGCTCCCTTGCAGGCAACTAGACTATTGGTACGAGAACATTCCTTGGTCATATGGCCCCCTGGGGTTGATGCATTTGAGATAGCTATAGTGTTGGCTTCAGTGTCAGGTTCTGAGGAGCGCATGACATACTGTCAACAGAGGGATTTAGGCCACGTTGCAATACCTCTGTTTCCTTACCCACTGGCCCTCAGCTGCCCTGTAACAGGCAGAAGCGTATTCGTGTAGGTCTGAAGCATGCTTTAGTAACAACAGATGTCTACCTGCACAGCGGGGATGCAGTGTTTTGCGGTAACGGAGCTCCAGGGTGATTGACATGTCCCCAGCTATAGCTGTTATGAGGTTTACATCTCACCTGTAGGGAGAAAAGACTAGACTAGCACTTATTTATGGGTTTTGGTGTCCAGTCAAAGGTAGACCTGTTGCCTACCGGAACAACAACCGGACTTGGTTTCTCGGAGCTCATGGCTCTGACGATCACTCCCCCAGGCCGCTTCCCCTCATAAGGATCTCTTATTTCAGGGTAAGTGGGCAGTCAGGAACCCCATTCAGTCTCAACACAACATTGAGAGACGGGCGAAGGTTTTTGGTTACATAGGGAAATCTTAGTTCCCTGAAATAGGAATGAAACATTGTGTCGACTGAATGAGGTTGATCTTGAGGACCTGTTTGTCTCTGAGCCTATTGAAAAGGTCAGTTAATTTGGCGAATGAATCAATTCATGTCTCCGGACGCGGAGACTGATATTAAAGGGGACAGGAGAGATAATTTTCATGGGCTGAGGAACCTGAGAGGCCTCCCCTGACCCCTGCAATGGCAGCCGGGCATCACGGCATGGAAGGAAACAATGTCTCGTTCCCTTCCTCGGTGAACTGAGGTTACCATACATAATCGGAGATGTTCCCTTTCAGTCGGTCTCTCGACGTTGCGTCAATTGAATGGGGTTCCTATTCAATCAGGCCTTGACACTCGTGTGTCTTGACTGTAGTGGAGCGCAACTGACAGGCCCTGGCGTGTCAAGCGAATCAGTCTACCTGAGTCAAGACCTTCCAGTACCATTCCTCCTGGAAGGGGTAGCCCGGACTGCGGAGCCACTTCGCACTGTGAACACGACGCCGCTAAGACAAACCGCAATCCCCGCATAGTAGACTAGGCCACTCCGCGGGCAACTGAATGGATAGATTTGTGAAGGATATGCTGCCTGCACTCACCCTTGTAGGGGAGATGGTTCTTCCGCAGGCATACACCCACTGATCTTAGGTGTTGCCACCTTGGAACTGAAGAGAGACCTGTTCCACCTGTTACAGAACCCTGCAAGGGCAGCGGGCGTAGCCCAGCCCACAGCTTGGTATACTTCTATGCCCTGCACTCTCCTGTCCTCTTTATAAGCGTCATTGTGGGCGGTTAATGAATTTTTCATTCCCCAAGTTAATTGGCCTTTTCAAAAGATTCAAAGACAAACGGGTTCTCAAGAATCAACCCCATTCTGTCGAGACAACATTGAAAGAGAGACTGAAGGGAATGTTACATTTTCATTAAAATTTTCACCATGAATACCGACATGGTCTTTTATAAAATTTTCACGTATAGATCTAATCCTTGCTGTTTGTTTTGCTCTGGTTTAAGAGCAAACAATAGCAGCTCCAGATTAGTCTGGCTTGCCTCTTTCTGCCAGAAACCAAAACTGGGCCAAAAGAAAAAAATGTTTTATACCAAAAGCAAGAAGTCATGTGAGATCCCAGAGGGAAAACAGAGATAAACAGGTACATGTAAATGAAGACAGATAATAAAGGTGTGGTTCTTTAAAACAGCAGGAAATTCACACATGCAAGAATAAGTTTACTAAAAATAGCAGCATCTGTGTCTGTCTCAGCTGTTGGTATACAACAGATAGTCCCAAAATTGTGTTTATTTGTGGCTTTTTGCGTGAGGTGGAGATGAAATAAAATATGGTGTCTGATAAAAGAGATATAAATCCAATACAACATTCGGTTATTTCAGTTAAGTAATAGTCAATAAAAAATGAAAAGTAAAAATGAAATTTTCTCACCTCTGGTCAAACCGGTGTGACTTTTGATCTATCTGCAGAACACAGAAGAAGATATTTTAAAGAATGTTGATAACTGGCCCAGCTTGCATTGGTGTAAGAACACTTGATGTTAATGGGTGACAATCACCAACCTTCTTCAAATTAACGTATTTGGTGATCTGCAGTAAATCATACTGGTGTGAAATTACGAGATTAGGCAAGTAAATCATATTTATTACCCCAAATAAAAAACATTAATGATTATCTCACTATCTTGTCTTTGAAATCATATATGTGTCATTTATTATTCATTACTGAACCTTATAGAAGATATATTGAGAAATGTGGTTTTGTTCTAATGCAATTGAAGTTGATGGGGGTCATTGTTGTTTGGTTACAGACATTCTACAAAATATATTTTATATATTTTGCAGAAGATAGTCAAAATAGATAGTCAGAAGTCTTAAATATGATAAGAAGTTCTCATTAGTCTAAAATGGATTTCAGGAGGAATCTTTGTGTAGTGAGAGAAACTATACAGGATTTAGTGAGCGGGGCGTGTGTTGTCCAGTCATATGGTCATCAGTAACAGAGCCTGCAGGGCGAGATTTGTTGATGCTGCGGTTTTGTCGGAATGATTTCCTGGATGCCACACTGGTTCTCCCGTGTGTAGCAACACCATTATTTTGGGTTTCTTTATTAATCTTGCTATTAATATTTGTCATTTGTACTGGTTGTGGAAGTGGTTTGATTGTTTTTGTTTAATGTTCGTGTGGTACTTTATGGATTTATAAAAAATGTTGTTAATTGTTTTATTTCTTTTTGTTCATTAAAGTTGTCTTTCAGTTTATATTTTTGATGCTTTTGATTTATTTATAAAGTTTATTTAACTCTAAAGGTTTGCATTAGCAGAATTTAATCTTGTTTGGTTGATTATTTGTTTAATTTTGTATGTGTTTTATTCTCATTGATGGTGTAGATCTTTACCCTTCTGATGCAGATTTTCATGTTTTTAACCAACCATATATATTTAGTTATTTTATATTTTCTTGTTTTGAACTGTAGGAGATAGTTCTTGTTTTCTTTGGTTTTGTTTATTGACTGTTTGTTAATTTTGTTGCAGGTTACTAGTTGGCCCTCGGATGGATGAGGAAAGTGTAGAGATCTCATTGATGTGCTCAGATTTTCAGTTTACATGGTTGAATGGTGAACAGTGTGGGCTTTATTAACAGGAAAAAGGGAAAAGAGTTTATGCTAACAAAATGTGTGGATTGTTTTTCCTTTCAGCAGCTTTCCATAGCACGGGTAAAGGAATAAAATGTTTGAGAATTCATAAATATAGATTTTTTTAACTAACTGATTAGAAATAAATAAATAAAATAAATGAAAAATCCTCAATCTAGAATCAATTACTCAACATATGCATCAGGGAAATGGTTCACTAAAGAGAAGACACACGGGAACTTGGTTTCAAGAAGGAGTTGAGAGGTAGTTACCAAAAACACAAACTTTATTTTAAATTGAAATATGGATATTAAAAGTCAGCAAAAGACAAAGGTGCCAGGTTGGATTGACATTGAAGACAACATAAAATAAAAGTAGATAGGGGCAGCTGTGATATGGTAAATGAGGTTTCATGGTTTTAGACGTGACAGGAGGATGCGTTTCATTAATTTTTTTCAGTAGTTTAAATCCCAGCGGTTGATTTTAATGAATTTGGTTTGTATGCCTATAAACAGGTTTGCTTTTTGGGCGGTCTTTCAAGTTTGATACCCTATATACAGTTTGTTTTATTTTATTATTATTTCAAATCAGTTAGTTAAAAAAAATCAATATTCATGTATTCTCAAACATTTTATTGTCATCCGCATTCAGTAATATTTACACAGGATTGTCAGCATCTTAATTGGCCTTTTACTAACGCATCAAAAATATGTTAACACAGCTTTAAATCTGTCAGAAAACACACCAGTCACACTGACTCTCAACTGAGACTCATAACTATCTTCTATCAAAACTGTTATAAAATATACTGACTGACTAAACACTTGTAAAACTGCATACATTCAAACTTTTCATATAGTGACCTTCAATGACAAAAATGATATTCATCAATTTGATAATGAAAAACATCTACATTGTTTTTAGAATGCGGGATATCATGTTTAGCTTTTCAAATTGATACATGGTTTGATACATGGAAAATTTTCAAATTTCAAAATGAACTTGATATTGGAAGATGTTCATTCATTTGTCTGCAGACGTATATTGTTACATACTAATGCAAAATATCACAAATTCATCTAAAATCATGTTTTCAAATAAATAATAAATAAGAAAAATATAGCAAAATTGAAAGAAATTAATTTAATATAAAAGTTCAACTCACCAAGTTTCTTAAATTCTGTTGCTCCCTTAAGCTTAATGAGGATACTTGCAGCCTAAAGAGAGCAGCCGGAAAAATGGGATGCAGGTAGAGGAAAACAAAACTAGAGGTATTTTGTATTGCTTTCCGGGAAAGTAACCTATACTTCAGAAAAGCATTAAAAACTGCTAGATCCGATCTCTTATCAATTTTTTTAGAAGAAAACAAACATAACCCCAGGTATTTATTCGAAACGTATTTATTATAACGAAAAATATAGCCTCAACAAGTGCTTACATTTTCCAGCATCACAGCATTAATGACTTTGTGACCTACTTTACTTTTAAAATCAGCACTATCAGAGATAAAATCGTAACCATTTAGCTATCAGCTACTGCATCGCAAAAGACAGTGCCATTTAAACCTCCTGAGGAACAGTTCCACTCATTCTCTGCTAAGGGACGAAGAATTGTATAAACTTGTGTGTTGTAGACCCTATGTATGTTAGACCCTATTCCATCTAAGCTCATAAAAGAGGTTCTTCCAGAAGTCATAAATCCTCTTTTGACTGTTATTAACTCATCAGTTTCATTAGGATATGTCCCCAAATCCTCCAAACTTGCTGTTATTAAGCCTCTCATCAAAAAACCCAACTTGAACCCAAAGACCTAGTTAAATCTCAAAATCTCCCATTCCTGTCTAAGATAGCATGCTTACAATTATACTCATTTCTAGAGAAAAATGATAACTGTGAGAATTTCCATTCAGGATTAAGACCATATCATAACACCGAGACTGCTCTTCTTAGAGTTACAAATGACTGGCTCTCTCATCCGACAGTGGCTGCATTTCCTTCTTAATGTTACTGGATCTAAGGGCTGCCTTTGATACTATTGTGGGCATAAATGAAAGTGCATTAGCACGGTTTAAGTCATACTTAAATGACGGTTATCAATTCGTAGCAGTAAATGAAGAGCTATCATATCGATCAAAAGTGTAGTATGGAGTACATCAAGGCTCAGTGCTTGGCCCGCTACTCTTCACGCTGTACATGTAAGGTGTTAATTATAGGACCAAAGAACTCTGTATGAAACCACTTAGAAAAATGTCTAAGATGTGATGTATACTCAGTAAACCCTTTGTCCCCCGTTTGGAACTTGGTTGTGCTATTTGATAAAAATCTCTCCTTAGAAAACCATGTATCGAGCATTTGTAAAACCCCATTTCTTTTTACCTCAAAAACATATCTAAATTACAGCTTATGCTCTCAATGTCAAATGTAGAAATGTTTATCCATGCTTTCATGACCTCGAGGTTGGATTTAGGTAATGCTTTATTGGGTGGATGCTCTACACACTATACAAATTACGGTTAGTCCAAAATGCTGCAGCAAGAGTTCTTAAAAGGACCAGGAAGTATGACCATATTACTCTGCTCCTGTCAACACTGCACTGGCTCCCTACCAAGCATCGTATATATTTTAAAATCTTGCTTATTACTTATTAAACCTTGAATGCGGGTGGGAGATCCTTTTCCTACTTGGTGCCTAAACTATGAAATAACTTAACTAATAGTATTTGGGAGTCAGATACACTCTTGCAGTTTAGATCTAGATTAAAGATCCATCTCTTTAACCTGGTTTACACATAATCTAACATACTTCTAATATCCAAATCTGTTAAAGAATGTTTAGGCTGCATTGATTAGTTAGAACGAAACCAGGAACATTCCACAACACACAATGTATTTGCTATATCATTAGAAGAATGGTATCTACATTAATATTAGTTTGTTTCTCTCTTTTTCTGAGCTCATCAGGGCCGTCAGATCCAGTCCGTATCCAGATCAGATGGTGGAAAAAGGATCCCTACGATCTGGAAGGACAGCAGAGACGGACGACCATCAGGATGGGACCACAGGAGACAGATGGTTCTTCTCGACTTTACTGCAGCCAGGAATTGACCTACTGGATAAAATCTAGTCAGAGTAAACTGGCTCCCCAACTGCGCCTAGCTTTCCCCCGAGCCACTAAAGCCAGGCTATACCCGGTTCAGAGGGAGATTGCATTAAGCCGGAGAACTACTTCTCCCAAGGTTTTTTCTCCATTCTGTCACTGATGGAGTTTTGGTTCCGTGCCACTATCGCCTCTGGCTTGCATAGTTGGGGTCACAACATTTACAGCAATATAATTGATAAACGCAAAGAGACTATTTCATGTGAACAAAGAGGACATCAATGTATTGAAAATTTATTTTCCTTTTCGCACTGAAATTCCTCCAGATTCAGAATATCCAAATCTCTTCCTATCTTTCTTTGAGGAACATTGTTTTAAACATTTCAATAATTTTCACACGTATTTGTTGGCAAACTGGCGATCCTCTGCCCATCTTTGCTCCTAAAGGATTCAACCTTTCTTGGATGCTCCTTTTGTACCAAATCATAATTACCATCCCATGTTGACATCACCTGTTTCAAATCACATCATTATTGAACCATTTTCCTCGTTACTAGCCCTAAATCGCTCCTGTCCTAACCTTTTTTGAAATGTGTTGCAGGTCTGATTGACAGGAAAGGACACATATTTACAAATGACATGAAGTTGACCAGACAAAACATGAAATATTATGGGTTCATATTTTCTGTAATGAAATACAAGTCAAAGTAAATTTAGAAATCACTACTTTCTTTTTTTGATTGCGTTTTCCACACTGTCCCAACTTTTTCTGATTTAGGGTTGTATTATCTTTAAATAATTATTCATAAACAATTTAAAATAAGGTGCTTTTACTAAACAAATCCTTAAAGCATTAGCTAAACTGAACTAACAAGGATTAATATGTGAGTTTAGGTTATTTTCATCATTTACTTTACTAATTATTTATATCAAAAGTTTTCCTTGTTCACATTAGTAAATGCACCATAAACAAACATGAATAACTGTAGAAAAAAAGATTTTTTTTCATAATTTAAGAAATTTACATAATTAAATCATGTTAACCCGTTTGACATGATTCATTTAGATTTCTTTCATTTTCTTTATATTTAATTTTAAATTAAATATATATATTGGCAGCAGATCCAATTTTTTTATTTGATTTGTCTAACTATACCGTCTTCAAACTACAGCTCATTTTAAAACAGTTTTATTTTTATGGTTATAAAAGTGTACAGTTACGACAGGTCCATCTGTCAAAAGCTTCAGTGTAATTTCTGTCTCCAGCAGCAGATGAAGCAACATAAAACACACACACATAAAGCCATAAGAGGGCAGCATCACACTGTTTACACACTAATCTTAATGTACACACTCAAAACAAATAAGGCCAATACTCAGACTTTTATTGCTATATTTCTGTCTCTGCCACATAAATGTTTAAAACCCCTGCGGGGAAATAAAGCCAAGTAGTTATTATAGCAGCTTCTTATTGAAAACTTTCAAAATGGAGTGCAAATGGTTCGATAATGGACTTTATTAAAATAATTATTTCTGTTTCATAAAACTTCTGTTTACAAAAGCAATGTTAATGATGGATGTTGTCCGACCGCTAACCGCCCGTCTTCTGCCAGTCAATGCCCATTATTTAGTGCTTGATGATTCATTGTTTGTCAAGGATGTTCAGTAGTTTGATATTTGTTGTTGACTGTTAAAGAGAGACGAGATTATCTATTTGATTTCTGTCAATATTTAGTAAAAAGTGTGACAACTATCCTCTCGACACACTCTATAGACAGTTAGCATATGTCTGTTCATCAAAACCCTAACATATGTTTTAATTTCTAAATTAAAATGTAATTCAAGTAAGGTATGAGACACCAGACTCCAGGAAGTCATACAGCAGGGATAGGTGGCATGCTGGGATGGGGGAAGACGGGATTGATTGGGACAGCTGGATGTTGGAGACAGAATGACAGAGACAGTACAGAACCGACGTGGCGTTATTGAACGTGTCATGTCGAAGGCATTCATACCGTCAGGAAGTTCAGAAAAAACACGGATATAAAAGCACTCAGTGAGGATTGAGATGGAGCGGATGGTTGGAAAGGGGCCGTGACTGATGGATGAACATAACCTAACTCTCTCTCTTTCTCTTGATAAGCGCTGGCATCAGACGAACGAAGCGAGCCTTCCTGTCAGGTCTAATTGCAGAAGAGCAGAAAGGTGAGGAGATGTCTCCTGGGCCGAGGCATGTCGACCGAGGTTCGATGGGGATCTGGATCTCATGTCTTAAAGGGACAGTACAACCAAAAATCTGAATGAGAAAAAACAATCATTGTTGTCTATGCGGAGCTCAGGACAGTAAATTATCTAAATTATTATCTATCCATTTTTTGTAATATCACGGAATAAATGTAATGTCATTAAATGTGACGTAATATTATATAATATGATCAAATATAATAAAATGTGGTTTAACGTAAACTAATTTCATGAAGTGTATTATAATGTAATATAATCATCGGTCAAACTATGAATTTGATTAGAAAATTTCAACTTATAGATTTTTCTTGTGGATTCTTGAGTATGTGAGGCCCAAAATCTGCTCAAGCTTTATATAGTTACTAAATAATTCCAGATATAGACTTCATGATAAATAAAACATCAAACTCTGGTGTGTGTGGTTTCTCTCTGTCCAAAACGAGATCTGAACTTTAACCTGAGACACTCACTTTCTGTCAAAAGAGAATTCCAATGGAGCCTTGAGGTGAACTCAGACTTCCTAATATTAAAGATATTATGCAGAAATATGCCCGACATCATTCTCTCTCCAACACCCACATAGAAATACACAGTTGCATATGCACACTGTGAATTTATTACAAACATGAAGATAATGCCACATAGGTAGGGAACACTTATTATAAAACAACAATGAACTAATGTTATTGCTTACAATAAATCAATTGATAAAATAAACACATTAATAAAAATGTAAATATTGCAAATGTTGGTCAGTCAAAAATTAGCTTAGTAATAGCTTCTAGGTTGAGTTTGTTGATTTTGTTTCTTTCGTTTTCAAATTTAGTCATTAATGTCTATTACAGTCTGTATATGCTAAATTCATATATATAGATTGCTAAATAACTTAATGTAGATGAAAAATATCATAAAACAATACAGCATTCAATGTAATAATATTTTAAAATAAAAAAATTAATACCAGCTATGGTTTATTATTTGTATGATTATAAATAATAATATTATATTAATAGTCACTGATAATAGATACAGTGTGGTATTTGATCACCCTGTGATTTTACAAGTTCTCCTACTAAGAAATCATGGAAGAGTCTAGAATTTATAGCATTACATGTTCATGCACACTGCAGGAGGGATTTTGGTTCCCTCCTCCATACAGATCTTCTCTAGATCTGTCAGATTTCAGGGCTGTTGCTGAGCAACAAAAAGTTTCTGCTCCCTCCAAAGATTCTTAATTGGATTTAGGTCTGGAGACTGGCTAGGCCACTTTAGAACCTTGATATGCTTCTTAAGGAGCCAGTCCTTGGTTTTCTTGGCTGTGCGTTTTGAGTCATTGTCATGTTGGAAAACCCTGCCACGACCCATCTTTAATGTTCTGATTGAAGGTAGGAGGTTTTTGACCGATATCTCACCACTCATCCTCTCCTTAATACAGTGCAATCATCCTTTCCCGTGTGCAGAAAAACACTCCCAGAGCATGATGCTTCCACTTCTATGCTTCACTGTAGGTATGGTATTATTGGGATGATACTCAGCATTCTTCTTATACCAATCACAGCAAATTGAGTTAAGTCCAAAAAGTTCTATTTCGGTCTCATTCGACCACAGGACTTTCTCCAAATGGTCCCTGGCAAACTTCAGACGGGTTTTGACATTGGCAGACTTAAGCAGGATAACCTTCCGTGTGATGCATGATTTTAAACCATGATGTCTTAATGTATTACTGATAGCAGCCTTGGAAACGGTGGTCCCAGCTCTCTTCACGGCATTAACCAGCTTCTTTAGTTTAATTCTGGGCTGATTATTCAACATTCTTAGCATCATCAATACCCCATGAGGAGGGATCTTCTGTGTGGTCCAAGTCCGAGGGACATTGACCGTCATCATTAGCCTCTTCCATTTACTGACAATTGCCCTTACAGTTCCTATTACACACAAAAAAGCCCTCTGTTCCTTTTGCACTTGCTGCTTGGCAATCGCCCCGCAGTTCTTTACAGCTTTGTGAAGCTCTACAATTTTGTCTCTCGTGGCTTTGGCAGCTCTTTGGTTTTGCCCATGTTGCTACATAGACTTTTGAGTGATTGTGAGCTGTACAGGTGGCTTTATGACTGCATATGAACTTAAACATGTATTACTTATTTAAAATATGAAGGTCATGGCACACAGATAGTGAAGTGACGTGACGCGTAGCCAAGGATGGTGTTCCATACTTGGAATTTGTGCTCTGCATTTAACCTATCCCAGTGTACACACACTGTAAGTGTACTCAACACACACACACACACACACACACACACACACACACACACACACACACACACACACACACACACACACACACACACACACACACACACACACACACACACACACACACACACACACACACACAACCGGAGCAGTGGGTAGTCATGCTGTGGCGCCCGGGGAGCAGTGGGGGGGACGGGACTCTTGCTTGTTCCGAGTCTTAAACCAGGACCTTAGAATGACGAGTCCAAGACTCGAACCACCAGGCCACCACTGTCCCGACAATTAGAATCATGAGCTTAGTTTAGCTGGACTATTTAAGCAAGAGGTCTTTGAGGGTTAGAGATTTGGCTGATAAGTCATAGTACCCATTACTAATTTGAAACAGTAATTTACAAATAAACTGTTAAAAATGTGTACAATGTGATTTCCGGATTTTCCTTTTTCTCACAGTGGAAATGCACCTATGCTGAAAATCCTCCATGATTTCTAAGTAGGAGAACCTACAAAATCCCTTGGTGATCAAATACTTATCGACCTCACTGTATATTTATAATACTGTATTATTTTTATGTTATTTTGATCTGTAATACTACTAATATCAGTCGTGGTCTGGTGGTTAGAGAGTTGGACTCGTAAGCTGAAGGTTGTGGGGACGAATCCCAGGGCCAGCAGACATTGACTGAAGTGTTCTTGAGTCAGACACCTACCCCTGTTTACTCTGCAGTTATGATTGACTACTGCATAATACCGTAAGTCGCTTTGGATCAAAGAGTCCATCAATGAAAAAAAGAATTATATTTATTTAGCTCCTCTGACCAAACGAAACCAGAGGTTCAATTCCAGGCTGCAGCAGGATGAAGAAGAATCATCTGTATCCTGTGGTCTTATCACAATGGTCATCTGAGGTAAGGTCTTTAAAGGGGACCGGTGTCCGGGGCTCTAGATGTCCTGGTCTTCGCTTTCTTTCAGGGTAGTAGAGGGCTTTTCTAGTTACCAATCTTCCATCCGGTCTGGATACATTCTGACTCCGAGTGACTGCAGTGTCCCTTTGATCTGGTTATAGCCTGTATCTTGTGGCTTGGAGGAGAACTAGGCGCAATTGGTTGAACCAGCTCTCTTCCGACCATAAAAGCAGCAGATCAATTCCAGGCTGCAGCAAGGTTGAGAAGAATCATCTGTATAATGGGCTCCAGCTTTCCTGGTCTCGGCCATTTCCAGGGCTAGTGATGACTTTTCCAGATTCCCGATCCACCATCTGGTCTAGTAACGCACTGGATCCGGGTGACTGCAATGCCTTCTGATCTGGATACAAGCAGGATCTAGTGGCTGTGTTGAACTCGGAAAAAGATAGAAACAGACTAATATTAGTATAGATGACATTCTTCTAATGATGTAGCAAATATATAAGGTGTTGTGGAAAGTGTTCCCGGTCCCGTTTTACCTAAGTAACGCAGTCTAAAAATCCTTTAAGAGATTGGTTATTAAAAGCATTTTAGTAAGTTTTGTGTAAGCCAGGTTAAAGAGATGGGTGATCATTCTATATCTAAACTGTAAGATGGTATCTGCCTCTCGAACACAATTAGGTAAGTTATTCCACAGTTTAGGCGCCAAGTAGGAAAATGATCTGCCGCCCACAGTTGATTTTGACATTCTAGGTATTATCAAGGTACCCAAGTTTTACAATGTTTGATAGGGAGCCAGTGCAATGTTGACAGGACCAGAGTAATGTGGTTGTACTTCCTGGTTCTTGTAAGAACTCTTGCTGAAGCATTTAGTACTAGCTGTAATTTGCTTACTAAGCGTACAGAACATCCACCCAATAAAGCTTTACAATAATCCAACCTCGAGGTCATAAATGCATGGATTAGCAGTAGGAAATTACTTGTCATCCAGTTTTTTTATATCAATAAAAAATATATATATGAGGAAATATAGAGCTGTGTATCATCAGCATAACACTGAAAGCAAACACCATGTTTCCTGATGATAGCTCCGAGAGGAAACATGTATAACGTGAAGAGTAGCAGCCCTAAAACTGAGTCTTGAGGTACTCCACACTGTACTTGTGATCGATAAGATAGTAGAGATGAATATTTTATCTTCACATTACCAAAAAACACAATTCAGAACATTTGGACCTAGAGGAATATATAAAACCTGACAAGTAAGTTCTTATTTTTATCTTATGCATTTATGTTTTAAATTATATAGGTGACTCAATGACTCAATATTACACAACAATAAAGTTTAATATGGCACATATTGTTGATAGTAAGTGTTGTTTGTTGTAATCCTGGTGTTTATTGTGAAATGGTAATATTGGTATTATTTGTATATATTTGTATTACAGATTATAATAGATGTTAAACAGAAGAGGATATTTTGAGAAATGTCTCTGTGGTTTTGAGTCAATTCAATGGAATTCAAAAGGGTTCAATGTTAAAATTCTTAAAAACATATTTTGTGTTCAGAAAGGAAAGAAAGTCATACAGGTTTGAAACAATGTGATAAGTTCACAAAATAAATAAAGTTGTGTTTTGATGTGAATACATTTTCTTTTCAACCCTAAAGCCTGACGAGAGCTACGAGATGCTCAGATTTATCTTGCTCAGCTGACGTTGTTCTTTTAGAAAACCAAAAGGCCAATTATTTTACTTATATTCCCAACATCCACATCGAAAGAAAAAAAAATTCCCCTCGCAACCACGCTGGAGAAATTAAGCGTGGGTTCACTAAACAAATACCTTCACTGCGGGACCTAAAGTGTAAGGACCAGAAAGAGATGATTGTCTCTCACTTTTATTAATCGCAAAATAAGATCTCATCCACATCTTTTTTCTTCAAAGTGTAAAGTGATCTGCTAACCACACTTGAATTCAAAATACATTTTAGCTTGTTATAAATTAGCATCTGATTACTTTAATGAGTTCAAACAGACTAATACATTCTTGAATTAATTTCTTTCATATCCTCATCAGTTCATAATGGCACAATGGATGTGATTGCTAAGGTATTAAAACCTTGTGATTGAGATTAGCTATTTTGAGCCATGCATGGAAAAACACAAAAAGGGAATTTCTACACTGTAAAAAGTGTTTCATGCAGACTTGTAAATATCACAAAAATTAATTCTTTATTTACAAAAAAAAATCAGTGGGAAATATTAATATGAAAATAATTGAGTAAAAATCGAACAGGTAATTTCTCTAAAATAAACTAATATTTTTTAGGTTTATGTACAGCAACAAAAAGGATTTATTTATCAAAGTGGGTGCTTGATATATATCAATATTTAATGTGAATATTAATTTAAATACTTTAATTAATGAAATGTACTTAATTTATTAACTTGAATATACACAAAAAGTTAACCGGAGAATCATCACATGACATCCTCCAATTCAAGATACCGGAGCCGAAAGAAGCCATTCGACACATCCCTATCATACAACACAAACCGCTCTTACAACTACCAAAAGAATATTAACTATTTATCTATTTCTATTACTCACTTTGCCTATTTATACAAGCACTCTAAAGCTTGTAGTGATCCATTTTTTTTTCAA
This sequence comes from Triplophysa yarkandensis, assembly GCA_033220385.1. NCBI lineage: Eukaryota > Metazoa > Chordata > Actinopteri > Cypriniformes > Nemacheilidae > Triplophysa > Triplophysa yarkandensis. The sequence continues at coordinate 1,740,068 of CM065674.1, forward strand.
ATGTAGTTTAACATATTTCATGCACAGCTGCTTTGAAACACTGGAAATGTTAAAAGCGCTTTATGAATAAATTTGACTTGACTTAATGTAAGTAAATATTAAAAAACATTGCTTTACCAACAAGTATTTTCCTTAATTTTACTTAATATAAGTTAATGTAATAACAAAATGGGTATTTATTTAATGTATATATATTTGAAATATACACCTTACATTCTTGGTGAACTCTAATAGAAATATTTGAGTTAGTCAGATTTACTTATTTTTTTTAACTACAAATACACAACATTAAACAATATGTTAACTTAATTTCAAAGCTTTTATACTCACTCATTTTTATTGTACTTTTTTATGTAAAAGACAGTTAAGTCTTTTATGTACTGTATGTTACAGTGCTCAGTGTATATTTCCCTTCAATTTTTTATCATAACTGGTCTCACTTTCCAAAGGCATGCCCAAAGACTCTCTCCACAATCTGTTGACAAATTGACAACTATTTTTGCTAAATTTGAAAGAGATTCTCAGATTGTCAGAGTGATGCGCAACTATTTACTAAATCCAAATGATGTTTCGCATACTTTTCACGTCTTCTTGATGTTATAAACAAGGAACTTCTCGATTCAATTGTCTTATTTAACTAAACAAAATGCAAATTAAGTTTTCGTTAATAAACCACAACTATGAAGCATGAAAATGCAACACTAGCGGTAAGTTTAAAAAGAAGGGGCTCATTGAAGAAAAAGCATGGGCTGAGGTCCTCAGACTCATTTCTCATCGGCAGTAAATAAGATAAAACACAAATATTTAATTTTCCCCCAATAACACACAATCAGCACAATTTAAGCACCCGATTTCCCCAAGATGCTGTGGAATGTGCCTCCCTCTGTTTCTCACAGCCGAACTGTTCCTCATCGCAGCTTGTAGACTGGACTTGTAATGGAATGCAAATGGGCTTCCCTGTTCCCACCGACACAAATAATGGTTCCCTCTTAAGAAATGAGACGGCGGACGGGAACGAGCGGCTTCGAAAAATGGCTTTGTTATCATGAAAAGTAATTTCTAGGTGAGTAAATTGCTTTCCTTGTTCCACCACTTTTCAATTAGTCAGGGAAGCTCATGCGGGGAGACGCGGGCGCTAATAAAGCAGCCCTTATTTCATTGTATTGTGATATGTGACACAAAAGAGAAACTGAACCAATTAAAGCCATGGTGAGGGACATATAATATAATACATCCTAAACCTCTGCAATCTTCTGAGCCATATTCTGCCATCTTTCTCTCTCTCTTTCCATGTAATCACTGACTCATGCTTTTAACGTTAAGAAAGAGAGAATCGTTATTGATGTTTGGGGCAACACAAATCTACTGTGGAACATCAGGAGTAATAAGTGGAAATAAATTATGTGTATTGTTTAATTTTTTGAAGGAACTCTGACAAATGTGTGCATAAAATAGAAATAAGTTTATTGAAGCCAATAATCTTATTGCGAGCGATTATAAAACCTGAACATAAGTTATATCACTGTGCATTTCTACTTTGAGATACAGAATCTAAAAAGAAAAATCCAGAATCACATTATATCAGGACTTCCAACATGACAATGACACAAAGCAAACAGGAGTGGCTGTGTAAGAACCGTATCAAGGTTATGGAGTGGCCTAGTCCTTATATTTATATATCTCAAAACTTTTTACCTGTAACTTTTTATATGATTAAAATAAATACTGCATTGTAAGCACTTTAAAACACTACAGGTATTTTGAGAAGTAAATGAACAAAAAACTTTGAAAGCATTTATTTATGTTAATGCCAAACTAACCATATATTACTTTCTCCCAGCAGATTGGTCTCTTAAAATGAAAAAGGACTTTGTTTTTAACTTAGCATGGAAAGGTCTCACAGGATGGCGCTAACACTACATCATCAAGGTGCCATTTCCGGCCAAAATCCGTTAACAAGCAGAAAGTCTCAGCACAGTTTGTTCAGGTGCACTCTGAAGAATATTAGTCTTCCTGCCTTTAATTAAATGTAAAGTGGTCCAGCAGTCCACTGCGTAATTGGACGTTTGGGTTGCAAGATATCGGCTCTGGACTTCATCTAAACAAACACAACCAGACAGGCGAGTTTTATTCCTGTCCACTTCTGGGCCGGGGTCACAAACGGTTTCGGGTTTAAAACAGTCCAGATAAAGAGGGACCTTTCTTTGTTGAGGGTCAAAATCAGCAATTAACCATAACCTTCCTAGCCAAAAACTATAACCTTCCTAACAATGCTATTGACCAATGTAAAAAAATCATTAGGGGACTCTTTTCAACTCTTGTTAGCTCTATCAAAGTCTATGAGCTTCCAAGGACTCAGTCTGATTGACGGCTGAATGCCTTCAAACTTCAAAGTCTGCTTCTTTTCAACATTTTTATCAGAGAAGCTAATGTCTTTCTGAAGTATGTGAATCCTCCTGAGGTGAGAGACAGCAGTGTCAAGATGGCTCGATGTCTTGAATATCGGATGTTTCCTCTTTCCCCGCTGTGGCTATTAGTCGCCTCCTCAGAGATGATTGCAGAAGCCACAACACAGGCAACAACAGAAGGATGTCGCATGAGTCGCGTCCCAAAATACCATATAACCATATCATGAATGTTTCCTATAGTGGATGGATCTGTCTTTCTGAGACTCACATCTGTCAGCAAGCGAGATAAGAAAGCAAGAAGGCTTTCAATGCTAGGGAAAGGGTTCTTTGAAAACATTAAATATTTTTCAATTCAAAAGTAAAAACATTAAATATTTGTAAATTTAGAGTAAAATCAAATATTTATAAAAGTGAAATTACTTAATAAATACTTAATAAAAATATTTTAAATGTATAGTAAAATTGTTTTTATATTTGTAACTTTTTTTGCTAATTTAATACAAGTTGCCTGTATTTAGATCCACCATGAGAATTATTATTCAGTGTGTACTTTTCTTTAAATCTTAAAAAGTTTGCCTCAACATGATCTCCATGTCCATGTCATCAATTTTATCAATCTTGACAAATAAAAAATAAAAGACAAATAAGAGCCAAATATTTCTTAACCCAGAATTTTTTTTACACAATGTGCAATCACAATGATATTTCATTTAACTGTTTTAAAAAATATGTCACTGTTTTGTGTTTGTTATAAAGTATTTCTTGTGATCCCGTTTGTCTTGTCATGAGGTTTATTGCTTTTTAGTTCCTTTCTTGTCATGTGTTTTGTAGTTCTCTGTAGTTCTTTCTTTTCATTGGTCCTTGTGTTATTGTTTCACATGTGTGTCTTTTTACTTTGTTAAGCCCAGTGTTTGAGCCCTCATACTTCCCTTATGTGTTGTCAGTCTATTGTTGTAAGCCTATTCTTGTCTATGCTTGACTTTCTGTTTGGATAGTCGTGCTACCAGCCTTGACCCTTACCTGTTCTTGGATATTCACATGTGTAAATTAAGCTGCAATTAGATCTACGAGTCATTTTTTGGATAATCACCTTACAGTGTTGGGCTACGTTTTGTGGACAAGGAAAGTTATAAACAGTTTACTACCTTCCTGTTGATTAATTCTATTTATAATTATAGTCAGAGTGAAGTCTTCCATTAAGGAAGAATGAAACATGGCTCTAGGGCTTCGTAGCATCAAAAAAAGGCCAAAAAATCCATTTGCCTGAAGTAAACACAAACCTGCGGATGTCTCAAAGATGTTAACAGGTGCAATCCATATGGTCAATTGACAAGCTAGTTGACACAAAAGCAAGTAACGGTAAAGTGGGGACTGTTATGATTTAATAAATTAACCAATTACTATATACAATGAGTCCAATCAATAACATTCCCAGTCATGGATGTACACATTTTTATTCTCATCTAACTGTAGCGACTAACCCAGAATTCATCTTTCTTATATTCCTCATAGACCCTAACATACAGTGACATTAGATGAGACCACTAGTATAGTCAAAAGAGAAGCGTACATGTTGTAATTTTCACCACAATAGGAAGAGCTAAAATCATTTCAAACCTATACTTAACTCGCTCTCATACTGAAAATGAATCGAGGCAATAAGAATCCGTAATAAAACGAGACAGAATTGAGACCGCACCAACAGCATGGGCTTGTAAGAGATTGTTATATTTAGATTTATCATAAAATATTTATTATTACTAGTTTGTGTCAAGTTTCAGAGAATTTTTTTTTTCAATGCTTCATGTAAAAATAAAAAAACACATTTTAACTCTTGGAATGCTCCAATTTATACTGTACAGTAGGTGCTGACACACAATAAAACAATCGTGCATACAGTAAATACATAATTCATTCATGGATTAGCATATAGTTTTAACCATTCACCTTGCTAGTTTCGATAGTCTGATGATTTGTTTTCTCTCTTTTGTGTTTGTATGAATACAACGGAATGGAAAAAGACACTCGGGTGGATTATTTCTGAAAGGATTTGAGAACATAAGCGCAACAATGCCACACACAAATACGTAAATACGGTCCTAAACAAGCAACAAATGAGTGGTCCGTTTAATTTCAGACTAACGCGAGCGAAACAAAACCGCTCCTGGCCGACAGAATGAATTCATTCTTAAAAATCTAGCCATTTTGGCTGTCCAAGACAATGCAGGAGGCAGGTATTGATTAGTGTGCTGGCTCCACATCAGTTTATTTTTGTCTTGCAATCTATAACGGAGGCTCAAGTGCATTTGCACTACTAAAATGATAGTTATGCTAATTAGAAATCATCAAAATCAATGCAGGGATGTATTATACAAATATACATTTATGTAACTTGCAAAGTAACAGTGTAAAAAATTTTTGTTTTGTAGGTCATAACAAACGTTCGGCTCTACTTTGCGGAATTACAAAACCAATTGATGTTTAAGTGCAATTTAAGTGCAAAGCTTATCTGGTAAACACACATCCTACTTGGATAATTTGTTTGCTCTATATATAACACATAAAAACGATTATGAATGATTATGCATTTCTCTCTTCGTAGCAAAGTGATGATTTATGACCCTCAGCCGGTGCTGCGGGGCGAACAGCCAGTTTTAAAATGCGGCCCAGCGGCCTGCAGCGGACCCCGCCAAAGTAAAGCAGACTCATTCTTTTTTTCCCATAGGAAGATTGAAATGGGTAGTCATGCATTTAAAGCCAGGAAGACAGCTAGAGGAATATGGCACGTTATCTCATTCTGAAAACAGAGCGGAGCTGAGAAATGCTCCAGAGGAAATTGGAGGGGTTGAGGGAGAGTTTGTTGTAATAGTGACCTTGAAGGTGTGATTTGATAAACTGCAGTGTGAAGAGCATGTTTGCTGGAAAACACGTACACCACGGACACTTTAGTGGCTGGGAAACGTTTGGAAAATGAACTTCAACACCAGTTTGTACATGAACAGTCACAATACTAACATGTTGGCTTTAATCTTTTTTTGTTGATTTGTCTCTTCTTTATGCGTCAGATTGATGGATTTTGATCCAAACTTTAGAGAAAAAGTTTACCTTCAATTAGCGGATTTGCCCGCAGAGGAATCCATTCCTCCACGATGCTGAGAAGAAAGATCTGTCCAACGTTGTTGTGAGCCCGTTTTCATTTAAACTTCAGGTTCATTTATTAAAATTATTTTCCCTTGTTCATGAGTTTATGTTCTGCAAAGCAGCACAACGCATTTTAATGAGCAAAAGGGCAATTTCAGATACACATTAACAATTAAAACATAGACTAATACGTATGCAGTCTAGGAGTCTGCAGTGGAAAAAAAATGATATATAAAATGTTAAGCCAAAAAACCACACTTTAAATAATCTGAGATAAAAACTAAAGGAAAACATGCATGATAAACAATGGGAAAATCTACAGCTCATTTTACCAATACAATATGTGCATGTTCTTTTTATAAATACATAATTAATATATATCATGTATCCCAGTGTAAGCAGAAAATTCTTGAAGTGTTCTTGAGTAAGACACATGTCACCCCTGTTTACTCTACACTGATATTTGGCAACTGCACAATACTTGTAAGTCAATTTGGATGAAAGCGTCTGCTGAATGAACAAAAGTTAATAAGCAATTCCGTAAAATGTCAACCTGACCATGAAATTTTACATTTTTACAGATGGTTTTTACTATACTTACAGCACATATGTCACCATATACACTTTCAGATACCCATGTGAGGTCTATCCTTAAGTTTTTATAGAATTATTTTATTTTGAATGCATCATTTTTCATTGTAAAGTGAGGGCTATTTCCATAATGACTACATTTCGCTAATAGACAGACACATGAAAATACAAATATAGTTAAACTTTTATGTTCAATACAGACCACAATTTAAAGTCACAAAAATCGTAAGGAGTTCGTCATCTTCCAAAAACGATGTGGACTGATTTACTGATAAATAGACTGGTTTTTATCTGATGTTTAGTAACTATCAACAAGGGTTTTGTATATTCTAAAAAGTTGGTTCAGTTTACTGGTAACAATTATATTGTAAGAGTATTTTTATGTCATGTCCATAACGCAGAATGATACTACATCCATAACACTGGAATTGCCCAAATGTAAATGAGTATATATATACACAAACCCGATTCCAAAAAAGTTAGAAAAAATTGGGAATAAACAACAGAATGCAAAGATGTGGAAGTTTCAAATTTCAATATTTTATTCAGAATGCAACATAGATAACATATCAATATATTTAAACAGAGAGAATTTATAACATTAAGGGTAAAATAAGTTGATTTTAATTTGATTTCCCAGCATCAAAGCATCTCAAAAAAGTTGGAACAAGGCCATGTTTACCACTGTGTGGCATCACCTCTTCTTTTTATAACAGTCCGCAGACGTCTGGGGACTGAGGAGACAAGTTGCTCAAGTTAAGGAATAGTTGTGGCTATTCTTGTTTAATACAGGCTTCTAGTTGCTCAACTGTCTTAGGTCTTCTGTCTCATCTTCCTCTTTATGATGAGCCAAATGTTTCCTTTGGGTGAAAGATTTGGACTGCAGGCTGGACATTTCAGTACCCGGACCATTCTTCTACACAGCCATGATATTGTGATTGATGCAGTATGTGATCTGGCATTGTCATGTTGGAAAAAGGAAGGTTTTTCCTGAAAGAGACGACGTCTGGACGGGAGCATATGTTGTTCTAGAACTTTGATAAACCTTTCAGTATTGAGGATGCCTTTCCAGATGTGTAAGCTGCCCATGCCACAGATACTCATGCCAACCCCATTCCATCAGAGATGCAAGCTTCTGAACTGAGCGCTGATAACAACTTGGGTTATCCTTGTGCTCTTTAGTCCGGATGATATGGCATCCCAGTTTTTCAAAAAGAACTTCAGATTTGGATTAGTCTGAACACAGAACAGTTTTCCACTTTACCACAGGCCATTTTAAATGATCCTTGGCCGAGAGAAAAACAAGTATGGTTTATATATATATATACACGACAGACGTTCTTGCACACCCTGATCAGAGCAGCATAAATGTGATTAAGGTGTTTACATCCATTCATATTGCAATTCTAATCAGCATACGCTATATATGTTACTACGATTATAGTTGCTGTGATTATGAGCTTAATCGCATTATTTGGGTCGATTCACTGATAAACGGGACAACGAGGGGGCGGGGCCAAGAGACGAAACAAGAGAGCACATGATATGTCATAACAAATGCCATGTGTCTATCACAAAACACACGGGTCTTCCATGATTCTGCCAAAACTAGGAATATCATGTCCACAGTAGTAATCATGACACTCTCATGTAGACGAACTTCGTCTCAGCCCGATAATGATAAATGTTTTAAGAGGAGATTTGTCACCTTAATAATAATAATAATAATAATAATTCCATTTCCCAACCCATTTTTTAAGATTTTATAATTTTGTAAACTGTTCTGTGTATGAGAAATTTGTGCTCTAGTCAATGTTTTGGCAGGACTTCACATAATAAAAATGACGCTGCCGGAAATAATTAGGACAAGAAATGTATAGTAGCGTTCTGAAGGGCCATTTATGGTATAAGTCTTTGAATTCGCATATCCTTTTTTCTGTGAATAATGTTTTTGGGTTTTGTTTGTTTTCTTGAGGATAGAAATTCATATCTCCATTTTATGATACAAAAACTGATGTTAGTGATAAAATAAAATGTGTATTGTTTTTCTATTTTAACACAAGATCATGTAATTTTGTACTCTTTGATTGAAAATTGTGGCCTGGTTTAACTGGTGATCATAACGTCTCTGGTTTAATATTCAGTATCCGAGGGGATTGTAGATGGAGGAAGTGAATAACCAGAACTCTCCTAATCCTACAATATCACAACTGAGATAAATCACAGTGTTTGTGTGTCGATGATCACTTACTTTGTGTGTGTTTACAGTGTGTGTGTGTTCACTTACTGTGTGTGTGTGTGTGTTTGTGTGTGTGTGTGTGTGTGTGTGTCGATGATCACTTACTTTGTGTGTGTTTACAGTGTGTGTGTGTTCACTTACTGTGTGTGTGTGTGTGTTTGTGTGTGTGTGTGTGTGTGTGTGTGTGTGTGTCGATGATCACTTACTTTGTGTGTGTTTACAGTGTGTGTGTGTTCACTTACTGTGTGTGTGTGTGTGTTTGTGTGTGTGTGTGTGTGTGTGTGTGTGTGTGTGTGTGTGTGTGTGTGTGTGTGTGTGTGTGTTTGTGTGTGTGTGTGTGTGTTTGTGTGTGTGTGTGTGTGTGTGTGTGTGTGTGTGTGTGTGTGTGTGTGTGTGTGTGTGTGTGTGTGTGTGTGTGTCGATGATCACTTACTTTGTGTGTGTTTACAGTGTGTTTGTGTCTTCACTTACTGTGTTTGTTCACTGTGTGTGTGTGTGTGTGTGTGTGTGTGTGTGTGTGTGTGTGTGTGTGTGTGTGTGTGTGTGTGTGTGTGTGTGTGTGTGTTCACTTACTGTGTGTGTACACCGGGAAGGGTTAAATGCAGAGAACAAATTCAAAATATGGGACACCACCCATGCCACACGTCATTCTCTTTCACTTTTTTGATAAAACCCATTCCTCTGTCAGACATCTATTTGGGGTCTTTATCTTCCTTTAAAAACATCTCTGAGACACTTGCTGGCAGATGTCATAAAGACCAATCAAAGCAAATGTCTAGCAAATGATTTTACACAGCAGAGGTTTTCCAGATCTAAAAGTATTACATTTGCTATCTTGGTTAAATAATTCAATTTGTATTATTATTTTTAAAAACATATAGATTGTTTGATGTCACATTTTTATTAAATATCAATGTCATTCTATAAAAGAAACAGAAACCTGGTAGCAAATTGCGTGCCTTTTTGGCCTTTAAAGACTTACAAAAGGTATAAGACAGACACTAAGGGTATGATATATGCAATTAAACCAAAAGGATGCGTTTGGCTTTAATAACAACACCTCAGACAGGAACTAAAACCTCTCTTGAGTTTTTATGCCACTCAAACTCGCACTCGACCTCTGTGACATTCAGAAGAAACATGCTGAGAGTTTGTGTAACGTCTGGCATCCATCTCCTAGCGTGTTTTTTTCTTTGAACGACCACCACAAATATAACAGTTTATAACCTACTGCCACACCGGCTACGCTCCAGTGAACGAGCGCTCTCTCTGTTGTGCAATTTGCGAGAGGGAAGTGCTTATCCGACACAACCTCGCACCCAGAGCTACGACATATCAAAGCCAGAATGGCTTTTCAAGTGTGGTGGCCGCTCTACCTTCTTTCCTTCAGCAGTGCAATGTCACGGCAGCTCTTTCTGGAGGACGTCTTGATTACTGGAGCTACGCCAGGGTTCAGGAGTGAAATGGCTGGGCTAGTTTTTAACCTTTTGTTTTACAATTATGTAAAACCCTTCACTGAGATTCAGAAGGCTGCCGAACAGAACATTTCTAATTTAATGTCTCATCCTCTTCACTTTGTTTGAATAGTTTCTTATATCCGTTCCCCCCTCGCTTCTTTCTCATGAGACAGAATCACTAAGCCCAGATTACTTTGAGCTCTGTGGTGGAGTATGAAATGAACACATATCTATTCTTTTGATATTTTCAATGGAACCAAAATGGATTTGCTCTATCAGGAAGGCATGTGCTCACTGCTCGATGGCTCAAAATGAAAACTGCGGCTTCCTATTAAGGCCGTGTATTCCTCAAATGCGAGTGGAACACATTTAGCCCTGTTGGATTGGGATTGAATGGACTGGGATTGCATTTTTGGCCCTACGTGAATTAGAGTGAATTTATCAAGGGAAGTTGAACTTTGTCCTTATATTTATACAGTTTCTTCTTGCACTTTTGTCTCATGGGGCAAATCGCCCCTTATTTCCAGTTCCACACTCATAAGCATTTACAGACCTCTATGTTGACACCATTGCTCATGTGTTCATCTTTCTTTCTTGTCCATAGCAAAAACTTGCCCCTGCATTACCTTGTTCATTAGCTGAACCGTGCCAAATCTGTGTATCCACACTCAGCGAAACAAACTCCTGTGAGTTTTAATTTCCAGCATCACTCAATGTCGAAGAATCGCGGAGTGAGCGGAGAGATCCATAAGAAAAACTTTATAGCTAGTTGGTGAGAATGGAAAGTAATTAGAGATTTTATAAGGTTATCAATTCTTTGGATCTTTATTGATCGCTCGGAGGAACATTTTACACACCAGAGAAGTAATGACCCTGGTCCCAAGGGTGTGTTTTAGACACGTGCTTGGAATTTAAGAGGTGTCTTGCTGAGAAATAAGACCACCTCACCTTTAATCTTTGCATTGACGGTGCACTTTTCTCCAGGCTCGGACCAAGCGTTGCATTACAAATGCCAACAGCTAATGAGTTTAGTGTTGATGTTAAACAGTCCAGAGAACTTAACTGTTATTACGTCTCAATTAGAGCCCTGTGTTTTGACTAGGGCTGTCACGGTATCATCGTATTACCAACAACTTTAATATTAGAAACTAATATGAGGCCTATCACCGTGGTGTCATCTGCAAACTTAATGATGGAGTTGGATCCATGCACAGCCTTGCAGTCATGGGTGTAAAGGGAGTAGAGGAATGGGCTCAGCACGCAGCCCTGTGGTACGCCGGTATTAAGTGTGATGGTGGTGGAGTGGGTGTGGCCTAACCTAACATGCTGAGGCCTGTTGGTCAGAAAGTCCACAATCCAGCTGCAGAGAGAGGTGTTAATGTCCAGGTCTGCAAGTTTGGAGGTCAGCTTGGAGGGGATAACAGTGTTAAATGCTGAGCTGAAGTCAACAAACAACATCCGTACATAGGTGTTAACATTGTCCAAGTGTGTGAGTGCAGAGTGCAGAACTGAGCATACTGCGTCCTCTGTGCTCCTATTTCTACGATAGGCAAATTGATGTGGGTCCAGTGTAGATTGGAGACAGTCTTTGAGGTGTGCAAGGACTAGTTGCTCAAAGCACTTCATGATGATGGGTGTGAGTGCTACGGGGCGATAATTGTTCAGGCACATTGGGGAGGAGTGTTTTGGCACAGGTACGATGGATGTGGACTTGAAGCATGTTGGCACAGTTGCTTGGTTGAGGGACAGATTTAAAATGTCTGTGAAGACTCCAGCAAGCTGCTCCGCACATGCCCTAAGCACACGTCCAGGAATACCATCTGGGCCGGCAGCTTTGCGTGCATTGACCCGGCTGAGTGAAGTGTGCACCTCTGTGAAGGTGAGTTTGAGAGGTTGGTGGTCTGCTGAGGGTATGATTTTGGTGGCTGTCTCCTTGCTGTCGTTGTTGAAACGAGCATAAAAGTCATTTAGCTCGTTAAGAAAGGAGATGTCCTTGACCGTTGTGGTGGTGTTGCTAGATTTGTAGCTAGTGATGGCCTGGATGCCCTGCCACATGCTTCGAGGGTCGGAGTTAGAAAAGTGTTCCTCCACTTTCAGCTTGTAACAGTGCTTGGCCTTCTTGATGCCCTTCTTCAGGTTAGCCCTGGATGTGCTGTAGGCCTGGGTGTCATCTGACCTGAAGGCGATGGTGCGGGCTTTCAGCAGAAGTCGCACCTCCTTGTTCATCCAAGGCTTCTGATTAGGGTATGTTGTTATTTGTTTTTCTGTGGTTACATCATCAATGGTGTTGTTGATGTAATCCAGTACGGAGGAGGTATAAATGTTAATGTCCGTATGAGAGCCACCGGCAGCCTGAGAAGCAAACATACTCCAGTCCGTGTGTTGGAATCTGTCCTGAAGTAAAGAGTCTGCTACAGTTGGCCAAACTTTGATGGTCCTCACTGATGGTGTCACACGGTTGATGAGGGGTGAATACTTGGGTGAGAGAAACAATGAAAGGTGATCAGACTGTCCGGGGGTGGGGGAGGGTGGTCGCTCTGTAAGCTCCATCAATGTTTGTGAGTAATGTGGTCATACTTCTTGGTTTTTTGTAAGAACTCTTGCTGAAGCATTTTATTACTTGCTGTAATTTGGTTACTAAGTGTACAGAACATCCACCCAATAAAGCATCATGGTAATCCAGGTTTGCCCCAAACACCTCTTTAAAGTTATTTTTAGTGATCTCTGACTGACGCAGTTGAACATCATTAGTGCCAGCATGAATAATAATCTTACTGTATTTACGTTTATCATTAGCCAGCACTTTTAAATTTGATAAGATGTCAGGCGCTCTGGCTCCTGGTAAACATTTGACTATGGTGGCTGGTGTCTCTATATTCACATTCCGTACAATAGAATCAGCGATAACTAGAGAACTTTCATCAGGTTTCTCAGTGGGTGTATCACTGAGCGGGGGTAACCTGTTTAATGTTTTCATCGGAACAGAAGAGCCGTGTTTTGACCCACGACTATGCCGTCTCACAGTCACCCAGTTGCCCTGCTGCACGGCTCTGTTACCGGACGGAACAATGTGCATTAAACCCAGAGCTACACGCATCCAAAGCTGTATCTTTAACAATCTTACTATCCACAATTAAAGTTTGAATGCGTGTCTCTAAATCTGAAATCTTCTCTGTCAGTCTAACTTTTCCCTGCATTTATCACATATGAATCCTTCATCAGTGACAGAGATAGATAAACTATACATGTGACAACAAGAGCAAAAAACAAGAGCTGGAGAAGCCATTACTCCCCGTGTGTGATGAAGTAATATATCCACATGTGTTTAATTGACTTGTGAAAAAACTGGAGCGAGTGAGAGAAAAATTAAGAAAAAAAGCAAAACCTATAAGAAGAGTAAATAATATATTTAGAGTTTGTCGGCGCTCCCATGTGACCATGTGTGTCTGCCGCTATAGGAAGTGCTATAGCAAACAAGAAGTTTACATAATGAACTATGTCTGCTGATTATGTATTGTAAATGATAAAAAATTTAAAATGTTACTTGTTATTCACCATAGCACATAACTGAATATGACTATTGACTATGTGTTGTATATGATAATATCATAACTAATTATTTAACAATTCACATAACTAACCATGACTATGGATAATGTGTTGTATGTCATCATTTCACAACTAATGATTCACCATAACACATAACTAACTATGACAATTAATTATTTACATTTATTCATTTGGCAGACCCTTTACTAAAAGTGAATTATAAGTAAGTGAGTGATGTGACCCATACTACTAATTCTTGCTCTGCATTTACGGCATTCAGAGTGCAAAAACATAGTAGTGAACACACGCACGCACGCACGCACGCACGCACACACACACACACACACACACACACACACACACACACACACACACACACACACACACACACACGTTGACAACATTTTGAAATAAACTGATGTCGACTAGAGCTGCAAAAGCCTTCATGACGTTTGTTTCCTGACCTTTAGCAAACAACACACTCCAGAGCCATAGTCATTCCAAAGACGTACACACTAAATCAAACACATTCAGATTTTTTTTGCTGTGACCTATCTTTTCAATAACTGTGATTTACAACTTTTAAAAAGACATGCTCTTCTTTGAATCGAGCGAGAGACAGCGAAGTACTTTAAGCAATAATGAAAAACTTGAAAGCCCTGTAGGGATGCTTGCCCTAATGGCATAGTTGATTTTTGCATTACAGAGGTATTCGTACTGTACTCAAAGGCCAGGGGAGAAAAAGAAACCTTCCTGCCGTTTGTACAAACTGCTCACCACCTTGTGCCATTTCAAATGACATTTTGAAAATCCTGGAGCATTGAAAGCAAATCATTTCAGTGACACAGGGACTGCATGAGGGAAATAATGTCTTTCTGTGAATTTTGCCCTTGATGTACGAGGAGTGAAAAGTCTGAAATTGGCCACAGTTCAACAAAAAACCTCATTAAAGATGCCGAATTTCTAAATAATGATATTTGCAATTAATGCAAAACAACCAATCAGGTTTTGTTTAGTGTTTTAGGGGTGTGTTTGTTACAATCAGATTATACCACAATATTTCCTCCTTCAGATCAGTGAGATCAAGAATGTACTGTATGACAGTTGATGTTTGTTTTATTGTTTTCCGCTGATGTAACCTTGAGCTTACAGAATGAAAAACAGCCTGTAACTCCTGTATCAAGTTTAGAACGAAGAGTTGGGGTCTATGAAGAAAATCATGTCAGGGGATATCAGTTGTTTGGTTAAATAAAGTGCAATCGCAGATCAAAGCTATATTTACTCAGATTCCACTCCATGCACTCTGAAAAAAAAGGTGTCCTTTAATCAGACACACACACACACACACACACACACACACACACACACACACACACACACACACACACACACACACACACACACACACACACACACACACACACACACACACACACACACACACACACACACACACACACACACACACACACACACACACACACACACACACACATTACATTTGAACATTTTTGTTTATTTCTATTTTCCAATACATTAATTTGGATGATTTCTATAGAAAACATATTAATTTACTGAGCATTTAAAGGCAGTACAACAATGAGCAACATTTCTTTTCGGGTGAAAGTGAGAAATGTTTGCATTATGATAATGTGAATGCTTAAGGTCATGACAAAACATTTTAAAAAAAGAATATTTCTTAAGAAAATGTTTTCCAGAGCTTATACAGCATGAAAAATATCTTTCTGCAGAGGTCTTTGCCAAAGCTTGATTACAAATTCTATTTCAAGCATTTTGGAAATGTGTTTCCCTCAACTCCGAGGTGGAATTAGAGACAACGCATTTCCAGAATGGGTATACGTACCGTTGCCATTCACACAAGATGAGAAAGTGATGAGATAAATGAATATTCGCTCACACTCAAACCTGTACTAATTTTGGGCTGGCGTAGATTCTGCACCCTTGGCGACGCGGGCAGAGATAATTTTGGGCCGAATTATCTCTGGTTCCGCAGTGCTGGAGATGGAGAAATTGGATTATATTCATGCCAGTCAGACTTGTCCTCTGGACATGTTAACACACACACACACACACACACACACACACACACACACACACACACACACACACACACACACACACACACACACACACACACACACACACACACACACACACACACACACACACACACACACACACACACACACACACACACACACACACTCAACTTTGGCTTTGCGAAAATACTTTGAGTAAAATACCAAACTGAAATCCATGCTAAGCTGCTTTGTGAAATCACATTAAGTCATTATTTAAGGGTAAAAACATTTAACATTATCAACAGCGTATATGCCAAGATGTTATGATGAATAAACAACATATTTCCTGCGTGAAATGAAAAATAAACATATATTCAGACCACTAATGACTCAATTTTACATTTTAGCCTTGTGACACAAGGCTGGTCATGAAGAAATGATTCAATGACCTGTTGTAGTAAAATCAGTCAAATCATTTGATTCTGGATTTCATTAATTGTTTATCATGAACAAACTAATTTGTTATCCTTCCGTTAAGCTATTGTGTTTATGACATTTTGATTGGAATTGTTTCCATGCATTGGGTTCATCAGTGGTCTGGATGGAGAGCTCAAATGCAGCTTTGTTTGATCATTGTTTTTTTGCGCCTGTTCCCAAATCGTATTTTGCATGGTCCCGTGCTGTCGCGCACTCTGGCTAATTCCCCTATCGCGTATGCTATATTGGAGTTTTCTTTGAAAGTTTCCTGCTGTTGTTGATACTTTATTCCAGCTCAAGTCTCAAAGGGGGCGATGCCGTTCACCACTAATTAGACACTGTTTTCATCCAGCCCTAATCAGGTCACCGGCTTTCGTTGTACCGTCATGTACCAGCTTCCACAAATTGCCTGGGTTAAAGAGAGACTTGGTGCTGATCTGAGGATGGTTTCCGTTTGAAAGCTCGAGCTTTTTTTGAACAGTTTGTTTTCTTTTGTTCCCGATGTAAAGTGTGTTGTTTGCTTTGTTCTAAGAGATTTTTTACAATGTGCAGCTCATTATGCTCTCATCCTGTGTATTTTCAGAGTCTCGAGATCATCTACCTGACACTCTGGTCAGCTAGAACATTTCAGACGTGTTTAAAAATGTCAAGTGTGAATCTGAAGTGGAATGTAAAGGGTTTAGATAGGATCACAATAAAGTAAATATCAGAGGAATTTAAAGGGAGAGTTAACCAAAAAAGTTAAAACATGCCATTATTTACTCATCCTCTTATTTCCAACCTGTATGCCACAATCAACAAATTTAAAAAAATGTTGGAAACCAAACAACAGTGTTGTCAAGAATTCCATCGTCTCAGAGACTCCTGTTCACCAGCAGAGGGCAAAACCACCAGACTATTAACAACTACATATCCCATAAGACATAGGACAGGATGCAATGTGTTATGGGATATGTAGTTGTTGATAGGTTTGTGATATTTCCTATACTCATGTGATGCTATACTCATTTACTTGTGATGTATGGACTCAAAACCAATGCAGGTCAAAAGACCATCTGTTTGGATACCAACATTATAAAAAAATGGCAATGTCAGAATATAAATATACACAAAAACATGTAGAATAACATTTACATTTATTCATTTGGCAGACGCTTTCATCCAAAGTGACTTATAAAATATTGTAAAGTGTACATCTATCACTACAGAGATAAATGGGGTAAGATGTCTTACTCGAACACTTTAGTCATTGACTGCAGACATTGAGATTAAAACCAACAACCTTCTGCTTACAAGTCAAACTCTATAACCAGCAGACCATAACTGACCCCCAGGACCCACAACTGACCCCCTAGACCAACAACTGATCCCCAAGACCCACAACTGATCCCCTGGACCCACAACTGACCCCCTGGACCCACAACTGACCCCCTGGACCCACAACTGACCCCCTAGACCAACAACTGACCCCCAGGACCAACAACTGATCCCCAAGACCCACAACTGATCCCCTGGACCCACAACTGACCCCCTGGACCAACAACTGACCCCCTGGACTCACAGCTGACCCCCTGGACCCACAACTGATCCCCAGGACCAACAACTGACCCCCAGGACCAACAACTGATCCCCAAGACCCACAACTGATCCCCTGGACCCACAACTGACCCCCTGGACCAACAACTGACCCCCTGGACCCACAACTGACCCCCAGGACCCACAACTGACCCCCAGGACCCACAACTGACCCCCTGGACCAACAACTGATCCCCAAGACCCACAGCTGACCCCCTGGACCCACAACTGACCCCCAGGACCCACAACTGACCCCCTGGACCAACAACTGATCCCCAGGACCCATAACTGATCCCCTGGACCCACAACTGACCCCCTGGACCAACAACTGACCCCCTGGACTCACAGCTGACCCCCTGGACCCACAACTGACCCCCAGGACCCACAACAGACCCCCAGGACCCACCACTGACCCCCAGGACCAACAACTGACCCCCTGGACTCACAGCTGTCCCCCTGGACCCGCAACTGACCCCCTGGACTCACAGCTGACCCCCTGGACCCACAACTGACCCCCAGGACCCACAACAGACCCCCAGGACCAACAACTGACCCCCAGGACCAACAACTGACCCCCTGGACTCACAGCTGACCCCCTGGACCCACAACTGACCCCCAGGACCCACAACTGACCCCCAGGACCAACAACTGACCCCCTGGACTCACAGCTGACCCCCTGGAACCACAACTGACCCCCAGGACCCACCACTGACCCCCAGGACCAACAACTGACCCCCAGGACCCACCACTGACCCCCAGGACCAACAACTTACCCCCTGGACCCACCACTGACCCCCAGGACCCACCACTGACCCCTAGGACCCACCACTGACCCCCTGGACCCACAACTGACCCCCTGGACTCACAGCTGACCCCCTGGACCCACAACTGACCCCCAGGACACACAACTGATCCCCAGGACCCACAACTGATCCCCAGGACCAACAACTGATCCCCAGGACCCACAACTGACCCCCAGGACCAACAACTGACCCCCTGGACTCACAGCTGACCCCCTGGACCAACAACTGACCCCCAGGACCCACAACTGACCCCCAGGACCCACAACTGACCCCCAGGACCAACAACTGACCCCCTGGACCAACAACTGACCCCCTGGACCCACAACTGACCCCCAGGACCAACAACTGACCCCCTGGACTCACAGCTGACCCCCTGGACCCACAACTGACCCCCAGGACCCACAACTGACCCCCTGGACCAACAACTGACCCCCTGGACCCACAACTGACCCCCGGGACCAACAACTGACCCCCTGGACTCACAGCTGACCCCCTGGACCCACAACTGACCCCCAGGACCCACAACTGACCCCCAGGACCAACAACTGACCCCCTGGACCAACAACTGACCCCCTGGACCCACAACTGACCCCCTGGACCAACAACTGACCCCCTGGACCCACAACTGACCCCCTGGACCCACAACTGACCCTCTGGACCCACAACTGACCCTCTGGACCCACAACTGACCCTCTGGACCCACAACTGATCCCCTGGACCCACAACGGACCCACCACTGACCCCCTGGTCTGACATGGTTCATAATATTTATTCAAGTTTGAAACACAGCTTGTTCAATGTAATAATACGTTCCAGCAATGTGTTCTGTTGGTGATTCTAATGATTCAATAAAAATTATTATTCTCATCACATAGAACTTCTTAAAAATACACAAATTAACATTCACATAAGTATCTGCTTATGTATAGGTACTCATATCTGTTTATATGCGTGAAACATGCAGGAAAAGGAAGTTATTTTAATGCCTAATCATCACGTAACTCCCATTTCTTTTATAATAATGAATGTACATCAAATAATTTGTTATGTATACAAAATAAAAACATATTTTATTTACATTGTAAAATGGATCCTTACTCTCTTATACTCAGAACTTACATTCATTTTTGTTAGTAAACAAGTATTCTTTAAGACACTTGGAAAGAGTAAAATATGCAGGACTTTGGAGCTCTCTACATGGAAATCTGTTTCTTTTTTGGAATGGCGGAGGTTGAAGCTGTCAGAAAGAAAAGGACATCTGGAGATGTGGATGTGATCTGAGAGTGAAAAGCAAGAGGATGCACGACAGATCCTTCTGTCTCTCACAGTGATGCACGTCACACAGAAAACGTCCCAACAGACGTGCTGCCAGAAGATACTAGGATTCATCTGTAAAACACAAGCAACATCACTGTAAAACACTGATATGAACCTCTTTGATAACTCGACACAGATTCTGTACTTCCACTATTTCACGAGAAGAAACAGGAAATATGAGAAGCTAAAATGAGAAACGACAAATGTTGGGAAATATGACTAAAATGTGTTACATATATTGTCAGTCATTTTAGTCTTTCATTTAAAGGAAATGACTTGCTTTGCAATTAATTTTTATTTTTTCTGATGTCACCAAGCTTTTTTAATTGTAAGCCCCTCTCTTCTTTCATAAATTTTTTGAATTTATACAAGTCATGTTGTCAAGTTGCATTCATGAAGAATTTATTGAAATTAATATAGGTAGTAGATTCAACTTTTAACGTTAACCTTCTTCTGAATCATCCTTGATGTCTTGGACCTCCTGGATGTCATCTTGGTCCATCAGCACATCCGGGTCACTCTTAAATGTTAAGGATTCTTCATGAGTGTAGTACGTGCCTTTCTGATGGGCCATGTACCGGAGAACCACAATCATCAAGAGCAAAATCACCACAACGACCGATAAAACCGCAACTCCTGGTAAAACAGACACACACAATAAAATGAAATGATCAGTTTTTAATTTAGTGGCATTCATCAACCTAAAGTTTGGCATTAATTCTGCATAGCAACCTTGGGGAAAGTGAACAAAAAAATAAATAAAATATATAGTAATATAAACTGAAAAAATGGCTTGGTTAAACAGTTCCATCTGATTTCATTATTTTTTCTAATAAAATCCTCCTTCAAAATTTCTGAAATTTTAGCTTTTTTCACATTTTGTTTAAACACAATTTTTTCAGTTTACAAAAATATTGAAGTAATAACACCTGCCTGAAAATATGAAATATCAAATTCATTCATCCAGACAGTCTGTTCCATACACTAAGCGTGGAAGGATTTATAAGTATTGTGACTAAATATAACATGTTTATAGACATATAAGATGTAATTCTATTCTTACCCAACAAAGCAGCATCCACTGATTTAAAGATATCTTGAGCCGCATCTGAAACAAAAGCAAACATTATATGTCATTTCATTGAATCAACACTGATTGATTTTTCACTGGCTCCAGAAGCATATCACTTATAGACAGGAAGTGTGAAATCACGCTGTACTTGAAAACCATCCCTGCGCTGTATTTTTAGAGGCAGAACACGTGTTGGTAGGACTGTGAAGAGGATAATTTAGGTGATAAGTGATGAAGAACTTGCGTGGAGTGGAGAGCAGATGTTTGCACTTGGGTTTAAATTGGCACATTCTCATTCTCTTAAAAAGAGTTAGAGCAGCCAAAAGTGAAAACTGTATCATATATACACCCTTATGAATCCCTAGAAGATATTTTGAGGAATGTCTCATTGGTTTGGACGTAAATAGAGACATTGTTTAGATCAGATTCGATTAGATTAGATCTTGTCATTGCACATGTAAAATACAAGGAAACGAAATGCAGGTAGTACCTAACCAGAAGTGCAATAAGCAGTAAGTACAGAATATATATGTAATATGTACAATAATTATACAGAATAGAAAGTAAGGACATAATTTACAGATCTAAAATACTATTAGCATGATATACAGACAGGTGTGTTATGAACATCCTATACATTATGTAAAGTGTATGTACTCTATAGACAGAATTATGAACATAATTTACAGTATTGTAGTGGATGGTAAAGTTCATTTGGAATATTACAGTGTGCGGATGGATTGTCCAGTGTAACTGAGTGAACAGTAGTGCATGTAACAACTGAGTATTGTGATGAGTATTTAAATAAGTAATAGCAGGTGTAGTGTTGAAGAGGGGGGAGGAGTCTGTGTGTAAGGTGGGGGGGGATGAGGGGTGTCAGAGGTCAGAGGTCAGTAAGGAGACAGCTGTAGGGAAAAAGCTGAGCTGTCCCTCAGTCTTGTGGTCCTTGTCCGGAGGCTCCTGAAGCGCCTCCCGGAGGGCAGGAGGGTGAACAGTCTTTGGTCAGGGTGAGACGAGTTCTTGAGGATGCTGCGAGCTCGACGAAGACAGCGCTTCCTCTGGATGTCCGCAATAGCAGGAAGTGTTGTTCCTGTGATGTGTGGGCAGATTTCAGGATGCTCTCGATCGCATACCGTTCAAAGTTCAACCTGATGGCTGAAGACAGCCGGTTCTTCTTCAGTGTCCCTGCAGTTGTGGCCTGTTGATTCGACTCGTGATCCCAAGGTCGCTGATTTGATACTCAGTATCAGCGGTGATACCATGACCGAGTCCCTTGAGCAAGGCACCATTCCCCCCCACTGCTCCGGGTGTGTGATCACAGTGTGTGTCGCGATATAAGCTCCATCAAAGATTGTGTAAACATGATTCAAAGTTTGGAATTTGAGGAGCGCTCTTTTCAGTTTGGAGTGGAATCACCTCGAGAATAAAAGCAGCTTCCGGGTGAGCAGGATGTTGTTACTGATGGCTGCATGTAGTCCATTCAAAGCAAGCTTGGCAATCTTGTAAATTTGATAAATATTCTTCAAAGTAACTTCATTTGTGTTCTGCAGAAAAATATAAACTCAAACTCTACAAGAAACACAACTGAAAGTCACCTACGTGATTATTGATCAATCTAAAATGTCCCAGGCTGTGTTGTGTCATTATGTGGGACAATGGTATCGTTCTGTGTGTGTGTGTGTGTGTGTGTGTGTGTGTGTGTGTGTGTGTGTGTGTGTGTGTGTGTGTGTGTGTGTGTGTGTGTGTGTGTTGGAAGATCTCCTCAATGCTTCATTACCTGCTACATCTAGGTGTTAGGCCATAATTACAGCATCATTAATCAGAGCTTAAAATGCACTGCTCACTCCAAGCCTTTAAAGAGCAAGAGTCAATAACACCGAGTGAAAGGAGAGCATCAGAGAGGACATCATGATAATAAAGCAACTGGGATTGAAGTGCAAGAAGTATCTGTGGATACCTTCCAGAAACTAGTGAGCTCCCTACCGAGGCAGCATTTTAACACGTCTTGTGTGTGCTCGCAACATGGAAAATGCACATCGCAAGATTTTGCTGCTATTATCTTTATAGTAGAAAAAGGTTCTTAAACATGAACAAACTAATAATTTACACAAAAAAGAATACATTTTAAAGCTTTTAAATTAAGTTAATATACTGTTTAAATTAAGGTAAACCTTGCAAGCTCAAATATTTCTATTAGAATTCTCCCAACAATTATGGTTATTCCAATTATGTATTTGATAGATATAAACACTTAGTAAATACATTGGCTGGCCTGTAAATTCTTCGTCATTGGTTCGAAACTTGGGTGTGCTATTTGATAAATATTTCTCCTTAGAAAACCACATTTGTAAAACCATATATATCAAATACAGAAATGTTAATCCATGCATTTATGACCTCGAGGTTGGATTATTGTAAAGCTTTATTGGGTGGATGTTCTGTACGCTTAGTAAACAAATTACAGTTAGTCCAAAATGTTCTTACAAGAACCAGGAAGTACGACCACATTACTCCCGTCCTGTCAATATTGTACTTGCTCCCTATCAAACATCGTATAGATTTTAAAATCTTGCTTATTACTTACAAAGCCTTGAATGGCTTAGCACCTCAATATTTGAAAGAGCTCCTGTTACATTATAATCCTCAACGTTCGCTACGTTCTCAAAACTCAGGAAAACTGATAATACATAGAATATCAAAATCAGCTGCGGGCGGCAGATCCTTTTTCTACTTGGAGCCTAACCTATGAAATAACTTACCTAATAGTGTTCAGGAGGCAGATACACTCTTGCAGTTTAGATCTAGATTAAAAACCCATCTCTTTAACCTGGCTTACACATAAATACCAACATGCTTCTAATATTCAAATCTGTTCCAGTCTGTTTCCAGATCAGATGGCATTGCAGTCAACAGGATCCAGTGCGTATCCAGACCAGATTTTGGAGAAAGGACCCCTAGGGCCCGGAAGGACAGCGGAGACCAGGAGGACTAGAACCCCAGATGCAGATCCCTCACAAGACCTTGTTTCAGATGACCATCAGGATGGGACCACAGGAGACAGAGGATTCTTCTCGACTTCGCTTCAGCCAGGAATCGACCTACTGATTAAATTCTAGTCCGAGGATAACTGGCTCCCCATCTGCGCCAAGCTTTCCCCCGACTCACTATAGCCAGGCTATACCTGGATCAGTAGGACATTGCTTTATACCGGGGTCAGCATGTATCTAGACCAGATGTTGGGTCTGGAACTAGAAAAAGCCCTCTACAGCCCTCGAACAAAGCGAAGACCAGGACAAGAACAGCATGGATACCAAACCCCTGTGAAGACCTCGTCTGTGACGACCATCAGGATACGACCACAGCACACAGATGTGTCTTCTTCATTCTACTGCAGTCTGGACCTGAACTGATGGACTCGTCTGGTCAGAGGAGAACTGGTCCAACTGAACCTGGTTTCTCCCAAGGTTTTTTCCTCCATTTCTGTCACCGATGGAGTTTTGGTTTCCTTGTCTCCTCTGGTTTGTTTTGTTGGGGTCTCCTCATTTACAACGATATCGTTGATTTGATTTGAACACACAGACACTTTTTAAAGTGAACAAAGCCATCAACGAATTGAAAATGAATGCACAGACACCATTAAACTGAACAGAGATAACTTCCCCGAATTCAATAATGTATTAACTTTTAACATTAAGCATTATGACACACGGTTTACTAATTATTGTTGTTAAGCTGCTTTGATGCAATGTATTTTGTCTAAATATATAATATGAATAAAGGTGACATTGACATTGACATAAAACACTTTTTATCATTTTTATCCACTGGAAAATCTATCTAAAAGATTTTATTAAGTTAATATAACTGTGTATTTTTGTCATCTTTACAAAGCCACATGACAAACAAGACAAGACAAACGAGACGAAAGAGACAAAAGAGACGAAAGAGTGCATGGCATGCCAAAACAATGCCTTGTGTCTCACACAATAAATGCGGATCTGTCAGGATTTTGTTAAAACCTGGAAAACCACGAGCAAAAGAGGCAGAATCATGACATAGCCAAACATTTCTAAAACACATTTCTATTAGATGGGAAAGAAATGCTTCAGATTGACTTTGACTGATAAGTTCTTGTGGAAACCAAAACTTGTCCTTCTTTGGTATCACTACAAAAACATTTTACCACCTTTATTTTTAAGATTCTACCTTCTTTTGGCAAACACTTGTATGTGTGAAGATTGCTTTGGCTATGTAGGAAGCACACATTCTCTTGGAACGGAGCCTTTGTGCTTGTTCAGTTTTTCCTATTTCTCTCTCTACCTTTATCTCTCAATTCTTTTTTTTCATTTCAGTTCTATTTAACATCTCCCCCCACACACCACTACCCACAATTCCAAGCCTCATTAAATCTCTCGTCAGCGGCTCAACATTACATCAGTCACTGCCTCATTTACACACGTCCATCTGTTTGATACACACACACACACACACACACACACACACACACACACACACACACACACACACACACACACACACACACACACACACACACACACACACACACACACACACACACACACACACACACACACACACACAGACACACACACACACACACACACACACACACACAGTCGATGCATGACAAACCTAGCGGATCGCGTCTCTTACTTTGCTGTTTACCGTTGTGTAAATTATTTAACACTCAGATGTGTTGTGTTTGCTAGAGGTTATAGTCTCCATGCATACAGCAGCAAGAATTAAGAAACTTGTTTCTGTTCTTACCCGTCATGTGGTCTTCAGAAGTTTCTCTTTAAAAATCAGATTTTTAAAAAGAAAATGTTATTTTATAGCTCAATAATTTGCAGTTTTTTATTTATGTAACTTAATATTTTATGTGCACAATAAAACAGGAACATTCCATTTACAGAAGTATTTTGCATTGTAAAACGGAGTAAATAATATTCTTTTTTATTACTTTACATTTCACAGTGTACAGTAAAACATTAAAATGTCTTTTTTACTGTACTTTACATCACAAAACTGAGTAAATGAAACATAATGTTAACAACAACAACCTAAATGTTTTTCATGTTATTTTGCAACCAATCATATTTCTTCATCATAGAAATGAATTTGGTCATATTACAACCACCTCCTTTATTTGCATTCTCATTTATTTGCATTCTCATTTATTTGCATTGTTTTAATGTTTTTTTATTACTAAATTTAGTACTTCAATTCTTTTTCTGTGTCATATAACTATTCACAGAAGGTGCATAACTTTATTTTAATTCTTATATTTTGCCAAAAGGTCAATGTTTTATTTGACTTCAGTGTCAGCAGAACAAGACTTATGTATCAGCGCAGAAATGCTTTTAACAAAATCACAATAAAAACCTCAAATCCACATAAACTGAAATCATAGAAATCACGGTCTCAGACACGAATCGTTTCTCCATTGATTGTTGACTTATGCATTGTTCTTAAAACTTCTCTTTTGTTCACACTGACAAACAGGGCCACATTTGATCTGTGCCCGTCCCCTAAAGAGTGGCAGCCCTTCAGAATATCAGTCGTTCCATCATTGTAAACCAACGCACCTGCCCCATATTCAGGCATAAGACCAGCGAACACACTGCAGATTCACTCCTGGCATTCCTCCCAGAGGTCTCCTACCTCTTGGCCATTCCTCAAAATAACGGCCTTTGTTTGGCAGGAACGAACAGACTTTGTCTCTGTAAAACAGGCGTTCTGATAGACAGCTGGTATGGGTCCTGATGAAGACTTCATGATAGATTTCTGCAAAATTGTTGGAGGCGAAGGGCACATTTTTGAAAAGACGGCGGATGATTCTCTGATTGCGAAGGATGTTAGATAGGATGGATTTTTGAGTGATTCAATGCAAAAGTCTTTTTCTTCAGAACAAACGCCTAGAAAATTAATTGTAAACTTAATTAAGTGTGTTTTTTATTTTATTTCACATTCATTTCATTTTATTTCCTGCTTTTGTTTCACATCTAAACAAATGTATTAAAAAAAAGTGAAATACTACAAAGCAAACCAATGGACATATCCTACAAGAAGAGACCACAAGCTTCGGACACCAGCAGATGACCTCGCTCTAAACTTGTGTTTTATGCCACTGATGGATGCTATTGTAGGTTTGTTTTTCTGAACGCCGGCTTTGACTTTAATAGCACATCAATTTAAAATGACCTAACATTTACAGAATCTGTACTTTCCTCGCTGAAATCCCTTTCAGCCGATTTATAACGGTTTTGGTGTATTATTGATGAATTTGCGGTTGCTGTGGAATGATTTTTAAGCCCAGCGTCTTTCCATTTCTGGTTATTCCATTTCTTACATAAGAGTTGAAATGAAAAGATGAGAAAAACATATTTCTTATTTATAAAGTGAAGTAGGTATTGATAAAAGTTAGAAATTAGGACGACAGCAGTCCTGCATCAAACTATCATGAAAGGTTCAGAATTGTTAAAAATATCATGCCAGAGCGTCGCTGACTCTTAAAGGGTCCGAATCGACTGGAATGAGCTTATTTTTTCTTGTCTTGTACACTTTGGGTTGTTTTTTGGAGGATTTATATTCGTTTTATGTATGAAGCATTTATTTTAAGAAAAAATATAAAATAACTGCTAATAACAGAAACATAACCATAAGAGGGAAATTTGCTACAGAAATAGTAATAAAGAATAAAGAAATAGTTTTGTTCAAATAGCTTAATTTTCAGTCAACTCTAGAATCAAATTTATTTATTGCGATATTATTTGATTTTCTTTTTTTAAAGACCCTGCATGCATTTTCTGCAGAAACACACCTCATTTGCATGAAATGTCAATGATAAATGAACCACGTGTGGTAATTGTGAGGTCTTTACCGAAGTTGCGGCTTTAATTTAAAGCATATTAATGCAGACATACTCCCACCATCTCACAAGGCGACGAAAGAGAGAAATGAAATTGAGCCGCAAGATCAAACCATAAGTTCATCCCACTGGAAGTAGTTTGTACCCCTCTGTTCTGCTCATAAAAATCTCACCTAATAGTTTCTCACTCTCGAACACACGCAGAGAGATATACACTTCAGATAAATCAAAATGACAAGATGATTGGTTGGGGGAAAACGCTAAAAGAGCCGTTAATATTTTCCTCAGAGGAATGAAAGGCTTTTTTTCCACGCTGGCACACATGAAGAGACAGCTAAGCAAATATACATCGAGCCACTCGCTTGGAAAATAAACGGTGAGGACGCGGCTGAACGTTTCTGTCTGAGCTCGATGATGTTATTGGCGGCAAGGTCACAGGTTCCCATTGCACATGGCTTTTAAATGTACATCTTCAATGCACTTTACTAGAAATCTAAAAGCATCTGTTAACCCATAGTTGACAATAAAGTAAACCTAAACGTGTAGTTCACTTTCCCTTCATTCCTGGTATAATATCCACAATAGATATCTACATGTTTGTTGCCAAGTAACTGTATCTTATTTATCAAGTGTCCACAGCATTGGCTTAGAAGCTGTTATTGTATCTCCTACAAGTGTGGAAAGGAGGTGTGATGTGTCTTTAGCAGGTTGGATTTAAATTTGGTTTCTCAAAGAAAGTCTGAGAACTGAGTGGGTATCGCGTCTGGTCTAAATAATTGCCTGGGTGATGGGGATGAAATTATGGTATTTTTAAACCTTTTTCTGAACAAAGACTTGAGCAAAGAGAGAGAGAGAGAGAGAGAGACCAGAGAGACCAGAGAGACCAGAGAGACCAGAGAGAGAGACCAGAGAGAGAGAGAGAGAGAGAGAGACCAGAGACCAGAGAGAGACCAGAGAGACCAGAGAGAGAGACCAGAGAGAGAGAGAGACCAGAGAGACCAGAGAGAGAGACCAGAGAGAGAGACCAGAGAGAGAGAGAGACCAGAGACCAGAGAGAGACCAGAGAGAGAGAGACCAGAGAGAGAGAGAGACCAGAGAGAGAGAGAGACCAGAGAGAGAGAGAGACCAGAGAGAGAGAGACCAGAGAGAGAGAGAGAGAGACCAGAGAGACCAGAGAGACCAGAGAGAGAGACCAGAGAGAGAGACCAGAGAGAGAGAGAGACCAGAGACCAGAGAGAGACCAGAGAGAGAGAGACCAGAGAGAGACCAGAGAGAGAGAGAGACCAGAGAGAGAGAGAGACCAGAGAGAGAGAGAGACCAGAGAGAGAGAGACCAGAGAGAGAGAGAGAGAGACCAGAGAGAGAGAGAGACCAGAGAGAGAGAGAGAGACCAGAGAGAGAGAGAGAGACCAGAGAGAGAGAGACCAGAGAGAGAGAGAGAGAGAGAGAGAGAGACCAGAGAGAGACCAGAGAGAGAGAGACCAGAGAGAGAGAGAGAGAGACCAGAGAGAGAGAGAGACCAGAGAGACAGAGAGAGACCAGAGAGAGAGAGAGAGACCAGAGAGAGAGAGAGACCAGAGAGAGAGAGAGAGACCAGAGAGAGAGAGAGAGAGAGAGAGAGAGAGAGAGAGAGACCAGAGAGAGAGAGAGAGAGAGAGAGAGACCAGAGAGAGAGAGAGAGAGAGACCAGAGAGAGACCAGAGAGAGAGACCAGAGAGAGAGACCAGAGAGAGACCAGAGAGAGACCAGAGAG
Organism: Triplophysa yarkandensis; assembly: GCA_033220385.1. Lineage (NCBI taxonomy): Eukaryota > Metazoa > Chordata > Actinopteri > Cypriniformes > Nemacheilidae > Triplophysa > Triplophysa yarkandensis. The sequence goes on from CM065674.1 coordinate 1,769,380, forward strand.
AGACCAGAGAGAGACCAGAGAGAGAGAGAGAGAGAAAGAGAGAGAGAGAGAGAGAGAGAGAGAGACCAGAGAAAGACAGAGAGACCAGAGAGAGAGAGAGAGAGAGAGAGAGAGAGAGAGAGAGAGAGAGAGAGAGAGAGAGAGAGACCAGAGAGAGAGAGAGACCAGAGAGAGAGAGAGAGAGAGAGAGAGAGAGAGAGAGAGAGAGAGAGAGAGACAAATGAGATAAAAAGTAAAGATTTGCTGACCTAGATGTGGAGATTTTGAGACATTTGAAAAATATCACATTTGTGAACAATGAGTGTCGCTGTATTAATTTTGCAATACTTCAGAAATCTGAGGAGTCATTTTTGTGCCAGATATTGAGACATGTACTTGGTTAGACATTTTAAGTCTAAGTAAATTCTTCCTTTACTCTATATGTATATATAATATATTTGTATACACAAAAGCTCTAATCTCCTAATTTGATCAAAATGTGCAGTGTAAACTAGTACAAATGTTTTCGACAACACAATGCTCTCAACATGGCAAATACAATTTAACATGGCACATTTGACTTTGCAAATTGCAAACTAAAACTTTTCATCATCAAGACATCCAACGTTCAATTTAACTTGCAAGGTCATGTGGCAACAATGAAACCGAAATGTGTTTATAACCGGGGATTTGAACTCATATAGTTTACGTTAAATCATACGAAACAAAAGATTATTAAAAAAGACCAAACCAAACTTTACTCCTGAACTTAGTCACTTAGGAAAAATTTACATTTTACACATTTATATGAATTCGTCACTTTGTAAAAAAGTAACAACTTGTCGAAAGATTGTTACAAAATGGTTATGATGCATTATGCATTCTGTTTCACATATTGTTTAAAAAGACAGTTGCACGCATACAGGAAAAATACAGTAAGTTATAAAAACTCCTTGTATTCCAAACATTACGTTTTGTTACAGAAATATCCGTTAATTGTCACCATGCACTTCCTCATGTACACACCTTAAGTGAAACACAAGATAAAATCCCATCACAACCATGACATCAACAGAACACAACAGTTCACTTAACCAAGCAAAAAAAGTCCCAGGGCACAATGTGAAGATCATCTGCTCAGAATGACATCTTCCACATTGACTTCTCCAGTCTGCTGATGTTAAAAAGGACGTCAAACAGTACAATGAAATATTTCTCTGTCAATATGACTCGACAGATGAGGAACGGAGGAATTGGCTGGTCGATTGTGAATCTTATTAGACAAACTGCAAGACTTGGTTTTGATCAACTCAGCCGACATGTTACTAGCATTATTGAATGTAGTTAGGGCATCAGCACATCACGGCCGAAATCCAGCCTCGGTCACAATATGTGGATCATGAGGATAAACAGACTTATGATGATAAACAGTCCTAAATCAAAAGTGATTCTATTAATCAGGTCAAAATGAGTAAATATCAGTCATAATTAACAGTCATTTGCCCTTAGCTGGATTTTGATTAAAAAAAAAAGTAATATAAAAAGGTGGTGCGAGTGTTGGACTCGTGATCCCAAGGTCACTGGTTAATACTCTGTACCAGCGGTAATACGACGACTGAGGTGAGTCCCTTGAGCAAGGCACCGTCCCCCCCACTGCTCCCCGGGCGCCGCAGCACGACTGCCCACTGCTTCTGGTGTGTGTTCACAGTGTGTGTGTGTTCACTTACTGTGTGTGTGTGTGAGTGTGTGTGCGTGAATGCATGTGTTCACTTACTGTGTGTGTACACTGGGATGGGTTAAGTGAGCACAAATTCCAAGCATTGGACACCATTCTTGGCCACATGTCACATCACGTCACTTCACTATCATTATTAGTTATATATATTTTAAATATATTAAATTATTATAAAAGCATATAACAAAATGCTAACAATGTAACTAAGATGAATATCACAAGAATTATTAATAAAATAAAAAAGAAAATTATGAAAAATCAAAACTATTAGAAAAAGAATTATTATACAATTATTATTTAACATTTTTAAAACTATTTTCATTTTGAGTTGCCCTTCGTTTATCTTCACATAAATCGCTTTGGCTGTATACACTGTGATTACAATTAACGCATAATTAACGTAACCTCACTGTTAAATGTTTCTGAAGTTGTCGAATGGAGCTTTGAAATTGTAAGTGTGAATGCATTGTGTTTTTATAACATGATCTAATTTAACACAAAGAGGATTTCTCGAGTTCATGAATACCATCACTGTCTTGACAAGTTTAGATAAGAAATGACAACTAAAGCAAGTTTGTGAAAGTTCCAGCGTAATGAGCTCGAGATGAGCCGACTCCGACGTTGATAGATTTCATCATTTTTTCTGAGTTCATCTAAGCTTTGGTGTTGTATCCCATGATTCCTCTGGGCTCATGCAGCTAATAACTTCAGAAAATTGTGACATCCTTATGATTTCAGATGAATCAAGACGAAGCCGATCTGAACCAGAAACTGCAAACAGACGACTTGGGTAACTTACGTGTATCTGGTCTGAAGTGGAGTATGGTGTGCACACTTATTGTACAAGGCATGACCTGATTTAGATGGAACATTCTCTTTCTTCTTCTTTATTTATTTATCTGAACTATCATTTCCCAGCTGTCACAGTAGCATGTGGCGGCATCTCGTTGTCTCTCCGAGGACTTGATACAGTGGCAGTATGAGTCTTAGTGGGACACAGAGCTTTTAGAAGCCAACACACTCACAAATACACAAACACTGGTGCTACTTCTGGGGCATGGAGCTTGAACATCTGACAGATGTTCTCCTTGTTCTTATGAACTCGGGTATGATCTGAAAGAAACGAGGGGGAAAAGAACACGGAGGGTCACAAGGACATACACGGGACTCGATTTGGGATGATTATTTCTGAAGCAGTTCAATTAAGAATAAGACACAATGGGTTCATTCGGAAAAGAGAAAATCTGACAGGAAAGGGATGGCGCACCTGCTTTTAAACCTCAAAGTGACCTGAAATCTAGACTGGAGTGGCAGTGATATTAAAGTGACTCAAAAGTTGCTCATAGGGACTGAATTAAGGTTAAATAATGTACATTTAAAAGTGAATCCATTCAAGAATATATTTCCAAATAAGCCCCTACTATGACCCAAAGTGCACAACTTAAATGATTCAAAGTGACTTCCTTAAATTTTTTAAAATTAGGTCCTTTTGATTCATAATTCAATAATTCAAAGTTACCACTTACTATGATTTATGGTGACCATCATAAATTATTTAAAATGAGCCCCTTAAAGGATCAAGATGACCACCTTCACTTTACTATCCATTACAATAGTGTAAATGATGTTCATATGTTCAGAGTTCTGTCTATAGTGTACATACACTGTTACATAATCCATCTGTGTAGTTTGTTCATAGCACACCTGTCTATATATCATGCAAAAGTATTTTAGATCTGTAAAGTATGGCCTTACTTTTTATTCGGTATTGTACATATTACATATATATTCTGTACTTACTGCTATTGCACTTCTGGTTAGATGCTAACTGATACTTTGACTACCTTAGAAGATTCAAAACCTTTTGACCTTTTGACCCTTTGTTTTATAGTGACCCCACCACCATAATTCAAAATGAAGACCTTAAATAAGAAAAATTTTTCAATATGATCCCCTTTTGTACATCAAAATTATCATTCTAAATGAATCTGTATGACTACCTCAAATCATTCAAAGAAACAACATTCTCTAATTCAGAGTGACCACCTTAAATGATTCAAATGAATCTCCTATTCATTCATAGTGGATCCCTTGAAAAATAAAAAAATCCCTCTTATGATTCAGAGTGACCACCTTAAAAGATTCAATAAGACTAACACGACTAATTCACAATGACCTCCTTATAAATCAATTGACAGCTTAAATAGCTAAAATTGCCCCTGTCTATGATTCAAATTGTGCACCTTAAATGATTCAAAACAACCCTCTTTTCTCCATGAAAATGACCATATTCAATGAATTAGTGTAACCAACTAAAAGAATCAAAGTAACCAGATTGTGATTTAAAGGAACCACCTTAAAAGATTCAGAATGACCTCTTTGATTAAAAGTGGACGCTTGAATAATTAAAACTGTCCTCTTATGGTTCAAAGGGACCACCTTAAATGATTCAATAAAACAATTCAAAGCAACCACATTTTGTAAAAGGGATTACCTTAAATGATTTAAAAGGATCCCTCCTTTATTAATAAAAAGAACCTTTTGAACAATAAATATATCGCTGATTAAAAGTGAGCTCCTCCTGATTCGAAGTGACCATCTGGAATAACTGAAATGTCTTCTGTAAGTCAAAAGGACCATCTTAAATGATTCTGTATATTTGGGATTAATTATGACTACTGGTGTATGTGATTCGAGGGACAGAAATGATTCGTTTAAACGTAAGTTGACTACTTTAAATGAAAAAGAACAATCAACAAAACAATGCCAAATTGATTGAGTCGTTTGTAGTTGGTAACGAGCGAAATCTGGTAAGAATAATCAGATATTAAAATGTAATAGGTGAAACTACCCAAAATGAAAGTCTTGATGATGAGAAATCATTCCAGAACACAGCAAGATGTCCGGACACACGTGAAAACCACAATGTTGCTCTTCACCTGACAGAACGGACTTGTCATTTAGAATATTCAGAAATGTTGCCTTATTTTCTATAGCAGTCTCATTCTGAGATGTCTTTAAATAATGTCTAATAAGCGCCCTTAATAGCTCTTCTTTCTTTACCATACAGTCAAAGTTATTCATTCCAAAACAGTTTTATCAAATAAAGTGTACGTGTAATGTGTGAAGCGCAGATCCAAGGGCAGCGTTTATTGACCAAAGTAATTATTCAAAAACATACAAGAGACAAGACAAGCAGCAAAATAATCCAAAATCAAGAACCAGAACAAAAACCCATTACATCCCAACCAAAGACAGACCACCAGACGATGGAAACACAAGAGCTTTTATACATTGGGTTAAATGAGGTAACAAGAGACTGCTGGGGAGACAATCAAGACTTGACCAATGAAACAAAAGATCTGCACAGAACTACACGGCACATGACATCGACAGGAAATAAACAGGGCTAAAGAGAATACAGGCAGGGGAAACAAGACACAAAATCACAACACTATGTTTTGTCATGAAAAACATATGTTAATTTTGTATATTAATGTCATTTCAGACATTACTTCAGATGAAACATGTTATTTTAATAATAAGAAACATTTCACTCAAGTGTCCCGAAAACATTGACCAGTAGTCTTACTGTGAAAATGAACCTGTCAAATATTTAGTGTTTGAAACTTAAAAAAAAACACTATTAATACAAATGAGTTGGCCTAAGGATGAATAAACCTAGCGTCCTTCAAACATAAATAAAATCCTCTAAAGAATGGTCTTAAAGGGACAGTAGTACCAAAATACAGTTGATATCATCTTCTCCATAGGATTGTTTTCTTTACATTTATTTATTTTATGAAAATCAAACTAAACAATCTTTGAAAAAAAACATGAGGACCAAGTCGTCTCTGTGTATTGGTTGGTTGCAGTGGTGTGTTAGTGATCTCCTGAGATCGGCGGAGAGGAGATGAAATTACTTTTCTGCAAAAACTACTTTTCTAGAAAATAGAATTTTCAGGGACTGATAAGAATGCTCATAGAAATGGCCTCCGCACATCCACTCTGGGGAAGAAGACAATTATTTTTGAAAGAATGGGGAATATGGATGATATCCTCAGAAAGTGTTGAAAAGGGGTTTTTATAGAAACAACATTTACAAGAGCAATATGAATGATCTGCTTTCAACTGGTCTTTGATTATTATAGGGACACTGTATTAAGAGAATTCTCATGTTGACCGTGTAGCCATGATCAATTCAATATCACCTTCTCCCTTCCAGTTTAAAAAGAAAGCGATTAATAATCACAATTCAGGAAAAAAAGTTTCTGGAAGCTAAAGGTGAACATTAATCTTAAATCACTTGTCCTTTTGAAAGACTTTAATTTCATTAGATATTAGTGAAGTGCATGGTGGTGAAACCATGCTGTAATAGTGTCTTCCTTTTTTTATAAAGAGACCTTTCTTGTTCTCAAGAATTTCTTTATTAGGATTTTTAATCTCACCAGGTTTCTCTTTAAATCATAGATAGCAGCTTTCAATATTTACTTTACTAGAAGGAAAGGTTTGTGTGGATACATTTATATGGATGATAATAATGATATAAATAATAAGACTTACTGTCATTATGACTATAAGTAGAATTATTATATGCCTTTTGAAAGTAAATAAGTCCCCTACATTTGTGTGAAAAGGAGCCTGCATGTTCTTGTTAATGCTCACAGCGCTTATCTTACGGTAGCTGCTTAAAGATGCGATGCGGCGAGGCGATTATTACTCCTAACACTCCTGTCGGCTTACATCCCAGACTGCATCGGAAACATGCCACTATTCCTTTCTCTCTGTCTTAACTTTATCAGCGATGGGGGACTACAGGAGCGAAGGCTTACTTTCACACCTATTATTTTAAGCACAGAAGTGATGTTAGAGGTAATGCGCTTCAAATTCTAGAAGAGTGAACATCCACAAACATTCATGAATTATACATGTGACATTCCTATTGAAAGATTCATGAGCATATCTATGAACAAACATACGATATATCAAAAACATGTTCAATGATAGTTGATGCCTTTACTAATGCCTTAACAAATCTTACGGTAAACTTATATCAAAAAAAGTTTTATTTTGTCAAATGTTTTTTGTTGTAGGTAAACACAACCAATACAAACAGTTATAACATGAGGAAGACACTTTGAAAGACAACTAACTCAGCGTCAGAGAGTTTCTGAGCGTCTATGATAAACCGACACTCCCTCCTAATCTGAAGCCACAGAGAGTGTGTCTGTGTGTATCTGAGGGAGGGTGACACGCACACACACACACACACACACACACACACACACACACACACACACACACACACACACACACACACACACACACACACACACACACACACACACACACACACACACACACACACACACACACACACACACACACTCGTTGAGCAATATACACATGCATCTATATATTTATCTATCTTTCTATCTAACCACACCCACTTCCTGTCCTTGTTCTCTCTCTTTCACACATAATAAAGTGTGTGAGTCTCACTTACTCTCTAAGTGGCAAATTCTGCGGATGCCCAAACTCACAGCCACACCTGAGATTCTTTTCTATTTCACTCCTTTATTTGCCAGGATTATGATATAGTGAATGTTCACATCTAATGCCTTTGGTTTGCATTTACAAAAGTGTGAAACAGTCTGCTATGTCTGGTGCCTTCTTGGATGTTTAACATTTTGTTTTAGAGGTGGAGACTTGGTGGATATTTTCTAGAAAACTTTTGTGTCTCTCAGCGGAGCATGATGTTAGCAACACAATAGTTTGTGAATGCAAAATATACAGTATAACTGCTCCATTGTGTGTGTGTGTGTGTGTGTGTGTGTGTGTGTGTGTGTGTGTGTGTGTGTGTGTGTGTGTGTGTGTGTGTGTGTGTGTGTGTTGCGTGAGTGAGTGTGTTCACTTACTGTGTGTGTACACTGGGATTGGACACCACACTTCGCCACCCGTCACTTCACTTCACTACAGTGTGTGCCATGACCTTCACTTTATTATGTAATGTTAGTCGCTTTCTGATCAAAGTGCCTGCCAAATGTGGAATTGTAAATGTAGACATAACTGATAGGTGAAATAACCGTAAGGTCTTTGCAATATGGTAACTAAGGCTGTAAAGGCAGAAATTTATGTGTGGTAAATTTGATTTTTCATGTTTTATTAACCACCTACTGTAACATATATTAACATTATTAACATTTATTAATATCTGTGCACATAAAATTTCCAACAATTAAAAAACTTTTTATCCCAAGGATAAAAATACTGAGACCACAAAGTCTGAGACAAAGACAAGACCAAGACCATATACTCCATGAGCCGATACTCAGGTCCTACAACACAACTACACGTTATGTGGAAAGAAATCTTGTTAAAATTATATGAAAATGTGAAAAAAGGAAAAATGTATTTTGTGTCACAGTTTAGCGAAGTGTAGGGAAGCACAGTTTCTATCCCGGTTTTTATGGCAAAATTTAAAATATGGGTGTTAAACACTTTATGATATTACAATATATGATAAAGATAACTACGTTTGTGATACTTTGATCCTGTTGGGATGCGTTTAAATAGATTCACGATCTAGCAACTCAAACCACAACCCCAGAAATACACATTGGGGACCCTGGAGACGGCAACCATGGAAACCACGATGAGCCCAGTTGACATCCATCCCACAATTCCCTGTCCACTTTGCATGTAAACTAAGGGCTCTTCTTTAAAGGGCTTCCTAGATCAGGAGCATTATTAAAGAGGACAAGATCACCTGCAATCTGGTCATGATTTAAGAGCAACAGAAGTGGACAGATAACTGTAAATCTAAACAGCTTTACCCGAGATGAAATACATTTCTATAGGCTAAATTGTGACATCAGATCGAGAAGTTTTATTATGGCTAGAAGTGCAAATAATGCTTAAACATATAACCGCATTCTCCTCCAGTCAGGCAAGAAGTACCTCTCACTCATTTTCTCTTTCTGTAAGTTGTCGTCGGTATGGCAAGCCAATAATATAAAGCTTTCAAAACATTGCTCTCTCTTCGTGGTCTGTGTGCTGAAATGGTGTGCAATTTGTTTACAGAGAGACGCTCTATAATAGCTAAAGTGAGGAGCGTCACAGGAAGAAAAGGCTTTTATTGCTCTGAGATCTTTCAGACAACAGCAAAATATATAGCCACTCCACTTTCCTGCCAGTCACGGCAGAGCTCAGACTCTTTCTAAAGAGTCCATGCTCGATGTGTGCCGTATGTAAGAATAGCGAGTTGACAGCCGCTGAATTTTCTTTTAACAGTGTCCGATATTGTAAATCGTAGCTCTTATAGACGTACAGTTGAAAAAGAAACTGTGGATGAACTTAGTATATGACCTTATACAGTGTATCTCATTCATGAACCTATAGGAGCGACGGGAGTTTTAAGCTTTATCCTATCTTCAATACAGAGTTAAAAAAGTATATATCACTTTAAATCTTATATTCAACTAGGGTTGTAACTAGGGCTGTTATAAAAATTGTGATTTTGTTAAGGATTCACTACATTCTACATTCAATTGAATCTGTATGTACACTAATAAAAAAACATATACAACCAAATAATAAAATATATTTTGTCCGCGGTATGTTTTTGTCCTATATTCAGTGTGATTCTGTGCACAAAAAAGCTTAATTAAATATGATTAATTTAATAATCTAGTTCTTAAACAGGGATAAACATAAGTATATCATTCTTATATTCATGGATATGACAGTTTGTGGCTAGAAAAACTGCACAATCAAAATCTGATATTGTGACAGAAATATTTCTCATAGTTTCGGTTCACTCTGAACATTGTTCAGCAGCCTTTGTTCAAGGTGGCTTTCATTGAACGTGCCATTCTGCTCGATCAAGGTTTGATTTTATGAAAGGCCTTCGTGTATGTACATGATCTGTTCACTTTTCTGTAGTGCTATATCAAAGGGCAGCCTGAAGAAAACATCACCAGCATGATATCACAAAAAAGGAAAAAGCCGACTACAAAAAATAACATGAGGTTATTCAGACGTGATAGAAGCTCACTTACGTGTGTTGTTGGGTGACGTCAACACTGACGGTGTCGTAGGGGTCACATTAAGAGGAATGTAGGTCAATACGTCCATTATACGAGGTGATGTCCCTCCTATGACTAGAGATATGTTGATAAGTTGTCCAACAACACGAATTGCCTTTAACAAGAAAACAAAAAGAGGCTTTTCACAAACTTTTCTTATTGAAATGTCGACATAGAGATGGCCACAACGGCTTATCAGTCAAGAGCACATGAAACTACAGAGGACAGGCTATCTTGCTTTTAAAAAAACATAAGGTGAGATGTCTCACCAACTTTTCTTCCTGAACTTTTGTCAACATCCTTCTTAAATGTCACTTATAGAGTCAATGCACTACTTAACTAATTAAACCAAGAATTTATTCCAAACTTTTCTCAAGGAACTGGAACTAGAAATGACATTAGCAGCCAATGATGAGTCTTATTTGTCAAATCACACAAATCACCGATGACAGAATGAGACCGGCTATTAGTTATATCGCACGTGTCGCTTTGCAGCTTGAATCCAAGGCATCCCATTGAAAGGCCAGCGTGTCCTTACAAAGTCACTCGGGGGTTTCACTATAGAAGAAACTCTACAGATTAAAGCCTAGAAGATTGTAAATGACAGAACAGAAACTCACCAAGCTCAAAGTATCTTGTGAAAGGCCGCCTTGTTTTTTGGCTGATGTCCACCGAAGGGAAGTTTTGTAAAGTTGTTGAAAGTTCTCACGAGTTTGACAGCGTTGGAAGCTGTAGGGCTGTGGGCTGAGTGTCTTTGTTCTTCTGCATGTCTCGTCTTCTGATGTGTGGGTTGTTAATTCGATGTTTGTTGGATTATTTCAACACGTGTTACAGCCCCACCCCCAGAATTCAAAGTTGCTGTTGCTTTCTGGAGCAGATAGGACAAAAAAGATCTCCCGAGAGGTCGACCCACACCCATATACATGTGTTGCAAGAAGTTGAGGGGATGCAATTTCCAGTAAATTCAACACAGATGTTTAGTTTGGCCTTGACTTTGCTCGATATTTGAAGTCAGGTTTTGTAGAGGTACCATATTCTTTAATAGAAATTTAAGTGCAGCGGCAAGATTGGTGTTCAATCTCTCCGCAAATGAGCTGAGACTTGTGGTACCAGCTCAAAAGGGTAAGAAATCTCTCTCTCTCTCTCTCTCTCTCTCTCTCTCTGTCTCTCTCTCTCTCTCTCTCTCTGTCTCTCTCTCTCTCTCTCTCTCTCTCTCTCTCTCTCTCTCTCTGGAACGTTCTCTGCTTCAGTTCCTCGATGGTGGAACGATCTGCCTCTGGCTTCACTCTTGTCAGACTCGGTCTCTATCTTTAAAAAACACCTAAAAACTCATCTTTTACGGCTACATCTAACTCACTAACTCACTTCTTTTCTAACTACTCACTCTATCAAAAAAAAATCTTTTGTAACTTCTCTCTCTGTGTAACTTGTGTAACATTGTTGTAGCACTTGTTCACCTATTGTTGTATCGGCTATTTACCGCTTCATTGTCTCCTCGACTATTGTAAGTCGCTTTGGATAAAAGCGTCTGCTAAATGACTAAATGTAAATGTAAATGTAAGTGACCAACCTAATCTGAAAATTCTATCGTTATTTACTCATTCTCTGTATGACTTTCTTATGTAATACACAGAAGATATTTTGAAGAATGTTGGATATTGACATCTTTTCCTGTTTGGTTACCAACATTCTTCAAAATATCTTCTTTTGTGTTCTACTTAAATTAAATGAAAAGAGGATGAATAAATAATGGTAGAATAGTATTGTTCGTCTACATTTCTCGTGTTTAACAGTATATTAACCAAGTATTTCAATATCCAAAAACCTCACACATTTTGCTTTACCAAAACCCATCTGCACTCTTCTCCATCACCAGAATTCTTCACTTCTTTCGATAAGTCTCTAAAACTACAGGAAGATTCATGAATCAAATGTCCACACATCACTGTCAAGATCTGAAGCTTTCAATCTAAGCTTCATTGAATTCAGTCACTATTTCTTTATAACTCTTCTTTTCCTCTCAGCACACCTGACTGTAAAAACGACGGCATTTTCATTTCTCACAAAAGCAATACGCAGCTCAAGTCATCCTGCTTTATTCTTCACAGCAGTGAAATAGAAATTCAAACTCATTCACCTCTGAAGCAACACATCTGATACAAATGAGTCCGAATCGATGTGCTCTGTCAAGAAACTGTAAAATAAAGCAGGACCTAAGAGATTACACTACATTCCCTATATAAGATAAGATTCACTTAAACATTATGTCAGTGTTCTTTTTTTGCATGAGGTTAGTGATTTTATTTTTCAACATTCTTCCAAATATCTACTTTTGTGTGTGGCAGAAGACAGACACACAGGTTGCGTGAATAAATTATTTCAGAGTCCTAAGCTTTTTTCCAAAGGGATCAAACTGAGCTTCATCTTCTGCGAATGTTGATGTCGGATACAGAAGCTGTTAGGGGAGCTGAAATGGCTTTTTAATTACTGACATTTTCTGCCCAAAAATGAACTGATGCTGGCTGTCAAGAACCACAGATGCCGCACAGAAAGGAGAGGTGCGAGGCTCTGAGACGACACCCCCCCTCCCTCCCTCCTGCCACCGGCTACATCTGGATCACACAGAAGATATTAATAACTGTGAACACACACTGACCGACCTGCCAGATCCTGCGTGAATAACTGGAAAGTAAACACTGAATGCACACACTGACTCATTGTGTTATTTATCATTGCCCAACGCTAAGCACGGCTTGTTAATTGTGTTTTTAATCAAACATACAAGCTGTGAAATTAATTTACATGGGTTTATGTTTTTCTGTGAAATCCTGTTGTTTGGAAATCTATGCCAGTCTGTGTGTCTGTAATGTCATGTGACCTGGTGCTTTAGCATTAAACATGAACATACTAATTCAAATCACACATTTGCACTATTATTTATTTTGTTAAGTTAAATATTCATTCTATATGTTTTGGTTGGACTTATTAAAACGTTTTTTTGAAGGCAAGGCATGTAATATTAATATATTGTTAAATGAATCTATTTGTTATCGTATCATAGAAATATTTAGCCAAAGATGTATCACTGGTGGAGAATTCAATATCATATCGTATCATGATAAACTGTTCAACTCACCTATCACGATAATGTGTTTAAGTGCTTAGTTATGACAATTGTAATGCTTTTTTTACATATTGAACAGTCCTAAGACCAAAATAATATGATTAGATATGGCTCCTTTAAAACATAAGCTAATTAAATGTTTACAGACAACCTCAGCAATTTGTACTGGACTCTTTGTAAATATTATGATGAAAAGCTGTGCCACAAAGAGTTCGAAGTAATGAATCAGTAAAATTCAAAAGGTTTTCGTGTGTATTAAAAGACTTAAATCATCTGATAACTGGGAAATCAAAACGCCATGCATAGCTGAAGTACTTTAAGCATGAAAAAAACACACATTAACAAAAAATTGGCACACAAACAATAATCTTGTCTTTCCTAACCGGTATAACTTTCTCTCCTCGGCAGAACACAGAAGATATATTGAAGAATGTTGGCAACAAAACAACATTTAAGATAACATTTACATTTATTCACTTGGTAGACGCTTCTATTTAAAGTGACTTACAGTATTATACAGTATATATATCACTGTAGAGTAAACAGATGTAAGATGTCTTCAAGAACACTTCAGTTATTATCTGCTGACACTGAGATTCAAACCAACAACCTTCTGATCACAAGATCACCTCTATAACCAGCAGAACACAACTGAACACAACTGACTTCTTTAGATAACTTTCTGGTTACACAAACTGGTGCAAATTCATTTCGGATGCACTTAACTAGATTAAAAACAGAATGTTGTGCTCCAACCATACCAAAAAAATTATACAATTTACTAAGGTAAAAACATGGAGGCCCAACATTAAACAATTACTTCGTAAAAACTAAATCCATAATATTGAGTATCATTTAAAATGTCCTAAAACACCAGAGCTCAGCCCACAACCATACTCTTTCACCATGGTATAAACACTGTAAAAACGAAATCAGTACCACAAAAATAGAACAGACGGGACGATTGTCATTATAAACTCTCTGTGCACATATCACCATCATTTACACTGAGATCAGGCGTGTGTGTGCACTTCCTCCCTGACTGCTGTGAGTCTCTGAGAACTCTAAGAGAAGGACTGCGAGCGGATCTGAGATGTGTGACGACATTTACAGAGGCACACACACCCCTGAATCTGTGTGCCCTACATACTGAAATACCAAAGTGAGCGAGTAAGAAGCGAGAAATGAAGGCAGGAAGGAAACAAAAGTGTTGGAAAACAGTGACCACAATTGGTTGTTAAGACATGACGTCACACTGCGATGTGAATGCCGCTGGAGGACAGGAAGTGATTTTTCTCGATAAGAATCAGTAGGAGAAAGGGAAAATGCCCATCTTTTGTGCTGTATATAGATGCTCTAATCAGTGAACCAGAGAGAAGACCAAGAGCTTAAATCGTGAATGTAAAGTCGCTGAACATAAAGGTGGAAATGTAAAGAATTGACAGAAAGAGTGGTTTGAAAACCTGCGTCTGATGTCAGAAGAGAGCAGAATCGCTGACTCTGGTGTATGCAGTGATCACTTCATCAAACCTAATAATTATAGAACTAAAAACAGAAAGTTTTCATTTCCGTACTGTGTGAAGTATATTAAAAAGCAGATACAACAAGTAACAAACTCAACATTTTATCTTAGTGTAAATACCTTTTGAGATTCCCTGCCATGCAATTATAATGAGCTGTACAAACTTCTCCATCGTCTTTAGCAATGATTCATGTTTTAGAGGATTTTGAGAGTGGATAATCTAATAAAGTTAACGACCACAGAGGACACAAAAACATAAATGCTACTTACCGGGCAAAACTAAAAAAATCAAAAAATTTGATAACATACCAAGATTATAGAACCGATCACAAACAAAAAACTATTTTCCATGCGTACTTTTGTATGTAGTTGCTGATGTCTAAATCCATGATGGCAGGCAAATATATCTGCATCAATATGTCCTTTCTCTTATGATTTACATTGTTTATTTACTGTTTAATATTTATTTATTTGCTCTCCATCTGAATTTAACGCATCATCCCAATCACGTGATTGCAAACAACCTATAAACTCATGAGAGAAACAAAAGTGTGTAATGTATCGAGATAATAAAGTTTGTGATCTCTTTGCTGTTATTCTCTTCATATAATCTCTTCCAGTTCATCCACGCAAAACCTCCGTAGACCAATTTAAAGTTTTTTTTTTACTTTAGATCTTCAGCAACAATCTCATTGGGGTCAAATATTACTTTTCATAAGAAATTTTTAAAGAAACATTCTTCAATAAAAACCAATCGAGTGCCCGGCTTTATAGAACAGCAACCTGAGCAATAAAATATTTATGTGTGATTTCTGTCAGCAAGAAGTGTGGATCTGACCCACATTGCAAATGAAGCCGAAAATCAGAGATCATTTGAAATCGAGTCAAACCGCAACCCCACATGCCCGCCACCAAAGTGATTCACAAAAGCGCTTTCATTTCCGTTGAAATTCATTTCCTGTGTCCACGGCCACCCACAACCCCTTCATGCGACTCCTCGCTGCTCATTACTGCTTCCAGAGCGGGCCGAATTAATGATGAAAAAGGACAATTAGAAGAAAAGCACAATTAGCAAACGAACAGCTAGCCAATTATCTTTCTCCCACACAGCGAAGCAAAAACTCCAGGACTGCAGGGTCAACCCGGAGGATTTCACTGATTCACATGCGGCCCTTTTTATTTAAGCGTCACGCGGGTTTAATTAAACGGAAGCTTGGGTTCGGCTGTGAACTGTGAAATTTAAACCAATCCTTGTTTTTAAACCGCCTCCGTTGTTCTGGGGATAAATATTTTTCTTCTGGAGATAAAAGGGATTGCGTATGCTGGCTTTAAAGGAAACGTGCAAATGGCATGCGGGCTTCTACAAACATCCACGGATAGAGAGAAAAGCCTTTAAAAGCACACAATAAAAGCTGTCCAGTAGGTGATGCTGTTGACATCTCTACAGATGGAGGAAGCCTCCAGGTTAACACAGATCTGTATCACCGCACCCTTACCACAATTCCACTCCTTGTGGCTTAACCATCATTTCCAGAGGCTTGGGGTCATGATGGACGGTGTGTTTTATGGAGGATGCAGGAATGAGAAAAGAATGCTATAATGCCACACTTCATGGGAAACAGGATTCCTGGCTTGTGTTCTGTTTTGACTTTCACCCCTCCTTCAAGAGTATCAGTTTTTACAGTAATAAATCTCTTTTAGCAGCTCTGCTGACTGATTGTCTGTCTGTCCATTTCTCTATTTCTCTCTCTCCATCCTTCTTCTAACTCACAGCTGTGCTCTTCTCATCTCAGGAAAAGGACTGCTCATCGTACACTGTTTTGAACAGATAGGAGAACTATCAGGAAAGAATGTCTCTTCTGATCTCAGATCTTTTCCTTTGACTAAATCAGTTTATGGTTTTATTCCTACAGGAAAGGATCTATCGTTTATCTCATCTCTTCTGCTTTTACCTCATTTAATTTCACTTAATGTTATATTCTAATGCGATGTCTTTAGAGTTGTGATATTGAAACCCATCATTAAATGAACTAGTCTCATCTCATCTGTTTTTTTTCTTAACTCATCTTCTTCTCATCTCATACTTCTGCTTCTTATCTCATTTTATCTGTTTCTCATCTTGTCTACTTCTTATTTCATCTGCTTCTCATTTCATCACATACAGTATGTCTGCTTTTCATCTCATCTCCTCTCATCTCATCTCATCTCCTCTCATCTCATCTCATCTCATCTCATCTCATCTCATCTCATCTCATCTCGCCATATCTGCTTCTCATCTCATTTCATCTCATCTCATCTCATCTCGCCTCATCTGCTTCTCATCTTGACTACGTCGTATTTCATCTGCTTCTCATTTCATCACATCTCCTCTCGTTTAGTTTGTTTGTCACCTCATCTGCTTCTCATCTTGTCTCCTTCTTATTTCATCTCCTTTTTCTGCTACTCATTTCATCTTATCTAAGAATCTGTATTAAATATTTTGTTTGCTCTTCTTTTCTCCACATTATATAATGGTCGTTTTCGTGTCATTTGCTTCTCTGCTTCTAGAAAGTATTAGGTTTAGTTCTCTTTTTTTATCTATATTCTCTTCTGTATCTTTTACATGAATGCTGGTCACAAACATGACACGCTCTCACATGAGAATCTTAGAAGAGCGAGAGCTATTACAGCAAAGTTCAGGAAACTTTGCACATTGGAGCTTTGTGATGCAGGGCTTGATACAGGGAATATAATGATATTCTCTATTGATCGAGAGATGAAGAACAAATGCTGGTATTTACAATGTTGACATTTCCAGCTCGCTCTCCTGCTCTGTATGTTCCAAACAAATATAAAGATGCATTTCTCACAGCACCTCTATCTAAATATCAAATATATAGACAAAAAAGAAAGAAACAAGACTTTGATGGTTAGCTGGAATGAATTGAACACATCTCCCTTATTCTCATTGATTTTAAAGCTTTAATTCATAACTTTCTTGGATAGAAATAAACAAAATGAATGTACTTAAACACCTTTGAAAAATGGTACTGTTTAAATGATTATATAATTTTAATTAGCATCATTACTTCCATGTTGCATGAACATCATTTTGATAGAATAAAAATATTGTGCCAACATTTGCTAACTGGTCCTCCTGGGAACTTCGTACATTCGGAAGTCATAATTACAAAATGCGTGCAAACTTAATCGTCCCATCAACATTAACTTAATTACAACTGATACCAATAAACCATAATGTACGAGAGGCATCTACATTAATTGAGTCACATCTCAGATGAGATCTCTGTCTACAGAAAGAGATAAAACTCAACCAAATAGCTTTTAATTACTCTGTCTTGTAATGTTTCTCCTGAAGGCACCTTTTGAAAATGTGGCATTCTGGTCTTGGTGACATTGTGCTTAAATATAACTGTATGATATACATGAAACCTCAGCAGTGCCATATAACAAGGTAACAATGGCAGGAGGGCTCTCACAGGGCAGAAGAATGAACAGATAAAGGCGGTTCTTCTCCGTTTTATCTATTGCTTTCTGTCTCATCTCCAAGCTGATCTTGAAGGATCTCCTTGTCTATTCTTGTTTTTATCCTCCAGATTTCTCACCCTCTCTTCAAGCTGTCAGGGGGCTCTAATGAGAAGAAGATGACTCCGGCGCCTCTCAAACTGAACAGGGACGACCTGTAGAACCAACAGGGTTTATACCTGCATCATACTGTTGCGAACGAACACACCTGAAGATGTCATCCTTGCCAACATGACCACATAGATGTGTGTGTGAATAAATCACCCTAAGGCATCTGATCTTACAACAATGTGAAAATTAGTGCAGTTAAATATATTAATCATGACTAACCATATTTGTGTTTACAAATGTGTATCTGTATATCGTTTATACACAACAAGTTAACATGCGCAGTACACAAACAAATATGTTAACAAGTACATTCATTCTGAATGCAATTAATCACAATTCATCGTTTTGAGAATATATATATATTTTTAACTACAATTAAAGGTTTTATTATACAGTATTTTTTACATCTATGTTTCTACTTTTGTATGTCAGTGTGAGCAGGTGGAAACACATTGCCAATGAGGCAGCAAAACCTTGTTACCGAACAAACCGACTAATGTACATCAATTAAAATCTCTTACACTTAAACAATCAAAACACGAGCTACAGTAATTATCCTCCTGATACTTTACCCACAATTCTGTGCCGAGTTACTCAGCAACAAAGACTTCTTAAGACTTCTTAATTAAACATGTTTGTAGTGATGGCGCGAGGCAAATGATCTTGACCCAAAGTTGTTTTTCTAAATTAACTTTCCTTTTAATAACACCTATTCTGTTTTATGTCACCTCTTTATAATTGAAACCAAATATTCAAAGTTATGCAACGAAAAGGCAAGCACACACCCTTAACTAAACACTCAGTATTCACAAGTGACTCCTATCTACCATTAGTTTAAACTGATTGAGTTTGAGTGTGAATGTGTGTTTGTGTACACACTCTCTGATACCACACTAGGAAAAGCAGGTGGCTCTATTAAGCTCGCCAAAACAAACTTTGCACCTTTTTCCTTTTCACAGTAGGGGGTTCTGACAAAACAACCTTTTAGACAAGTGCATTAGCCGCACACCGACTGGAGCTCTTACCTACAATCATCATTCATCGAGTCGGAAATGAAAATCTCTCCTTGGAAACTCGCAAAGCCGGAGGATGCACAACTGTGACTATAGGCTGTATTCATGCTGCTACAGGAACCGGCCATCAGCGTTCCGTGTCATGGCCCTGCCGGTGTCACACTGCCTTCTCCTTGGCTTATCTACATGTAGCATCTCTAGACAATAAGTTTCAAGAAAAACTTTAATACAATATTTCAAGTTTAGAAAACAGAGACAATTTTAAGAGCATTCAATTAAAAACATCACACGCAAATGATTCCATTACAATGCTACACAAATCCTGGTTCTGTCCAGGCTGGACTACTGCAATGTTCTGCTTGCTGGACTCATGATGTTCAACTAAACCTCTGCAGATGATACAGAATGCAGCGGCAAGAGTGTGTTCAAGGAACCTAAAAGAACCCATGTAACACCTCTCTTCATTAAACTACATTGGCTCCCCATAGCAGCTCGCATTGAATTCAAATCTCTCCTCATCTCCTACAGGACCACCACAGGTTCAGCACCCAGCTATCTTCTCTCACTGATTCAAAGGTATAGGTCCTCCAGATCTCTGCGCTTCACAAACAAGAAATGTTTTATGGTGCCATCTCAAAAGGGTGAGAAATCGCTCTCCCGTACCTTCTCTGGATCGGTTCCTCGATGGTGGAACGATCTGTCTCTTACATCACTCTTGGCAGAGTCGGTCTCTATCTTTAAAAAACTCTTCCGTCTATACCTAACCCCCTAAAAACCTCTTTCCTTACCTACTCTCTCATTATAATAGAATAGCTTTATTTTATCTTGCTTTGTGTAACTGAGCAAACTCGCTGTAAGGATTGTTCAACTATTGTTATCTCTGCTATTTACCGCTTCAGTGTGTCTTTGATTCTTTGTAAGTCTCTTTGGATAAAAGCGTCTGCTGAATGCCTAAATGTAAATGTAAACCAACAGCATCCTTAACATACCAGTAGACCCTTACACTGTTTTCATAACCTAACATAATATAATTAGTGGTGGGTATAGATTAATTTTTTAATCAAGATTAATCTCACTGTAAATTTGGAATTAATCTAGATTAAAATGGCTAATTTGAATTCTGTCGAAAGCATTCAGAATATGTGTGCCACCCAAATAATGATCAAAAGTAAATCATTACACAAGGTGCAAACAACCTTATAGAGGTCAGGCACGAGTGATTTACATGTTAAGTCAATGCAGAGACGCGAATAGATGCGAGTAGGTTTCCTGCCGCGAAATTTAGCGCCGCGTTAACCAATCAGAAGCTTTCTTTATTTAAAACAAACATGGAGGAGAAAGTCATCAGGGCTTTATGTGGAAACACAGAGCTTTATAAATACACATTATGCTTTTATTATACTTTAACAAAGACAGGAATAAAAGTGACATTTACTAGAAGAAATTTAGTGAAGAAAAGAATTACCTTCACTCAATTTGAGCTCTTTACACATATTGAGACTATAAATAAAGCCGCCACATGAAGTTTAATCAATTTATTTTACAATAAAAGACTTTTACCTTTCATTGTTTCTCACACCCAAGTATTCACCCCTCATCAACCGTGTGAAACCATCAGTGAGGACCATCAAAGTTTGGCCTACTGAAGCAGACTCTTTACTTCAGGACAGATTCCAACACACGGACTGGAGTATGTTTGCTTCTCAGGCTGCCGGTGGCTCTCATACGGACATTGACATTTATACCTCCTCTGTACTGGATTACATCAACAACACCATTGATGATGTAACCACAGAAAAACAAATAACAACATACCCTAATCAGAAGCCTTGGATGAACAAGGAGGTGCGACTTCTGCTGAAAGCCCGCAACATCGCCTTCAGGTCAGATGACACCCAGGCCTACAGTACATCCAGGGCTAACCTGAAGAAGGGCATCAAGAAGGCCAAGCACTGTTACAAGCTGAAAGTGGAGGAACACTTTTCTAACTCCGACCCTCGAAGCATGTGGCAGGGCATCCAGGCCATCACCAGCTACAAATCCAGCAACACCACCACAACGGTCACGGACATCTCCTTTCTTAACGAGCTAAATGACTTTTATGCTCGTTTCAACAACGACAGCAAGGAGACAGCCACCAAAATCATACCCTCAGCAGACCACCAACCTCTCAAACTCACCTTCACAGAGGTGCACACTTCACTCAGCCGGGTCAATGCACGCAAAGCTGCCGGCCCAGATGGTATTCCTGGACGTGTGCTTAGGGCATGTGCGGAGCAGCTTGCTGGGGTCTTCACAGACATTTTCAATCTGTCCCTCAACCAAGCAACTGTGCCAACATGCTTCAAGTCCACATCCATCGTACCTGTGCCGAAACACTCCTCCCCAATGTGCCTGAACGATTATCGCCCTGTAGCACTCACACCCATCATCATGAAGTGCTTCGAGCGTCTTGTCCTTGCACACCTCAAAGACTGTCTCCCATCTACACTGGACCCACATCAATTTGCCTATCGTAGAAATAGGAGCACAGAGGACGCAGTATGCTCAGTTCTGCACTCTGCACTCTCACACTTGGACAATGTTAACACCTATGTACGGATGTTGTTTGTTGACTTCAGCTCAGCATTTAACACTGTTATCCCCTCCAAGCTGACCTCCAAACTTGCAGAGCTGGACATTAACACCTCTCTCTGCAGCTGGATTATGGACTTTCTGACCAACAGGCCTCAGCATGTTAGGTCAGGCCACACAAACTCCACCACCATCACACTTAATACCGGCGTACCACAGGGCTGCGTGCTGAGCCCATTCCTCTACTCCCTTTACACCCATGACTGCAAGCCTGTGCATGGATCCAACTCCATCATTAAGTTTGCAGACGACACCACGGTGATAGGCCTCATCAGTGACAACGACGAGACTGCCTACAGGAGGAGGTACAGCACCTGGCCACTTGGTGCGCTGACAACAACCTGCTTCTGAACACCACCAAGACCAAGGAGCTCATTGTGGACTTCAGGAAACAGACAGGACGCACGCACGACCCAATCCACATAAATGGGATGGTTGTTGAGCGTGTCTCCAGCTTCAAGTTCCTGGGAACCACCATCTCCGAGAACCTGTCCTGGAACTCTAACACCTCCAGCCTGGTCAAAAAGGCTCACCAGCGCCTCTTCTTTCTCAGGACACTGAAGAAGAACCAGCTGTCTTCAGCCATCCTGGTGAACTTTTATAGGTGTACGATCGAGAGCATCCTGACCAGCTGTATCACAGCTTGGTATGGGAACTGCTCTGTGGCTGACCGCAAAGCGCTGCAGAGGGTGGTGAAAACTGCCCAACGCATCACAGGAACAACACTTCCTGCTATTGCGGACATCCAGAGGAAGCGCTGTCTTCGTCGAGCT
>CM065674.1:1796882-1826882 GCA_033220385.1 Triplophysa yarkandensis
AGAGTTTTAAAGAAGTCAGTTGTGTTCTGGTGTTTAGAGAATTTTAAAGAAGTCAGTTGTGTTCTGGTGTTTAGAGAGTTTTAATGAAGTCAGTTGTGTTCTGGTGTTTAGAGATTTTTAAAGAAGTCAGTTGTGTTCTGGTGGTTAGAGAGTTTTAAAGAAGTCGGTTGTGTTCTGGTGTTTAGAGAGTTTTAAAGAAGTCAGTTGTGTTCTGGTGTTTAGAGAGTTTTAATGAAGTCAGTTGTGTTCTGGTGTTTAGAGAGTTTTAATGAAGTCAGTTGAGTTCTGGTGTTTAGAGAGTTTTTATGAAGTCAGTTGTGTTCTGGTGTTTAGAGAGTTTTAAAGAAGTCAGTTGTGTTCTGGTGTTTAGAGAGTTTTAAAGAAGTCAGTTGTGTTCTGGTGTTTAGAGAGTTTTAAAGAAGTCAGTTGTGTTCTGGTGTTCAGAGAGTTTTAATGAAGTCAGTTGTGTTCTGGTGTTTAGAGAGTTTTAATGAAGTCAGTTGTGTTCTGGTGTTTAGAGAGTTTTAAAGAAGTCAGTTGTGTTCTGGTGTTTAGAGAGTTTTAAAGAAGTCAGTTGTGCTCTGGTGTTTAGAGAGTTTTAAAGAAGCCAGTTGTGTTCTGGTGTTCAGAGAGTTTTAATGAAGTCAGTTGTGTTCTGGTGTTTAGAGATTTTTAATGAAGTCAGTTGTGTTCTGGTGTTTAGAGAGTTTTAAAGAAGTCAGTTGTGTTCTGGTGTTTAGAGAGTTTTAAAGAAGTCAGTTGTGTTCTGGTGTTTAGAGAGTTTTAATGAAGTCAGTTGTGTTCTGGTGTTTAGAGATTTTTAAAGAAGTCAGTTGTGTTCTGGTGTTTAGAGAGTTTTAAAGAAGTCAGTTGTGTTCTGGTGTTCAGAGAGTTTTAAAGAAGTCAGTTGTGTTCTGGTGTTTAGAGAGTTTTAAAGAAGTCAGTGGTGTTCTGGTGTTTAGAGAGTTTTAATGAAGTCAGTTGTGTTCTGGTGTTTAGAGAGTTTTAAAGAAGTCAGTTGTGTTCTGGTGTTTAGAGAGTTTTAATGAAGTCAGTTGTGTTCTGGTGTTTAGAGAGTTTTGATGAAGTCAGTTGTGTTCTGGTGTTTAGAGAGTTTTAATGAAGTCAGTTGTGTTCTGGTGTTTAGAGAGTTTTAATGAAGTCAGTTGTGTTCTGGTGTTTAGAGAGTTTTAATGAAGTCAGTTGTGTTCTGGTGTTTAGAGAGTTTTAAAGAAGTCAGTTGAGTTCTGGTGTTTAGAGAGTTTTAATGAAGTCAGTTGTGTTCTGGTGTTTAGAGAGTTTTAAAGAAGTCAGTTGAGTTCTGGTGTTTAGAGAGTTTTTATGAAGTCAGTTGTGTTCTGGTGTTTAGAGAGTTTTAATGAAGTCAGTTGTGTTCTGGTGTTTAGAGAGTTTTAAAGAAGTCAGTTGTGTTCTGGTGTTTCGAGAGTTTTAAAGAAGTCAGTTGAGTTCTGGTGTTTAGAGAGTTTTTATGAAGTCAGTTATGTTCTGGTGTTCAGAGAGTTTTAAAGAAGCCAGTTGTGGTCTGGTGTTTAGAGAGTTTTAAAGAAGTCAGTTGTGTTCTGGTGTTTAGAGAGTTTTTATGAAGTCAGTTGTGTTCTGGTGTTTAGAGAGTTTTAATGAAGTCAGTTGTGTTCTGGTGTTTAGAGAGTTTTAAAGAAGTCAGTTGTGTTCTGGTGTTTAGAGAGTTTTAATGAAGTCAGTTGTGTTCTGGTGTTTAGAGAGTTTTAAAGAAGTCAGTTGTGTTCTGGTGTTTAGAGAGTTTTAATGAAGTCAGTTGTGTTCTGGTGTTTAGAGAGTTTTAAAGAAGTCAGTTGAGTTCTGGTGGTTATAGAGTTTTAAAGAAGTCAGTTGTGTTCTGGTGGTTATAGAGTTTTAAAGAAGTCAGTTGTGTTCTGGTGTTTAGAGAGTTTTAATGAAGTCAGTTGTGTTCTGGTGTTTAGAGAGTTTTAAAGAAGTCAGTTGAGTTCTGGTGTTTAGAGAGTTTTAATGAAGTCAGTTGTGTTCTGGTGTTTAGAGGGTTTTAAAGAAGTCAGTTGTGTTCTGGTGTTCAGAGAGTTTTAATGAAGTCAGTTGTGTTCTGGTGTTTAGAGAGTTTAAATGAAGTCAGTTGTGTTCTGGTGTTTAGAGAGTTTTAAAGAAGTCAGTTGAGTTCTGGTGGTTATAGAGTTTTTATGAAGTCAGTTGTGTTCTGGTGTTTAGAGAGTTTTAAAGAAGTCAGTTGTGTTCTGGTGTTCAGAGAGTTTTTATGAAGTCAGTTATGTTCTGGTGTTCAGAGAGTTTTTATGAAGTCAGTTGTGTTCTGGTGTTTAGAGAGTTTTAATGAAGTCAGTTGTGTTCTGGTGTTTAGAGAGTTTTAAAGAAGTCAGTTGTGTTCTGGTGTTCAGAGAGTTTTAATGAAGTCAGTTGTGTTCTGGTGTTTAGAGAGTTTTAATGAAGTCAGTTGTGTTCTGGTGTTTAGAGAGTTTTAAAGAAGCCAGTTGTGTTCTGGTGTTTAGAGAGTTTTAATGAAGTCAGTTGTGTTCTGGTGTTTAGAGAGTTTTAATGAAGTCAGTTGTGTTCTGGTGTTTAGAGAGTTTTAAAGAAGCCAGTTGTGTTCTGGTGTTTAGAGAGTTTTAATGAAGTCAGTTGTGTTCTGGTGTTTAGAGAGTTTTAATGAAGTCAGTTGTGTTCTGGTGTTTAGAGAGTTTTAATGAAGTCAGTTGTGTTCTGGTGTTTAGAGAGTTTTAATGAAGTCAGTTGTGTTCTGGTGTTTAGAGAGTTTTAAAGAAGTCAGTTGTGTTCTGGTGTTTAGAGAGTTTTAATGAAGTCAGTTGTGTTCTGGTGTTCAGAGAGTTTTAAAGAAGTCAGTTGAGTTCTGGTGTTTAGAGAGTTTTAAAGAAGTCAGTTGTGGTCTGGTGTTTAAAGAGTTTTAAAGAAGTCAGTTGTGTTCTGGTGTTTAGAGAGTTTTAAAGAAGTCAGTTGTGTTCTGGTGTTTAAAGAGTTTTAAAGAAGTCAGTTGAGTTCTAGTGGTTAGAGAGTTTTAATGAAGTCAGTTGTGTTCTGGTGTTTAGAGAGTTTTAATGAAGTCAGTTGTGTTCTGGTGTTTAGAGAGTTTTAAAGAAGTCAGTTGTGTTCTGGTGTTTAGAGAGTTTTAAAGAAGTCAGTTGTGTTCTGGTGTTTAGAGAGTTTTAATGAAGTCAGTTGTGTTCTGGTGTTTAGAGATTTTTAAAGAAGTCAGTTGTGTTCTGGTGTTTAGAGAGTTTTAAAGAAGTCAGTTGTGTTCTGGTGTTCAGAGAGTTTTAAAGAAGTCAGTTGTGTTCTGGTGTTTAGAGAGTTTTAAAGAAGTCAGTGGTGTTCTGGTGTTTAGAGAGTTTTAATGAAGTCAGTTGTGTTCTGGTGTTTAGAGAGTTTTAAAGAAGTCAGTTGTGTTCTGGTGTTTAGAGAGTTTTAATGAAGTCAGTTGTGTTCTGGTGTTTAGAGAGTTTTGATGAAGTCAGTTGTGTTCTGGTGTTTAGAGAGTTTTAATGAAGTCAGTTGTGTTCTGGTGTTTAGAGAGTTTTAATGAAGTCAGTTGTGTTCTGGTGTTTAGAGAGTTTTAATGAAGTCAGTTGTGTTCTGGTGTTTAGAGAGTTTTAAAGAAGTCAGTTGAGTTCTGGTGTTTAGAGAGTTTTAATGAAGTCAGTTGTGTTCTGGTGTTTAGAGAGTTTTAAAGAAGTCAGTTGAGTTCTGGTGTTTAGAGAGTTTTTATGAAGTCAGTTGTGTTCTGGTGTTTAGAGAGTTTTAATGAAGTCAGTTGTGTTCTGGTGTTTAGAGAGTTTTAAAGAAGTCAGTTGTGTTCTGGTGTTTCGAGAGTTTTAAAGAAGTCAGTTGAGTTCTGGTGTTTAGAGAGTTTTTATGAAGTCAGTTATGTTCTGGTGTTCAGAGAGTTTTAAAGAAGCCAGTTGTGGTCTGGTGTTTAGAGAGTTTTAAAGAAGTCAGTTGTGTTCTGGTGTTTAGAGAGTTTTTATGAAGTCAGTTGTGTTCTGGTGTTTAGAGAGTTTTAATGAAGTCAGTTGTGTTCTGGTGTTTAGAGAGTTTTAAAGAAGTCAGTTGTGTTCTGGTGTTTAGAGAGTTTTAATGAAGTCAGTTGTGTTCTGGTGTTTAGAGAGTTTTAAAGAAGTCAGTTGTGTTCTGGTGTTTAGAGAGTTTTAATGAAGTCAGTTGTGTTCTGGTGTTTAGAGAGTTTTAAAGAAGTCAGTTGAGTTCTGGTGGTTATAGAGTTTTAAAGAAGTCAGTTGTGTTCTGGTGGTTATAGAGTTTTAAAGAAGTCAGTTGTGTTCTGGTGTTTAGAGAGTTTTAATGAAGTCAGTTGTGTTCTGGTGTTTAGAGAGTTTTAAAGAAGTCAGTTGAGTTCTGGTGTTTAGAGAGTTTTAATGAAGTCAGTTGTGTTCTGGTGTTTAGAGGGTTTTAAAGAAGTCAGTTGTGTTCTGGTGTTCAGAGAGTTTTAATGAAGTCAGTTGTGTTCTGGTGTTTAGAGAGTTTAAATGAAGTCAGTTGTGTTCTGGTGTTTAGAGAGTTTTAAAGAAGTCAGTTGAGTTCTGGTGGTTATAGAGTTTTTATGAAGTCAGTTGTGTTCTGGTGTTTAGAGAGTTTTAAAGAAGTCAGTTGTGTTCTGGTGTTCAGAGAGTTTTTATGAAGTCAGTTATGTTCTGGTGTTCAGAGAGTTTTTATGAAGTCAGTTGTGTTCTGGTGTTTAGAGAGTTTTAATGAAGTCAGTTGTGTTCTGGTGTTTAGAGAGTTTTAAAGAAGTCAGTTGTGTTCTGGTGTTCAGAGAGTTTTAATGAAGTCAGTTGTGTTCTGGTGTTTAGAGAGTTTTAATGAAGTCAGTTGTGTTCTGGTGTTTAGAGAGTTTTAAAGAAGCCAGTTGTGTTCTGGTGTTTAGAGAGTTTTAATGAAGTCAGTTGTGTTCTGGTGTTTAGAGAGTTTTAATGAAGTCAGTTGTGTTCTGGTGTTTAGAGAGTTTTAAAGAAGCCAGTTGTGTTCTGGTGTTTAGAGAGTTTTAATGAAGTCAGTTGTGTTCTGGTGTTTAGAGAGTTTTAATGAAGTCAGTTGTGTTCTGGTGTTTAGAGAGTTTTAATGAAGTCAGTTGTGTTCTGGTGTTTAGAGAGTTTTAATGAAGTCAGTTGTGTTCTGGTGTTTAGAGAGTTTTAAAGAAGTCAGTTGTGTTCTGGTGTTTAGAGAGTTTTAATGAAGTCAGTTGTGTTCTGGTGTTCAGAGAGTTTTAAAGAAGTCAGTTGAGTTCTGGTGTTTAGAGAGTTTTAAAGAAGTCAGTTGTGGTCTGGTGTTTAAAGAGTTTTAAAGAAGTCAGTTGTGTTCTGGTGTTTAGAGAGTTTTAAAGAAGTCAGTTGTGTTCTGGTGTTTAAAGAGTTTTAAAGAAGTCAGTTGAGTTCTAGTGGTTAGAGAGTTTTAATGAAGTCAGTTGTGTTCTGGTGTTTAGAGAGTTTTAATGAAGTCAGTTGTGTTCTGGTGTTTAGAGAGTTTTAAAGAAGTCAGTTGTGTTCTGGTGTTCAGAGAGTTTTAAAGAAGTCAGTTGTGTTCTGGTGTTTAGAGAGTTTTAAAGAAGTCAGTTGTGTTCTGGTCTTTAGAGAGTTTTAAAGAAGTCAGTTGTGTTCTGGTCTTTAGAGAGTTTTAAAGAAGTCAGTTGTGTTCTGGTGTTTAGAGAGTTTTAAAGAAGTCAGTTGTGTTCTGGTGGTTATAGAGTTTTAAAGAAGTCAGTTGTGTTCTGGTGGTTAGAGAGTTTTAAAGAAGTCAGTTGTGTTCTGGTGGTTAGAGAGTTTTAAAGAAGTCAGTTGTGGTCTGGTTTTTAAAGAATGTTAAAAAATTCAGTTGTGTTCTCTTGCTAAGAGAGTTTTAAAGAAGGTCGCGTTAGACTTGTTCACTGTCCGTCATTTTGACGGAAAGAGTTGAAAAAATTCCGTCATAACCTATAATTGCCCGTTGTTTAATTTACATATTTTCTAATCGCTTTTCCATGCATTTTTTAATCAGGAACTGGCACGACGAGCATATAGGCTAAATTATTCCTTTATTTATTTGACAAATGACCAAAATCTCCACCAAATTTATTCTTCAACAATTTCATGTGTTTTTTTCTTCGCACTGACAGTGGAGGGAATTAAAACCCGACCATATTTAAATGTATAACTATTCAGCCGGTGTTCTGTAGTCAGGAAACACTTCTCTTAAGGAAGTGATCAGAAGTTTGTAGGATTCTGTGAATGTGAGATTTCCCGATCCTGCAGCACGCGCTCCTTCTGCACCAGGGGTACAGCTGCACCCCTCTGTGTTCTGTAGTGCTCACAAACTCTGCATTACTTCCTCTTTATTCTCCTTTATTAACAATATCACAACTATTTACAACTGTGCAGCGCTGACAAAGAGGAGACAATACAAGACAATTGATAATTTATAAGGAAAATCTCCATCAGTTACAAATTACAATAGATCATCTTGAGCATAATCCGTCAAAATGACGAAACACTTTCTGATTTTTACGTCACAGCTGAAAAAAAATCCATCAATGATGGAAAATATTCGGTAAACGTGACCTCTGATATATATATACAATGCAATATATAGCACTGGTTTTTATTAAATAACTTTCATTACCAATTCGAAGTTAAGAACAGTATTTCAAATGCATTCAATTTTGCAGATTAGACGTACTGACTTGCTGAAGATTTGAACATACTGAGTTTTTTTTAAATGGAATCATATTTTTTAAATAAAAATGTATTTTTTTACTTTCAATTATAATTATAGAGGCATAAAATAACACACACACACGATTGGAGGCAATCTTCACCCAGGTGTTAAAATCTTCCCTGCAATCTTTTATAATCTATGTGACTTTTGACATGTAGAAATCAATGACCTGACACCAGGTTTAATTAAAGTGTTTGTACCGCTGCATCACTTGCACCGGTTCTATTTACAGTAAACGCCTGCTATTCCCATAAAAGTCACCACCGCGCCAGCTGTATTCGGATCTATATCCATGTGTGACGTCCGTGTTTGATTACTTGACTTAGTCAGGCAGATAAAGAACCTGTGTGATAGGGAAATCAATATCAGTTTGTGTTGAACTGAAATGTTTTACAAAAAAATGTTTGTGTTAAAGACTTCCAGAAACAATGAAAAAACAAAACAAAAATGAATCAAAATAAACAATGCAACATTTGTGGCGGTGAAACAGAATTGTGTTTCACTATTGGCTTGATGTGTGTTTATAAAACATGACTTTCACAATCAGTCGTGTTATTATTTTTTATAAAACGAGGTGCACAAACCTTGAAGAGGCTTCCGATAAGCGTGAAATTGGTTGATTTTGGTTTTTGTTTAAGTCTGAAGCAATTAATTTCTCACTGTTCTTTGGGGAATGTTATAGTAGAATAGCCTCACACACACACACAAGAGACGTCCCCGAGATGCTGACGAGAAGCAAAAGAAACAAGACTCGAGAACCAACTGACATCTCAAAACAAGAAAAGAAATTGGCACATAACATGTAGATAATACATAAAAAAAACATGGAAACTAAATAGATTTTAATGTCAAATTAAACGAATTTAAAAAGTTAAAAAAGATAAATAAAGTTCTATAGTGTTTAATCTCTACACTTCTATGCTATCTCTCCACCTCCCCATTCTCACTAGGCTCTAAAAGCCATTTTTCTTTCACAGGGACAATGAGAAATGGAGCAGAATATGATTATCTTCACACATGGGGGGCAGAGACACGGAGGTGAATATATAAAAGTTTAGTTTAAGAAGCATTGATACCTTTACAGAAGACCTTGAGATCTCAGAGGAAGACAATACTGCTGGGAACCAAGTCAGGCGAAAACTCCCTCTGAAAAAGAACGGATATGGGAGTATCCAAGCATCTCCTGGGCATGTTCAGAATGACATACAACGACCTATAATTTTAACGGAAGTGGTATGAACTGTGCTCTGTGTATGACTACCAAACATTAGCATACTAATGTATGCGAGAATATCTACATGACCCGCTACATTTGTCAAAACATGCAGTATGAGTACAGGATGTCAGAATCATATTCCGCAACGGGGTCTTCTTACCGTTACCCTAACCATTATCATAATTACATTATTTTAAGAATGGGAAAATAAGATAAAACTGCAAAATAAATGTATTTATGTATGAGATGATCACTGGATATTTGCGCTGAATAAACCAAGCTTGCATTGTAAAATTGTCCCTTATGATGGCTGCTCCATATTGATCATGTCTAATGGTCTCAAATTCAGCTCCTGGGGGAAAACAAATTAAATGATTATTTGAAACAATTATATAAGGAAAAAATATACAGTAAAAAATAATATATAGAGGACGGAGAGAGAGAGAGAGAGAGAGAGTGAGAGAGAGTGAAAGAGAGAAATAGTAGAACAGATGCCTGAAAGACCAAAAAATATTACATTTACATTACATTTAGTCATTTAGCAGACGCTTTTATCCAAAGAGACTTACAATAGTCCAGGAGACCATGAAGCGGTAAATAGCCGATACAACAATAGGTGAACAAGTGCTACAACAATGTTACCGAGTTACACAGAGAGAGAAGTTACAAAAGATTTTTTTTTGAAAGAGTGAAATTAATTTTTTTTCTATTTATTTAAATGAAAATTTGTTGAAGTTTATTTCTGTAGTTTAACAAAATATAAAAAGGACATGAAAATATATTTATACTCTTTAAAGCGTATATACAACATACAGTATGGTATGAAATATGGAGTTGATATTACTTTACACCAAACTTTAGCAGCTTATCTTTCAATTTTAACCAAAAATCTCTGGAAAATATTTAAAAAAAAATACAGTAAATTTACATAAAATTATAGTTTTCAATGCACATATATAACATATTGTGCAGTATACAGATTAGTATATTGTTTAAAAAAAGTGTCAACTTCACACAACATGCTCTTATTTGTCCTGGTTTTCTTTCTTTATTTGCCACACAGAAGCTCAAAAAGACTTTCTCAGACTCTCTTACTCTATATACTCTGTGTTATCGTCTATCCAGAGAGAATTACAACCCAACCAAAGGCCCTGGATTCAATCATCCAATTCTCAATACAAACACATTTACTGTATGTTTAAACACAACCTCACCAAAAGCTGCACAATAAAACCAACAAATAACCACAAATGTTTAAGAACACAACGATTTGCGCCTTCAAAGCTTAGTGTGTCCAAAACCTTTTCCAGTACAAAACCAGCCATGAACAGCAGAATATTCGGATTTCCCAGAACACTACGAGCTATTTAATTGAAAAACAGACAGTTTTTTAATTCCTAGTCATGCAAATGCATTCTTCCTTATCTTTGGTTAAGAATTCTCCTTTTTCCTTATGTGTGTGTGTATATATATATATATATGAGTATATAAGCATATTTCTTATGCATGGACTTTATACCCCCACAGGAAGAGTAAAGCTGTGAAGTTCAAACTGCTAAACCTCTGATGGGCTTCTTATCAAGAGTCAACAGTAGAAAACTGTCAGTGTGTGTGTGTGTGTGTGTGTGTGTGTGTGTGTGTGTGTGTGTGTGTGTGTGTCTTCCAGGATATTTTCAGCAAAGAAGTGCCTGAGAGACTTCCAGCGTTTCCTCACGGGAATCTACTCCAAATGATTATCGTAGAAGCATGCTTTCTGAACCTCTCAAAGATCCACGAACACTGGAAAAAATTATGAATATTATAATTAACATAAAGGGTGATTGTAACTTCAATGTTTAATGAATCTCATTAAATATGAATAGTTTATCTAAATAAATACTGTCATAGTTAAATTAACCTGTATATGACTCCTTTTACTAGAAAACACAAAAGAAGATATTTAGAGAAATGTATCTGAGGTTTCCTTCATACAATGGGGACCAGTGTTTGGTTATCAACATTCTTCAAACAATCTTTTAAAGTTTGTCATTTCAGAGAAAGTAACCGAGAATCAGCTATAAAGTTTAAATCTGAGAGACACTTTTTAACATATATCTGCAGTTCTTCAGCTGGTTTTGATTGTATCCAACGTAGCTCATAAATACAATACTATGGGATTACAAGAACTAAACTATCAACAGTAAAACTCTTTCAACCCACCGATCAATAGAAATAAAGATTACATGAGTCCTTGTTTTACTGTATGTGATCTTCCCATCAGAATTGGTTTTGTGATTAATGTCGAGCCAAATAATCTGTGATAATTCAATTTTGTGTTATTTTCTGTTCGCTCTAGCCAAAAGATATTCAGTCTTACTAATCTATTTAGCACAATTACAATCATGTTGCTTTTATGGCTATCTAGAGCCACCTCAGGCAAAAACGACAAAAGTTGCACATTAGTTCTCGTATCCGAAGCTAAATATTGTAAAAGTAAATAATTAAGTGTTACAAAATTGAACCATAATCTTTCTCTACTTTCTCTTCTTGTTGCCAGAGGGTGAAGGATTGGCTGGTACACACAGTTCACTTAAGCACTACTTATTAATATTAGAACAAGGTCACTCCGAGGGCATGTTTTAATTTCAGTTGGTTTAGTCTTATAAAGGCCATGTATTTCACAGTAAATAAATGTACACAAAAATAATATTTGTATACATTTATGTATTCAGGAAAAGCTTTTCATTAAAAACTAAAGGTACAAATTTGAATTTACATCTTTAATCGTCACAAAGTTGGAAAATTAAAGACACATTTTTTGTCAGTAAGAATGTTTGTTTAAGTCTAAAATTTGACATCATTAGGTTTTGACTTCACTATTTATGATTGTTTTATCATTCCTTCCCAGAATGTTCATGATTCGTACCTTTACGTCCCCTTCTTGCGTTGTTATTTTGACAGTTGCGCAACAGCTATAGAGTTGAAAATGCCCGCTTTAATTATGGACACCGGTTAATCCAACAAACAAATTATTTCTACAAATTAAAAGATAATTTATGTTAATATAACTGAATTAAATCACATGAAACCTGGTTCCATTATTAAATTAAGTTCCTCTATTCATTTTTTCCAGAGTAAATGAACACTTAAGCAAATATTGCACCTTAAATGCATTTAAAAAAATAATAATTTAGCAGACTTGGCGGCTAGATACCCTAAAAATATAATTCAGGGTTTCATGCCTCTGTTTTTATAAACCAATATGTAACAGGACTCTTGCCGTTCCTCTCTCTTCCCTGATGCCCACGAAAGGTTAAACCCTGTTAATGACTGCGTGGTGCCAATGGGAGACTGCGGGATTGTGGGTAAAGGTCAGGGCTGCATGCGAGCTGAGCATAATAAATGCTGTGTCTCTGGAGGTAAATGTTACATTCTGTATCACACACACCCGCATGCACACGCCTTCACAAACACTCAATACTTATTCTAGACATCACCGTTCGGCTTAAAAAGCATCTTGTGACCAATCGGCGGCAGAAAATTATAAATAAGCACCTGCATGGTAATGCGCTCAGGTCTGTTGGAATGACCTTCTGTCCACCCGCGGGATTTCAAAGTAAACCTAAGAGTACATCACGACAGGGTCGCATCATAAGCGAAAACCAGCTACGTTAACAATGTTTCAACCTTGAGCTCTTTATCCTTAGGATCGTTTCAATGAAATGTTAGAGAGGCTTATAAAACTAACAGGAACAGATTTGGTTGACTTGGATATTCATGCTATAAGACCACCTCCCATTACCATCCGGGCAGTGAAAGGCTGTGATGTTTATTGATGGTTTAACGTCGAAGGAGAGAAGCGTGATAAGAGGAACAACACCTGCCAGGATCACAGCTGGAGAGATGCATGCTGGGATTGCTAAACTGGGAACTGCAGAGACCATGAAGTTCATGTTTTTAGTGAATCATTTCCAAATCCCTGAATTATTGAAAAGCAAGCCACTGTTCCATGCAGATGTCAAATGTTCTATATAACGTATGAGTTCATAGAATGTTTTCCTAAACTACATTAAGTACATTATATATATAAACACACACACACGCACGCACGCACGCACGCACACACACACACACACACACACACACACACACACACACACCACCTCTTTGTCATTGTGTCTGATAATAAATCAAGCTCTTCGAAAGAGTGTTTGCTGATGTGAAGCCTGGAATTAGTCATATAAGGCCAGGGAATCAATAGCATCTTTTGGAATCAGTTTGATGGGCAGAGAATCCTTAACACATCTCCCAACCAAACTGTGCAACCTTGAAGATTGTTGTCCTCAAGGCACAACTTTAGATAAAACTCAGAAAATTAAAACAAAATAAGCATGGGCAGATGAACTCCGTAACATCTCAGTTGCATGTTTTAGACAACAAATACAATTTGATTAAGGTTAAATCCACTTCATAAGACATTTCTAATAAAAACATTAACCGAGAAGCCAATGTCTTCACACATCTTCACAAAAAGAGATCTCAAGATCATCTTTAAAGTTCTCACGGAATCCTTTACAGACAAATGGTAGGAGTATTTCGAGTAATCTGGTTATATGGTACACTTTATGTATTTTCTAATATTTATATATAATACATTTATATTTGTATCATACATGTTTTACTTCTCTGTGAAAGTATTGAGATTATTGTGAGAACTAGTTAAGACTTGTTTGCCATTACTTCTTAAGATATTTCTCATGAAAAATGCTCAAGTTATCTCATCATCAGTTAAGAAGAATCGAAACAATTCCCCAAGCTAGCAAAAAAGGAATGTGCTTAAAAGTCAGATGTCTCAATATCAGCCCAAACATTTCCTACAGATACTTTAAAGACTTAACAATGTCAATTAATGTTCTTCAGACATTCATATTGTATCTTTATACTCTTACGTTGTGTTAACAATTATACATATTACAAACTCTTTGTTATCTCTCCTGTTTCTCAGCAACAAGAAAAGTTAACAGATAACAACAATATCAGCAATGATACATTGATTCTATTTCTAAAGCTTCCAAAAAGAAGCATGTGAGACAAGGTTGATACTTGAAATGAAACATAATATTATTACGACCCCAAAAGCTATAAATCAGCAACCTATGAGCAGCTTAATTCAATTCGGAGGAAAGCACATTGAACTGGAGGTCACAGTTTCCCACAGTCAACGCTGCAGATGTTTTTCTTCAACAACATTCAGACAATCACATCAGAGAAGATTCCACAGAAGCGGCACTGGCTGAATAATACCTTTCTCAGCCCAAACTAAAATGTGATGACCTGCAAGCGTTGGATTTCACAGGGATTTGTATCGCTGTGAGCTTGCATTAAAGATATCCTTCATACAGCTGTTTCTGGAAAAAGGAGCCGTCATGCAGATTTTTCAGCAAGCGGTTTCGAGCAGAAATACAGGAAATGCTGCATGCTTAGGGGAAAAATGTAAATGAAAGAAATAAAAAAGGTGTTATTTAAAGGAGTTTAACAGAAACCCTCCCATCTGTGGGTGCCCGGTTGGCATTGAGAAAAGAGAGTTTATGGTTGAAGTCATGGCGTGCTGGAGACTGCCTCTGAGATCTCATTGGTTTTTATTACCTTTGGGTCTAAAGTTCTATCTATATTACCTGCAGCGGGGAATGTATTGCGAGGTTGAAAAGATTGAGCGCCACGTTTTTCCAGCTCAAGGCTCATTCAACATGAACGTGAGATTACAAGGATATCTGTACTTTACTTTTAGCAGATTTGGGTTCTGGTTTTACAGTAAGATTTTACTCAATATTACTCAATATAACCTCAAAAGATCAAAACATCACATAATTCATGTAATAGTATCGGTAATATGAAGAAAAGTAAATAGTGAAAAAGTAAATTAAGTAAAAGTAAATATTCTTTTATCCCAGAAAACAAAAGAAGATATTTTGAATAAATTTGGTAACCCATTCACTTCTATTGTATATATACAAAATCAATGGAAGTGAATGGGTGGAAGTTCCCATCATTCTTCAAATTATATTATGTTCCCTTTCAGTCTTGTTTACGTGATGCTAGATCTGCGGCGCAGAGCAGCGGATTGTTCCAGTGTGTGACATCCCCTGGGCATTTCCTCAGCATAACAGAGGTGGTTTTCTAAAAGAACAAATTTTCTTGGAAATTTCCGATCTGGGCACACCGTGTGGTTCTGTAATGGGACTCTGCTGTACTCTTGGGTGTAACCGGCTTGTGATGACAGAAATTCTCATGAGGTCTGACTCACGTGTTGGGGTTTCCAGCAAGCTGAGAAAGTCCTTGTGAAATCCTAACATTGTGGTCATGGGTGGCTTTTTTTTCTGTCAGAAATCAGTCATCACTTCACGTGCTTCCCATGTGTGTACATTGGTAGCTGCGGCTACGGTTGTCACCATGACAGGCAGCGTTGGCGATTTGGGGAAGATTTGGGTGTAACTCCGTCAGCCTCGTGCTCGCTGACCATTCATACTCCAACATGCTCGTCATTTCCATCCGAACGAGATGCTTTTCCACTTACGTTAACGCGTGAGCAGGATGACCTTCCGATTACAGCATCTGGGAGCAAGCTGTTAGTCTCCGATCCGGGAGACGTCCGAACCCCTCCGCTTTGGCGATCAGGTGGCCTGGCGACCCAGACAGTACATGTGGAGCTCACCAAGACATGTTAATCACTCACTCGTGGCCCACCTCTGTCATGGTGAATTTTGTGTCTTACTCCCCTCGATGAGGGCCGTGAAACGTGCAGTCCGGGTGAAGAAGCACCCTCCATGGGTGAGGTGGAGCAGATCGTCCCTTAAGAACTGTTGGCGGGCAAGTTCCTAGCCTGGAAACGGCTGTGAACTCTGTCCCAGTGGCTGGAAAGGACCATCCATGCCGCCATGCGGTCCTGAGTTCCGCAGGATCCTGTGTACTTCGGTTCGAGGTGAGGAATCCTCTGTTTTTCGTGTCAAAGTGGCCATCACCAACATTCTTTAAAATATCTTGTATATATATATATATATATATATATATATATATATATATATATATATATATATATATATTTGTATTTTGCTGAACAAGGAAAGTCATACAGGTTTGGAATATCAAGGGATTGAATAAATGTTTTTTTAAAAGATTGACTCTTGGTTCCGTGTAAGAAAAATAATATATTTTGAGAATGTTTCTGTAGTCTTCTGTGTAGATATAAAAGAAGTCTCAAGAAACAAAGTTTTCTATCCATTCAATGAAACTCAATGGGGTCCCGTGTTGCTTGGCTACCAACATTCTTTTTTTCCAAATATCTTTTTTGTGTTTGGCAGAAGAAAGTCATACATGTTTATAAAAGAATGAATAAATGATGTTTTATTAAATGCATGTGTTACTTTTTCTTCAGTGTAATAAGGGAAGGGATGAATCCTCTTTTTAAAAACTGTATCTTCCATCCAAAAAAAAGATACTTCGAGAAATGTATCTGTATGCATTCTATCGCATTTATCATCTGCGTACTGAAATAATATAATCTTGACAACTGTAATTTTGTATCCATTCAATAATAGTTAATGGGGTGTTGTGTTTTTTGGTCACCAACATTTTTCAAAATATCCTATTAAAAATAAAAAAGTCACATAGTTTGAAAAATAATATTTTTTCTTTTCTATTATGTGAAAAAAGAAAGATATTTCAGATTATGTCTCTGTTGTTTTGTGTTCAGTCAATGTGGTCCAGTATTGTTTGGTCACTTACATTTTGCAAAGAAGATGATATTACTATTATATTTCTACTAAAGAAAGACGTGCAGGCTTGAAACGACAGGAGAAGAATTAAAATGATGTTTTATTTAAATTCTGTATGCTTTCTGCTTTGTAACAAAAAAATGTCTGTAGTTTTGTGTCTTTACAGTAAGTCAATTCAGTCCAGTCCTGTTTGGTCAACAATATTCTTCAAAATATCTTTCTTTGTATTCTGCGTAAGAAAGTCATACAGGTCTGAGAATAAACAAATTAAGAATTTTGTAATGATAATACTGAGAAAATACACTCGATTGAAAGATTACTAGATACCTGAAATAAAGATAATGTTTAAAAATGGATGACATGTGTTCACTGTAAATACAAAATGAATAAATCTCAATTATATTCTTACATATAGTACATCTAAAATCTATTAGATCCTCAGACTATGTGGCCTTGGAGACATTACCAGAAAAAAACCTTTTAGAGGCAAGAGCATCGTCGTGCTTCGATGAAAGCAAACATGTTTTCTTTTGAATAACATCAACCTATGATTCACACACATTGATGACAAAGACATTTAAAAGCTAGTTTAATAGGGTCTTTAAAAGCTATTGCAAATGTTCTTGCCAATAACAATACTTTTTATGGTATCATTATCAGACTGAATAAATGACAGAGATAAACTTGGAAAAGCAAATTGTATTCAATAGATTGGCAACAAGAAATCTGCTTCAATAGATCGTTGTTTGTAAGATGATCTAAAGATCTGATCGACACAAAGCCTGTAAGCACCCAAAAGATGATGTTGAGGGATGAAGCTTTTGAAAACGCAGCCTACTTTCTGAGCAATTCAAAGTTAAAGTAAAGATCAATACAAATGTTTCTGAATGTGCTTCAAAGACACTGATCATTCTAATGGAAACTAATCCAATCGTTTTAACTATGAATAAATGGACTGCAGGGCATGCTTTGTCGCTCACATTGTCAGAATTAGGAGAAGAGCATATAGGTTATGTTTAAATTATCAAAGCATTGTTGATTTCTAACATGGGCTCCGACAACAAAAACCAGTTAGAAACACAAGCCTGACATATGAAGAAGTGTAATAGACAGATTCCATTCTCACCGCTCGCCTCATCCCATTGGGGAACTGAGAGATGTCGTTCCTGAAAGTAAAAACTCAAAAACAAAACAATCTAGGAACAGTTTCTTTCTAGAAGTC
Source organism: Triplophysa yarkandensis (assembly GCA_033220385.1). NCBI lineage: Eukaryota > Metazoa > Chordata > Actinopteri > Cypriniformes > Nemacheilidae > Triplophysa > Triplophysa yarkandensis. The sequence goes on from CM065674.1 coordinate 1,813,816, forward strand.
ACTGCTTGAGAAAAAATCTTTAAATGCTTTCTCCGTCTGCATCGAGCAACTCAAGCTGATAAAGCAGCCAGGAGTCATTCTGTGGAACCATAAGTTTGCTGTTGGGTTGAGATGAAGAGATTAGACGTGGTGACACAGAAACAGCCGTGGAACTTGTACCTGTCTGATAAGAAGGGCAACCATTGATCTTTAAAACACATTTTAAATTGTTTGCACAAGTAAGTACTTGCACGCTTAACGAATACTGACAACCATTTTGGATGGGAACATAACGGCAAAAATTTTTTTTGCATTTTTATGTTGTGTTCTGGTATCAAGAAAGCAGAGCAAAATATCTAAAATCAACACATATACTTAGGTGTACTGTATACTCCCGTTTTCTAAATAAAAATAGATCAATTCATTTCAATTTATTTAGATTATTTTTATGAAAAGAACATAAAACATTAAACTGAATAAATCCTAAAAGTTTTAAATTAAATTAAATTATTTGTATTTAATTACTTTAATTTAATTATTCATTCAATTGTTTTACAATTTTAATTGCATATATTTATTTACAAATACATTGTTTTTTCAAAACTTTTTATTTCTAAAAGAAAACATAGATGTAATAATAACAGTAACAATGAAACAATAAGAACGATAAGAAGAAATATACTATTTGTTTGAATATTAAACATGGAACTTGATGTTGAAGTCAACATCAATAAAGTACACTTCTTATTTTTGATTCCCAACGAAAATTAACATTAACTTGATGTTAATATGAATATAAATAATAAAATAAATAAGGTCATATTTACATTTATCATAAATAACACGTCTTTATTTCTAAATTGTGAAAAAATATCTATTAGTGGGGAAAAAAAATAACGTTATTTATTTTTTATTCCCCACTGACAGAAATTTATTTCTTTTATCCATTTTATCAATTTGGATAACTGTTTTCAGAAAACAAAACTTTCATGTCAGTTTGCTTCTTGAGAGAATGTATCTTGACTTCTTTTTGGCCCAAGTTTTAGGTATTTGTATTGCAAACATAACTAAGAAACAATAAATACCACTACAAAAATGTTACTTTTTGAGCCTACTTTGAAATAGTCAAATGCATAGTATGTGCTTCTATCCCATCTGCAAGAGTCCAGCTCTTCACTTTTCTTCTTTTTCCAGGCTAGAAAACCAGAAAACGTAAAAATGTTTCATACGTTCCAAAAGTTTTGGCTTCACATATTAAACGATGGATAAATCGAACACTTGTATCACCCTGCAGTCAATTTGTCCAATTTTATATTGTCGCAATAGAAAAAACTCTTATGGGCCAATTTATCAAAGAGGCGGTAATATCCCGGAAAACATTATTCTTCCCTTAATTCCCTCGCATTATCCACATGAGCCATAAACTAAAGTGATCTCTGTGGGAACAGAGTTTCGTCTCTCTTTAATATTTGATAAGCCGGTAATAACGAAAGGAAAGTAAATAAAGAAACCGTTGGTCATCTGATTGCCATTGGTTATCTAAACATCTATAGATTCACGAGAGAAAAATTATAGATCGGCTGCATTACACCAGAACAAGGCACCGTTCCCAAGAAGAACAAGGTTTTCCCATCAGAGTTTAATGAGAAATATTACAATGACGTCGTTTTCCACTTTTAAGAAATCCTAGCAGGAAGACAACGGATTGGTCGCAACGTCGGAAGAAACAAATCAGGACACAGAATTATAATACAGCTAGCATAATTGAGGCTTATAGTCAAAAGCAGATAACCCATAACAGGTTTTACAATCTTTATTGACTGACTGAAGGAGAAACGCGATAGCAAATTTTCGTAAGTTTGGCAGATGATGTTGCCTGCCAATGTATGAAATCTCCCATTGGGTCGTGTTATTGCATTTAATTGGCTAATTCATTTACACTAATTCACTTACATCACCGTGACACTATGTAAAGTGTGCACACATTCATGGAAACACACACACACATTCTGAGTCGAGTCGAGCCATGGTGAGACTCCTCAACAACTCTCCTGAGGGCATTTTTACCCAAGAGTTAATTATATGTGCGATCGTGAGCTGTATGTTAAACAGCTCTCTTCGGGCTCTTTTCGTCTGAGTGTTTGGGTTGTATTGGCAATCTATCTGGAACGCTGTATGTTTCAAATCAATAATCGCCAGAAGACTCTCGCACGGCCACCCCGCCATGTCGAAACCTACATCCAGTAGATTACCATTGAGAATCGCCGTGTGTCAAAGTTGTCATCTTAGCTTTGCATTTTGCTGTTGTAAAGAATCGATATAGAAAACCACAATGAAACTTGCATTAATCTACTTGTTAAGTTAGAAGTAAAATAACAAGTTGAAAAAAATGGATCAGCAAGGTACTGTAGTATTGCATAGTTTATCATTGTAATTGTGTTTTTTATTTGGTTTGTAAATCCTTGAATGGTCTGTTCAAGGGGAGCAGTTTAATTCTGAATTGTTTTAAAGAGTGTTTGCCTTGAGATAAGAAGATTACGCTAATTAGCATCAATGCTTAAAGCCAACGAATGTCAAAACGTAACCAGATTTATTTAATCTTAAACCCTGAACATTGTCCAAAAGATCAAGTTTAAGCATTTCATTACCTCAGATTTAAAAGACTTAGGAAAATACCAGTCATCTCAACACATTGTGTTGCTCTTTCATCAATTGTATTAAAAGGAATTTAGTTATTTTTGTAAACCCAGCAGCCATACATTTAAAAGACAGACAGCATCTAAAATTCCCAGTACCTGTTCTTGAATTTCGGCTGGTGATGAATGATTTGTCTGGTGTGGCACCATCTGTGTGCTATGAGGCCAATGCTGAGGGCATCAGTCCTGATGATGGGCGGAAGAGTTGACAAAAAACTGTTCGGAGGGGTTGAGGGAAATATTACAACACCTAGCTGTTGTCGAAAATATGGGAAGACCAGACCTATTCATAACCTCCTAATTTTGCTAAGTCAGGTGTTCAGGGGTCCATATGGTTTGTCAACAGGGTCTCTCTTCTTGTTGCCATATGTTTAGGGCTTCTGTTGTGTTCTTCTACAGAATGTTGGTGGAGTTGGACCAAATGTGGGACCTTACCTTACTCTGTCAATGTATATATATGTACTGTAATTATAACCTGATATCAAAACAAGTTCTTAACTTGGCCAAAAGACACCTTACCTTCCCCTTAAAGGTACATTTAGCTAAAAAAGCCAATTTCATGTGGTGGCAAAGCAATCTGCCCCTAAACCTAATGTTATGGGGGAAAAGTAAAAATGTGTGCTAAGTGAAATGAAAACACAAAAAAATATGTGAGACTGTGCTATGTTGTACCATGCAAAATGATTTCATGTAAACAGTACATACCCCTGAAGATATTTTTAGATTCAATCGTCACATATACGGTATAGAAACAGCCTTTAAAATAATAAATATAATATAAATATAGAATCATCATTTGACAGTCCCACCGCTCCTCATTAATTCACATGTCATTCACTTCAGACTCTCTACACGTATAATTTAAGCAAAGAATCGCAGTTTTTCCTCAACACCCTTAGCTGTGAGAGGAAGATTAGCTTAGCAGACAGCAGGTGACACTTTGAACAGAAGCTTTTGTCAGTTTGTGAATTCCTAAGCTGTCTGACAGGTTGGATTCAACAGTGTACTCACTTGAGTTCCTGGGCTTATCATAAAACCTGCCGTCTCATTATTCGCACATGTATATAAGTGTGATGGAAGACAGACACCAATTCTCATCTATAACGCCTGCCACAGGACGCATGGGAAAATCGAAACTTTCCATCAATCCTGCGGCTCATGAAATGCACACGGCTCACCTCAGCTCCTCAATTCTGCTGAGTGAAGCTCATCCTACCACATTATTAATAACATTATAGACCTCTAAATCTGAGAAATTCATGTTTACAGTCCACTGTCTTGGCTGAATGAAACCTGTTTGCTGGTTAAGTTTAGGATGTGGGCTCAACAGTGTGGAAGACTAGGTAATGAAGGGTGGCAGGTGGCAACTGTGAAAAGTTGTGATGCTGTTATGGCCATCAACAACAATGTTTCATCAGGAGAGCACATGCATAACAAAAGATCATTGAAATGAAGTAATCACATCATTCTGTATATATATTCTGTATAATTCTTGTGCATATTAAATATACAGGATATATTCTACACTTCTGGTTAAATGTTAACTGCATTTCATTGCCTTGTACCTTACATGAGCAGTGACAATAAAGTTTACATTTACATTTACATTTAGGCAATTAGCAAACACTTCTATCCAAAGCAACTTCTTACAAAGGGTCGAGGAGACAGTGAAGCGGTAAATATCAGAGAAAACAATAGGTGAAAAAGTGCTAGAACAGAGTTACTAAGATACACAAAGCGAGATAAAACCTGTAGGGGAGAAAAAGGTTAAGTGTGAACACATACTGGGAGCAGTGGTCAGTCATGTTGTGGCGCAGGGGAAGCAGTTGTGAAGAACGTTGTCTTCTTCAAGGGAGTCCAACACTTAAACTACCAGGACACAACTGCCCCACGACTCTACTTTGACGCCAAGTGTTTATCGGTCTGCTGAAGTTAGACAGGCAAAGCCAGCTATGATTTATGCTAGACATATCTTAACCCTGTTTACCCAACAGCGATAGATGTCCACCTCTATAATACTGTAAGTGACTTTGGATAAAAACAGACTTTGGTCTGCCAAATGAATTTATGTTTATGTAAACGCGGAGTAATGGCATTGTTTGGACGCCGTAAGAAATGCAAGCGTGGGCAGCCAGCCAGCACTCTTTTTAAACTGAGACAGCATGGCTTCAGAATGCCGTCACAAAGCATTCATCTGGTAAATCTCCGCTCTCTACCCAACAAAATGGACGAACTTCTCCGTCTTTCATGCAAAAACAAGGACTTTACAAACTCTGCTGCTCTTTGTGTCTCACGGACATCACATCACATTCCGAACATTAAGCAGACTCTCAGCTGTTCATATCAGCTCACGTTACAGAGTTAATGGTGAATACAGGCGGTGGTGGGATATGCTTCTACAACAACAGAAGTTGGTGTACTGATGTAACAGTGTTGAAGAAGATGTGCTGTCCTGATGTGGAAGTGCTTTTCATTAACTGTACGCTGTTTTACTCACCGCAGGAGTTTTCATCGTTCATACTCGTGAGTGTTTAGATTCCACCACAAGCACACGAGACTACTGCACTGCAACATCTGGCTGATCCGATCACAGACACACAACAACAATACTCGCTTTCTGATTTTATTATTCTAGGAGATTATAATCAGGCAAAACTCACACGCGAGATGCCTTAATTCAAACAACACATCACAGAGACAATACACCAGAGACAATCTCTCAGGATCTGAAGTGGGACGCTCACATTGACTCTATAGTGAGGAAAGCCTAGCAGAGACTGTACTTCTTCTGACAGCAGGGGAAGTTCAACCTGCAGCTGTTCGTACAGTTTTACTCAGCTGTCATGGAAACAATCCTCTGCACTTACAACACCTTCGTGTTTGGCTCAGCCTCCAAAATTGACCGTAGTAGACTACAGCGAGTGGTTCGGACTCTTGAGTGAATCACTTGCACTAATCTTCTCACACTTCTAGAACTGTCATCCCTGGCAATCCGAAGACACATAACGACGTCTCTATCTAACTAGGGAGCCCAAAAACATCCAGACACAGAAAAAGCTTCTTTCTTCAGGTCATATAGCTCATGAACAGTTAAATGTTCACCTTGTGCAGTAAATGTGTGCAATTAATAATATTTCATCAGACTTTCGTTTGCATATTTGAAACACCTGTTGATTTCCTATAACAATTTTCCACCTCAGACATTTCACATTTAGCATTTAATTTTTTTATACATTTGTATGTTTTTTTGACTTTTTCGTCCCCTATGTTACTTGTCACTTATCTTGTCACTTAAGTTGTGTACCGGAAGCTTCTGTAACCAAGACAAATTCCTTGTGTGTAAGCACAAATACTCTTACCGGTTGTAGTGCATAAACAACACTTTCTCCAGACAAACAGGAAACTGCTCCATCTATCAAGAATTATCTTTGTGTAAATCTGACATTAAACTCATTGAGGTTGAGGAAGTTTTATGTGCGGATTATAATATTCAGGAACTGATCTAATCATAAATTATGATCATTGATCTCTACAAGTACATCGTCCTAGGAAGGCCAAACAAAAAAGTGATTGGACTCCGGGACGAAAATAACCGAGTTTCGACGACACGGCGAGAAAAAACAGCTCTACAAACGCAAGTCTCGCTCTTCCATGTGGGAGCACAACAAGACCACGCCCCCTTTTTGTGTGTTCCTGTGGGCGGAGGTTAAGCGTGGTTGTGATGTCAGAATCTGGTGACGGTTATGAAAACAAAAACAAAACTTGAAAACAAAAGTAAAGCAGTTTCATCTAAAACTTCTAAAGGTGATTACCAAACTCTAATGAAGAAGAAAACCTGAACATTCATTAAGTTATTTCTTTTCTTTATTTCTCCTTCTAAAGAAGAACCTGACAAGAGATGACACGGTTTATTAGCTCAAAAAGTGCTTGCTATTGTCAGACTCTCTTTGTTGTGCAATGGGATGTCACCGGCTAACAAAGAGCGGTGTTACAGCTTAACTTAGTCTGTGTTTGGGCTTCTCTCCCTGGCATTTCCGTCCAGACTAATGCTTTGCCATTCAAATACGGAAATGATGGCATGCTTTAAGCCTTTATTTATTACGCTCTCAACCCTTAAACGAGCTTTATTCCTGTCGTATCAAAGTGTCTCCGGTTGAAGCTAAGCCAAATCTAAATGAGGGGGTTGACACAATCTATTCAACAGTGCTATTAAGCTTTAACAAAAGCCGCGTTGTACACAATGAATCATTTGTGATAAAAAAACGACTTTTTTACAACACACTTTTGTCTTTCTGATCAAGCTTGAACTGGCGAACTTCTCTCCATTTGAACACGTTGATGGTTTATCTTGAAGCAACACAGCGACATCCACAGATGGCATTTTTTGGGTCTGACAGGATAAACGTATATCTAAGGGTGGAACAGATAAAGATTTGCCAAAAAACATCCATGTCTGATTTTCCCAAAACATATTATAAAGAAAGCATGGATGACTGCAAAACCCAAAGTGGCATATTTGAGAAAATAGGCTTTAAATGAAAGCTGTGTGCTCTGTTTTTTCTGTCAGCAGCTCTCTTAACCGCATGATACTTGTTAACACGAGGCTCAGCCGGGGGAGAAGAGGAGGTGAGATTGGAGGCGGGTAATCGGATAATTAAGTTAGATAGTGTTAGAAACCAGACTTACAGTCCTTCGTCTACAGACCTTGCTATATTTTGAGTCTTTGGTGGTGGTGGCCAACCTGGAGCATTTCAACAAGGTCACTTTCTTTGACAAGCACATGTGTGATTCACCAATAAGTTTAGCTGGGGATTTTGACATTATACAGATTGGTAATTCAACCTTGCAGTCGACTTTAACTGCTCTTAGCAACACAAGACATCTTAGGGACTTATGATATAATAAACACATATTTTGTATTGGATTTGATGATGATAAAGAAGAGTTAAATACCAGAATGACTTCAGAAGAATCTATTTACAATATAATTATGGCCAACACCATTTACAATAACAATGTTGATATTTCATAAGTTAGAACGCAGTACAAATATAGTAATAATGTTAAAAAATAAAAAAAGGAGTGGGGTTACGTATGAAATATCCTTTATGTTGTACTGATCTATACATTTTTCAAAGTAAACACTCTGATAAAGTACAGATACTTGAACAACGTGCTTGGGCAGAGTAAAAATACTATGAAGGAAAATTGTTAAATGAATGCAAAACCACCCACCACTTATTACCTAAGTGTCAATCAGACACTGAACTGCTAACAACAATGTTGTATTGTATGCTAAGTATTCAAAAAAATATCGAAATTTATAAATATTAAATCATTATTATTGCCAAAACAGGTACTTTAAAAATAAATCTTTCACCCCCAAATTTTAACCTAACCTTAACCTTAAAAAGGTTTATGTCCATCCCTAAAAACTGAAAAAAGGGTTGTTGGACTTACTTTAATCTATATCGATTCCACATAATTGAACTTGCAAATTGTTTTAACAAAACATTTTTATAAAATTTCAAGAGAAGTTATTTCAAACAACTTAATATGATCATGTTGTACCAATTTACATCATTAAATTATGTAATTCAACAACCTATTTCTTACATTGCACAATTAAAAAATCTTCAATGGACAAAGATTTAAAAGATCTCCCTAAAATAATCATGGGCTCTATCTATAATATAAAACCAATGTAGACAAGCCATAGAGAAGCGGGTAGACATCTGCACATACGCTTCCGTGGAAGTGTCAGCCCTAGTGTGAAGCCCTTCTCATGTGAAGACCGGCAAGTGTAAAGACCAGGGACTCTACCTGCGGGGCTTAACCCAGAAGACAGGGCACTTGAGTACTACACTTGTAAGAATCACAACATCTTGGCACGGTGTACCTCTGGGCTCAGTTCTTGGGTCGCTCCTCTTCCCAATCTACATGAAATCATTTGAATCCATCAATCGAAAGCTTGGCTTCTTAGAATCAGAATGAGCTTTATTGAAAGGTGTGCTTACACACAAGGAGTCTGTCTTGGTTACAGGAGCTTCCAGTAAACAATGTACGGTGAAAGGAAAAGTGAAAAGTAACAAAGGAAACAAAAAGTACAAATATAATAAATATGTAAGTTAAACACACAATGTTGGAAATGCAATGTTACTGAAGAGCTCTTGATTGAAAAGAATATATACTTCAACTTAAAGCTAATTTTTAAGTTCTATTTAAAATGCTCATAGCAATGGATGAAAGTCCAGTGAAGTACATGATGTTCAAATACTTACATTTACATTTATTCATGTGGCAGATACTTTTATCCAAAGTGACTTACAAGAATCGTACAGTGTACATCTAACTGTCACGTAGCTTGAGATGACAGAACCCAAATGCAGACAACTCAAAAACAAAAAGTTTATTTCCACAAAAAATACATAAACAAATCCCTCAAGGGGGTAAAAAAGATCAAAAGAACTTAACAAAAAACTTCACGGAAACCACAGACAGGTAAGTGATGAACCAGCACAGGACAGAACACAAGGGCTTTAAATAGGGTAAACACAACAAGGGATAACGACACGGGGCAGGGGTAGGGAATGAAACAATGGCGGGAAGATAGACAGGATAACAAGGGGGCGGGGTCAAGAGACGAGACAAGAGAGCACATGGCATGTCATAACTAAACAATGCCATGTGACACTCACACAGAACACAGATCTGCCATGATTCTGCCAAAATCAGGAAAAACATGACCAAGATAGGCAGAATCATGACACTAACAGTGTAGAGTAAACAGGGGTTAGATATGTTATTTAAGAACACTTCAGTCATTGTCAGCTGGCACTGAGATTCAAACCAACAGCCATCTTCTTGCAAGTTAAATTCTCTTACCACCAGAATGAATGTGGTTATCAATTTTAACTGTTCCATCATTTAGCATCCAATAGTTTTCAGAAATGTGGGATTACAAATTTAGGAATCTGTAAGAAGTGACTTGAAATACAGCCAAGTACAGCCATACTCAGAATTCATGCTCTGTATTTAGCCCATCCAGAGTGAACACACACACCAACAAACATCTGGAGCAGAGGGCAGCCATTAATGCTGGGGAGCAGTCATTAACGCCTGGGGAGCAGTTGGGGGTTCAGTGTCTTCCTCAAGGGCACCAAGTCATGATATTGCCGGCCCGAGAAACGAACCTACAACCCTATGGTTAGGAGTCAAACTCTCCAACTACTAGGCCTTTACATTTCTGACTGACCCCAACTGTTAAAGATTAATCTAGATTAAAATGGCTAATTTGAATTCTGTCGAAGGCATTCAGAATATGTGTGCTACCCAAATAATGACCAAAATTAATTCATTACACAAGGTGCAAACAACCTTATAGAGGTCAGGCACGAGTGTTTTACATGTTTTACACAAGTCAATGCAGAGACTTTGGGGCGAATGAAAGGCCATCATACCTTGTGTAGTATAGACGCAGCTCCCAACACAACTTTGAGAAGAGATCAACGGCGATATTTTTTTTATCGCCCGATAAGAGTCTGCGTTAATGCCGATAACGGCCCACCACTAATTTAAACTATAATATATTGAGACTTTTGATGACTGCACCATCAAGCAGCACATTCTAAATAAAGAACTCAGCTGAAGATACCCAAGAGTCCTCTGGTCTTCGCTTCTGAGTTTCCAAGAGAACATAAATAATTGAGTTAATAACAGCCATGGGTAGCAAACTTAATTCAACAGGGTCAGAAAGCCATTGGCTTCAAGTCCAATAATCCTTCTAAATGGTTTATTATGGTTCTCACCAGTAGTCCATTAAAGGGAGATTAAACATGGCAAAACTGTGAATGCCACCGAGCGAGAATCAATCATGGATGGTGTACAAGCCTAATAGTAAAGTCCCAAATCCTCATAAAAATTCATGGACAACATGGCAAACTTTGTAATGTGCTAGTCATCCCAACGACTATTGTTCACATATCCCATTGTGCTGACATTAACACATCATCTACTACTTCAGTGAATCCTTAAGTAAATTCAAGCTAAACATTTTTGTATATAAAAACAAGACCCTCAAATCAATTGAGGAACAGAAACTCTTGCAGTCTGGCACGATACCAAAGGGGAAAAAATGGTTATTAATTTCTGCAATCTTTGCTCTCCTGAAGGCCAGGCCCATATGTTGAGCTGTTTAGGGCTCAGATAATAACACTAGACTGGGGTTCATCAGATTTGGAAAAGAGCAACCGACACTCCAACACAGCTGTCACAGCAGTACAGGTCATTCTTTCCGCTCGGCATGCTTGGCTCACCGCCAGATATATTGTACGTCCTCAACCATGCTTGCATCCCGCCACCTCATCAGCTGTATGGAGGTCAAACCGAGAGTAATTCAAACTGTCACCATGGAAACTTTATTGTAATGTCACTGTCAGTGAATTACTTTGAGTCTTTAATATTTTTTTTCCACAAATGCAAACTCAACATGAGTTTTACTCTGTCATTCTGTCTATCTGATCTTCTATTTATCAGTTTATCATTCTATCTATCCATTCATCCATCCATCTCCATCCATCCACCAACCCACCCATCCATCCATCCATCCATCCATCCATGCATCCAACTATCCATCCATCCATCCATCCATCCATCCATCCATCTATCTGACAATTTATCTGTCGTTGCCTACTTGTGATCACAAGTTCGCCGGTTTGATTCCCAGGGCTGACAGGTAATGACTGACGTGGTTTTGAGCAGGGCACCTCCCTGGGTACTGCAGTGATAGCTGCCGACTCCTCCAGGTGTGTTTGCCTACGAATTAAAGTGTGTGTGTTAAATTCAGAGGTCACATTACGGGTATAGGTCGCAATATCTGCAAAAACATCACTTTTACTTCACTATCTATACATCTGACTATCCAACCATTTATCTGTCTATCTATATATCTGAACATCCATTCATCCACCTAACCGCTAACCATCTATCTATGAGATTGTCTACTGTATCTGTGAATCTATCCATCTAACTATCCATCTGTCCATCCGTCCATCTTTCTATCTAACAGTCTAACTATCAATCCATCCAACTGACCACATGCATACCTATCCAGCAATCTACCTATCCATCAATCTATTCATCCCTCTCTCAGTCCGTTTGTTTTCCCATCTTCTTGCCCCTTTCTGTGTTAATCTAATTTGACTAATTCAGCTAATTTATTCCTTTCTGCCCTTTGCTAAAACGAAAGCTTTTCAAAAGAGGACATACTTATGTGTTGTTGTCGTATAACCTAGTGGTAGATTTTAAAGCCTTAAATATCCGAGTTTCCAGAGCCTTCCTGCTTACTTCATGGTCTCTAGTGTCCCTCCGTAAAATAAATTTGTAATTCACTGTATCCAATCCATTCCTTCAGATCAAAATAAAGTACAACTCATGAATTGTCAAACAGAAACAGAAACAGACGATCCATACACTTTTAATAAAGGCACACATCCTCATTCTAATGAGCACGCATGTAGCACACTCTCTCTGGAGGATAAATTGATCCTCATTAGGACTTCTAGATACTCATGGAGACCATAGAAACTAGGAACACTCTAAACCAAAAACACACAGGACCCTAAATCTCACAGTGTCAAATTAAATCAAATTAATTAAAAAGAATTAATTTAATTAAAATCACTCATCTAGTCTGGACTAACAAGAACAATAATTAGATTTAAAAGCGGCTTTGTAGACAGCAGGTGAGAATTAAATTAGAGTCGTATAGCCGTCGCGATCTAAAAATTGATCCGTGCTCACCACCAACCGCGAGACATAAATACAAGCTTAGCAGAAAAAGATACAAAGCCATCAAACCAAGCAGAGGAACACAGACTGTAATCTGGAACTTGCAACTGTGGTGTTTCTGGTCCCTGAGGTGGCACATTTTCCTGAGTAGCTCATCTTCCACAAACTGCAAAGACGCACTCGGCTGACCCCAATATCTGAGAATCACTGTCCGTCCGCCAGGCCGTGTTCGCGGCTGTCAAAGAGGAGGGGTCAAGGGTTGTTGCAGAGATACAATCAAACTTAGTGTACCAAGAAAAAAAACAAGAAAAAAAATATCATCATGTCTGTATTGAAGCTAATAGAAACATTCCCAGAATTTAAAGAATACATGCTTTTCTGTGACTCATCGTTTGAAGCATGAGATTCCACATACTCAAAAACAAATCTATTTTAATAGTATAATGCATTGTAGATAAAAGCATCTGCTGAATGTGTAAAATAAAGAATGATCTACTGTTTGCTTATATTTATATTTTCATCCGTTTAACCTTGTTAGTAGGTTTAGAAGGTGAAGAGAAGGATTTCCTTCGAGATATGACAAATTATGTCTGACATTTTATA
>CM065674.1:1833007-1873007 GCA_033220385.1 Triplophysa yarkandensis
AATAAATTATGACATTATTTATTAATTACTTATTCTGGATGATGTTTCCTCTTTTCATGTTGCCGTTTTTTTACCTCTCTTGCTTCTCTTTTCTGTGTGGTTTTGAGCTCCCGAGTTCTTGGTTTTCCTTTGTCATTAAATATTAAGAGGTTCAATACACATGTCCAGGTTTTCATTATGGTTGAACTTGATGAAAGTTTGTGTATTGATTTTAATGCGCCAGCCAATTTGGCTCCGGTATATCTTGTATCGAAAATGTGAATACATCAAATAATGAAAACCTATGACCGAGATGGAGTAGGACGACGAAGTTGATAAAAGACTGCGGAGTGGATAAGATGCAAACTTGTCTCATTCAAAACTCTTTAAGAATGCATTCTGGCTGTTCTGTAGAAGTTCAGGCCTGAAACTTGGACTCTGCTTGTTCACATCCATCTCTGTTGATCCAATAAATGTGGATAGAGAAAAACACAAGAGTAAACAGTGTCCAAAGCAGTTTTTAATCGGATTACTGAAACCACAATGGAACCCTCAACACATTTGTTGGTCCTAATGCGATCTCAATCAATACATGCTCATAAATGAAGGTTCTAATAGACAAGGAAACCTTCTGACCTGGAGTTAAGTGTATTTACCCATACTGTAAAATAAAATCAAGCAGCTAAATCAGAACAACAACACCATCTCCAGAGGGAATCAACTGTCCCGTATCAAAGGAGAAACTGGAACCAAATAGTGTCGAACAGTTCTTCAACTCTGAAACTGGATAGACTTCCCTCACTCATCTGTACGGTCCAACAGCAGATGAGTATTGACAGCTGGCTGACATCCAGTCAGAGCGAGCGGTGTGGGTCCACCCTTCAGATTCCCTCTCTTTATAGATATCTGTCTGACGTTACGTCTGTGCTGAAGTCTAGAACACTTTAATTATGACTGAAACTTTAATGATCTCACTTCTGCTCAGGGTAATAGAGCCAGACGCTGCACAACAACTCATCCAATCAATTGTTTTCTACTTTAAAATGACATTACAAGATACAATGACTACTATTTAACTAATACAGCAAATCCTACTTTAGTATCTTTTGAAAGTTTTAGCAGCAATAGCAACACAATAAGACCAGTAAACAGAAAATTATATTCAATAAAACCGCAGGCGGAGGTGAGATTACCAATTGCAACCAACGGCTCCTTTAAGCGCTTCTGTTCAAAGCGATATCTGAACTGTAAAAGATGTCTTAACTGTTTTGCATCATTGCCATAATCTATGTATTAATATTTTATAAAAATGTTTGATAATCTATTGAATAATTACTATATTATTTACTATTTTATCATTTAACTAGGGTTTAAATTCGTGGAATAAATCATTCTTGAATGTTACTTGCATTTAAGTTTAACCAGGTAGCAGTTTATCTACTGCTAACCTCAAATAATCATCCCTAGAAATGATGCTGGCTAATGAAATCTCTCTGATTTATTTACAGAAATCATCTGCAGACACTCTATTCTTGGTGGAGTTGTACTGAACCAATGAAACATCTTCATTAAATCTTAAATTATGGACCTTGCATTGATGCTACACATGAGAAAATATGATCATTTTAAGAGATGAAATTCTAAAATACAGACGGCCCTTAGGTGAGCACAAAAATGTTTTGTGTTTTACGCAAGGCTGTATTAAACTAAGCTATAACACACACACACACACACACACACACACACACACACACACACACACACACACACACACACACACACACACACACACACATTTTCCATTCCTATATTTCATTTCAAACTTTCGCCCAGGGCTGTCAAGCACAGTCCTGAAGGGCCGTAGCGGAATGCAGTGCAACTACACATCAACACCACTGTGTGCAGTGTTCAAGTAATCCGGAAGATCTTTACCAGCTGCACGGACAACATGTGTTCAGAGAAGGGTGGAAGCTGAAGGCTTGTTCATACCAAGGATGACAAAAACAACAGTAGCTAAACATAGACACAATGTTCTTGGGATTATTTTTCATTTATTTCAATTCCACCACGTGGATATAACAACACAAATGCAGAATAATCATCATTGTTTCATGGCTTGGATAAGGAGAGCTTTGGGAACTTTTTGCACACTTCCCCTCTTGAAATTTTTCTCACTCTGTAAAACTTTTTTGTGCTTGATACAGCAAAGAACCAAGACAGAGAAGCTGCCCAATCCATCATAGATCTCAGGTTTCTGCTAGAAGCTCCATGTGATGGGTTTTGAAATCACCAGAACATGCTTACCCGGTGCTAACAGAACACGCTTCCAATCACATTCACACAATGTTTATTCTATTGTTTGAGCAAACAACCTACAAGTTTACATCTCACCTGATGTGCAAATCTACATTCAGATAAGAGTTCACCGGCTGCATCGGCAGCAAAGTGTTTTAAAGGGCACCTGGGGTCACGTAGAAGAATCGCTTCTGCCTGATCGCACAGGAAAATCGCCTGCTTAGGTGAGGCAACATCTGTTTTCAATGGATTCTGTCCTGCCTTGCTGGGAAGCCAGATGGAAAGAGAAGGAGAGATAAGAGAAGTGGGGAAAAACGTCTGCGGAGAGGAAGAAAAGCATTCAGGAAGGTGACTAATTACATCTGTGATGTCTGAATTCAGCCTGTGAAAGTGAATTACACATCTAACAGGCTGTGACTCCAGAGAAGCTCTTTGATTGCTCAAGGTATTACAAATATTTCACAGATTTTATTTCCCCAGAAAGCACAGCCGGACGTGCTTCTCGTAGATCTAAATTCACCTAATCTTGTTAAGTGAGATGCAGTGCGGTTCGGCTGACAAAGCACTTCACCCTTAATGGAGAATCTTCTCAGCTTAAAAACCTCTGGCTTTTGTTTCCCAGAAAGCCCTGATCATTATCTCCATCCAGTAACGGTGCGACAGACCCACGTTACAACATGACGGCAAGGTGGGGGGAAATTTACGGAACGCTCCGCCTGTTTCCGAAGAAACGCCATTAACCTCTTGCATTAGCTAACCCCGAGCTTATGCCGAAATGTATTAACTTTTACGACAGACGATTACACCGATAATTTCCATTATAAAGGCATTATGAAGAGCAACTGTAAATGTCTGAGATTCACGACTTAATGGAGAAATTACCCAACGGTTCACTGTTACTTTGAGGAGTCGCCGGTCTTTGTAGGGTTAAAGTCGTTTCTAAATGAAGTGTTTGTAGCTTTAGTGGAAAAGGTGAGAAGGCCCCATTTCCTTTGCATGAATTTGCATTTCAGCAGTTAATTTCTATATAGATTCTAATCTTTGACGTGACCTTACTCATGAAATATTAAAGACATTAAGAATATATTTTCACAAACTTTTCTATATAATATTTAATACGTCGTTTTTTAGAATTGTAAAAATAACTTTAGCTAGGTGTTCACATAAAGTACAAGGTTACGAATTCAAGTATACACATTACAGAAAACCTAACCCCAAATTTGACCCTTTGTCGCATAGACACATCCTTGAACCCAGAGGCACAACATATCCAACAAAACACGTACTTCACCTCTTTCAGTGAGTCACACTAGTCTTTCAAATGTCCCCTGGTCTTTCTCAATATTACCATTCAGCCCCACATACGGGTGTCATAGCTCTTCTCTTCTGGCAATTTAGTGGCCCATCAAATCTGGGCGGGATGATGCGCTTGTTTATACCGGCTTCCTCTAATACGTTCACACTCTACTTGCTTTTAATTTCCTCTTTTGTTAAATTGAACGAGAGTTTTTATTTTTTCCTTCTCTCCACAGATTGCCACCCTGGCATTTACGTCTATGTTGGACTTCAATAGGTCAAAGCGCTGTTTATCAGAAGCTCCTTTTCCTAAAAGACTTTCAGACTCGTCTGCACCCGTCTGTCGTCCGCCCGGGGGAAGCCCGGGCAGTTTGTCAATAGGCCCATTATGAGACCTGTCCAGGGATATGACAGGGGCCGGTGGCTCTTTCTGTTACTGTCAGCGTTCTGAAAACATCGCAAGAAAATGCCACAGGTTCCTACAAGAATATTAGACGCTCTCTCACTTTGTGTATTCATGGTAAAGAACCTCTGCAGTCTCGACAGGAGTTGTGCCTTCATTGGAGTCTTTCCATGCACATATCCAAATGGATTTTTTCATGGGGTTAAATCATACGGATTAAATCATGCGGATGCTCCGATCCTTCTGCTGTAAATTGGTATGAACCGATAACCCCATATTAGGACTCGATTAGAACTCAATAAACTCGACCAAACTCACAAACTGATCTCAACGTGTAAAGACGTGGATTATAATACTATTTTGTAGTCATTCAATACTCTGTTAAAACAACAATTACATTATAAATATTACATAAATACAGATATAATGTAACTTTATAATTAAGTCATTAAAAAGACAACAAATAATATTAATTTATTTGAGAAATGAACCTGAAACATCATAGTGGTGTCAGTATCACGGCAATCACCATGACAAAAAATTGATTTTTGATATCAGTTGCAAAAATCCTGATTAGAGCATCCTTAATAAATCATTTATTAATCACACACACTGTCCTTTCCAAACCTGTAGGACTTTTTCTTTAAAAACCCAAAAGATATTTTGAAGAACGTTGGTAACCAACACCGACCCCTCTGACCTTCAATGTATGAACATTTACCTTTTTTTGTGAGTCAACTATACCTTTAAAGCTTGTTTGTTAATTGAATCATTTTATAAATTCACAAATCAGCATTCATAAAAAATAAACGTCAACATAAACACCTTTTACACCCTTGATTACACATGATATTTTCCCCAAAATGACCTTTATTTGTATCATATTTGAAAAGTCCATTAAAACTGAGCAAACGCTCGATCCAGAGAGCCCCAAGGAGTCCAAAGGTGGCAAAGAAATTCTTAAAAAAATATCATTCAAAGATGTTTTGATGGGCAAATGCTGCGAGATTGACGTTTCCACACAAGCTTTTAAATGTAAGACTCTCTGAATAAAAGAATAACTAAAGCACAGTGAAGGCTAATCTCAGTTTTTTCCTCCCCGGCACCCTACAGTCGGTACAGTTCTGCAGGGAGGACGTTGTCGTTCATTAGCTAAACAGGGTCAACTTTATGTCTGTTCCTCCCACATGCCGAGTCCACCAAATCGCCTCCACTGCTGCTTCCCCCTCGCTGCGTCCCACACAGCAGGTGTTTATGGGTAATTGCTATGTTTGCCGCTTTAGATTGTTTGTGCTGATGGTGGCGGTTCCTTCCCGGGCATGACTATAATTTTAGGATAAACACTTTGCTACTCTGCATACATTTTTTAAACAGAAATGCAGCATGGGTATCAAGGGGGTGTGTACTGTTCGTGGGCAAAGATATTAATATACCAAGATCATCGCTGCTATTACATTGAATTTGGAGGATAGCAAAGCTCAATACGGCAGCTCTAGCAAAGGAAGTATCGCCTTGAATTAAAACCAGCCGATCATCAACCAATATTTCCTTAGGATTTTCTGGGACGGAGCGATCGTGAGGCCGCTCACCAGCCTGTGTGCTAAAGTGAGCTCAAAAACTGTTTTTTATGCAGTAAGCCAAGCAACTAAAGTTATGGTACAAAAGACATTGATTTATCTAGAAATAAAAGCAGTTTAATTGTGTGAATTTAATTTGAGAAGATAAAACTGTGGACTTGCTAATGATGCAGGTGTTAGTGAAGGTCATGCCACACACTGTGCTGACGTGAAGTGACGAGTGGCAAAGTATGGTGACCCACACCATAAAATCTTTTCTCTAGAAGATTTTGAAACAATTCGATTAGAATAATGTTGATATTTCACTGACTGGAGGATTTCTTCCCATACAGCACACCGTTCTTTGGACAACCCAAGCAAAGATATCAAGCACCCTCCATTCAACTGTACTCCCATCGGCCTCCAGCTGGGACAATCTGGCGAGTCCGCAAGAGCGAGATGAACACCTGAAGGTATTAGTAGAGCTGTAAAGACACCTGGAATAAACGAAAATAACTGTTCCACTTCCACACTAGAACTCCCGATGTATTGTCACAGAATCCACAGGTAGCAACTGTTCCATTGGACTGAAGAGCGGTGGATAAATTAAATCTCATTCCAGTCTCTGATTCTGGAAACAGACAAGGTTTCTTTACTAGAAATATAGAAGACTTTATTCTATCAAAGATATACATTGAGTTTGCGTGTAAACATATTTATATTACGTAAGGTTATTTCCTCAAAAGTATTTAAATCCAAGATGACGGAATAATGTTGATGAAACGGTTTATGGTTTATCCTGAGAGAAAAGCTGCCAGCTCTATTTTTATTCCCCACACAAAGCCGGCCTATCCATAAAGGCCCCACCTGTGAAAGAAGTTTCATTAGATTATTTATTTGTTTGTCTGTTAGAGGAAATGAGGAGAAATGGAAGTGACCTTGCCAGCCAAAATGTTTCTCTTTATAGATAAGGCTGTCTGGATATGTTGTCCCTGGGCGATTGTGTTTAATGAAAATGAAGACCCTCAGAACCCCACAGAGATCTCCGCAGGTGCCAGGGCTCGGCTCTATTATTCTCAGACTGAGAGAGAGAAAGTGGAAGGGTGTACGAGGCACAGATGACCATTTTTCAGCTGTGGTGTGATGGGAATCTTTTTTCTTCTCTTCCTTTCATTCAAAATCATGTTCTCATGATGGAGCGCTGGAACAGTTTCTTTGTGCATTCCTAGCCCAGGGGCTTTTACATTGTGTGTTTGAAATAATATTCTCCTATTTTTCTCTCACCAATGTATAATCATCAAATCATGGACACTGGTGGCATTAAATATGTTCATTGAGATACTTGTTTGAAAGAATTAAGTATTAATATTATTTTAAATGTCATCACAAAATGTATAATCTAAACCCAAATTTTTTAGTAATTCTACAGTCTTAAAATATGTAGCGCTGATTTTATTCATTGCAGAATAAAGGTTTGTCTTTGCATAATATATGTCTGTGTACTGTACATAACGGTACAATGTACTTTTGTTATATTAACACATACACATACATACATTTGTGTATTTATTTATATTATTATTTTTTTAAATAAATGGATGTATGTGACGGTTATTTTAAATAAAGAGAATTGCTCAGAATACAGGCGTATATTATGTATACAATTTTTTTTCCGCAATTGATTAAAATCCTTCCTACGGTTTTATTACCTAAGAGAATCATGACTGTACTGTAACTGAATTCTGATTGGTTAACTGACGACGATATCACTGCACTGCAATTGTACCTGCATCGCTTTCAACGATGCATTTCTGCGTCAAGCACTTACATTAATCTTCGTTCAGCATTAAATTTCACCGCCACCAAATGTTTATCAAAAGACCTTATCAAGCTAAAGCTACAGCTGATCTGCCTGCAGGAAATCGGCCCATAATGCTTGGGTTGCAAGCGCATCGATCGGCAGCAGGCTGAGAGAGTTCCACACGCACTCTTCCAATGATGGTGGCCGATAATCAACCCGCAGAAGCACAGCGCCCTGAAACTGAGATACTCTGAGAAGGTTAGAAACCACACGACTTCTACAGGTGACACCAGGCCTTCTCAAAGATAAGACACCGAATTGAATAGAAATATACTACATTTGGTACTGTAGATGGGATTCTGTGCTTAGAGTTAAGGGACATTATTCTATTTATGCTTAGAAGATTAATCTTTCAATGCTACACTGTACAATAATGACTCGGAATAGGGTTGATATAAAAATGAGGGGAAGTTTGACTTTCAATTTTAAGAAATGTGCATTTATAAAATCTCTTAGGACATTTTTATCCACCACTTAAATCTCATTGGCTGACAGACATTCTAACAGGACCAGCAAGAATGTTGACATAAGGTTTTCTCTAAATAGAAATACATTTTAGAAGAATGGTCCACAATGAAAACCATTGACAGCCAATCAAAATTGTATGTTCATTAAAATGAGAAACTGTACTGTATAATTCCTTAATGTTGATGCAAGTAAAGTAGTTATCTCTATTGTAGTTTTCACTTTTGTAGTTCTCGCTATTGTAGTTCTCGCTATTGTATTTGTCGCTTTTGTAGTTCTCGCTTTTGTAGTTGTCGCTTTTGTAGTTCTCGCTTTTGTAGTTGTTGCTTTTGTAGTTGTCGCTTTTGTAGTTGTCGCTTTTGTAGTTGTCGCTTTTGTAGTTGTCGCTTTTGTAGTTGTCGCTATTGTAGTTGTCGCTTTTGTAGTTGTCGCTTTTGTAGTCCTCGCTATTGTAGTCGTCGCTTTTGTAGTCGTCGCTTTTGTAGTTCTCGCTTTTGTAGTTGTCGCTTTTGTAGTTGTCGCTTTTGTAGTTGTCGCTTTTGTAGTTGTCGCTTTTGTAGTTGTCGCTTCTGTAGTTGTCGCTATTGTAGTTGTCGCTTTTGTAGTTGTCGCTTTTGTAGTTGTCGCTTTTGTAGTTGTCGCTTTTGTAGTCCTCGCTATAGTAGTCGTCGCTTTTGTAGTCGTCGCTTTTGTAGTTCTCGCTTTTGTATTTGTCGCTTTTGTAGTTGTCGCTTTTGTAGTTGTCGCTTTTGTAGTTGTCGCTTTTGTAGTTGTCGCTTTTGTAGTTGTCGCTTTTGTAGTTGTCGCTTTTGTATTTGTCGCTTTTGTAGTTCTCGCTATTGTAGTTCTCGCTTTTGTATTTGTCGCTTTTGTAGTTGTCGCTTTTGTAGTTGTCGCTTTTGTAGTTGTCGCTTTTGTAGTTGTCGCTTTTGTAGTTCTCGCTATTGTAGTTGTCGCTTTTGTATTTGTCGCTTTTGTAGTTGTCGCTTTTGTAGTTGTCGCTTTTGTAGTTGTCGCTTTTGTATTTCTCGCTTTTGTAGTTCTCGCTATTGTAGTTGTCGCTTTTATAGTTCTCGCTATTGTAGTTTTCGCTTTTGTAGTTGTCGCTTTTGTAGTTCTCGCTTTTGTAGTTGTTGCTTTTGTAGTTGTCGCTTTTGTAGTTGTCGCTTTTGTAGTTGTCGCTTTTGTAGTTGTCGCTTTTGTAGTTGTCGCTATTGTAGTTGTTGCTTTTGTAGTTGTCGCTTTTGTAGTCCTCGCTATTGTAGTCGTCGCTTTTGTAGTCGTCGCTTTTGTAGTCGTCGCTTTTGTAGTTGTCGCTTTTGTAGTTGTCGCTTTTGTAGTTGTCGCTTTTGTAGTTGTCGCTTCTGTAGTTGTCGCTATTGTAGTTGTTGCTTTTGTAGTTGTCGCTTTTGTAGTTGTCGCTTTTGTAGTTGTCGCTTTTGTAGTTGTCGCTTTTGTAGTCCTCGCTATAGTAGTCGTCGCTTTTGTAGTCGTCGCTTTTGTAGTTCTCGCTTTTGTAGTTGTCGCTTTTGTAGTTGTCGCTTTTGTAGTTGTCGCTTTTGTAGTTGTCGCTTTTGTAGTTGTCGCTTTTGTAGTTGTCGCTTTTGTATTTGTCGCTTTTGTAGTTCTCGCTATTGTAGTTCTCGCTTTTGTATTTGTCGCTTTTGTAGTTGTCGCTTTTGTAGTTGTCGCTTTTGTAGTTGTCGCTTTTGTAGTTGTCGCTTTTGTAGTTCTTGCTTTTGTAGTTCTCGCTATTGTAGTTCTCGCTTTTGTATTTGTCGCTTTTATAGTTGTCGCTTTTGTAGTTGTCGCTTTTGTAGTTGTCGCTTTTGTATTTCTCGCTTTTGTAGTTCTCGCTATTGTAGTTGTCGCTTTTATAGTTCTCGCTATTGTAGTTTTCGCTTTTGTAGTTGTCGCTTTTGTAGTTCTTGCTTTTGTATTTGTCGCTTTTATAGTTGTTGCTATTGTAGTTGTCGCTTTTGTAGTTGTCGATTTTGTAGTTGTCGCTATTGTAGTTGTCGCTTTTGTAGTTCTCGCTATTGTAGTTGTCGCTATTGTAGTTGTCGCTTTTGTATTTGTCGCTATTGTAGTTGTCGCTTTTATAGTTGTTGCTATTGTAGTTGTCGCTTTTGTAGTTGTCGATTTTGTAGTTGTCGCTATTGTAGTTGTCGCTTTTGTAGTTGTCGCTTTTGTAGTTGTCGCTATTGTAGTTGTCGCTTTTGTATTTGTCGCTTTTGTAGTTCTCGCTATTGTAGTTGTCGCTTTTGTAGTTCTCGCTATTGTAGTTGTCGCTTTTGTAGTTGTCGCTTTTGTAGTTCTCGCTATTGTAGTTGTCGCTTTTATAGTTGTCGCTTTTGTAGTTCTCGCTATTGTAGTTGTCGCTTTTATAGTTGTTGCTATTGTAGTTGTCGCTTTTGTAGTTGTCGATTTTGTAGTTGTCGCTATTGTAGTTGTCGCTTTTGTAGTTCTCGCTATTGTAGTTGTCGCTTTTGTAGTTGTCGCTTTTGTAGTTGTCGCTATTGTAGTTGTCGCTTTTGTATTTGTCGCTTTTGTAGTTCTCGCTATTGTAGTTGTCGCTTTTGTAGTTCTCGCTATTGTAGTTGTCGCTTTTGTAGTTGTCGCTTTTGTAGTTCTCGCTTTTGTAGTTGTCGCTTTTATAGTTGTCGCTTTTGTAGTTCTCGCTATTGTAGTTGTCGCTTTTATAGTTGTTGCTATTGTAGTTGTCGCTTTTGTAGTTGTCGATTTTGTAGTTGTCGCTATTGTAGTTGTCGCTTTTGTAGTTCTCGCTATTGTAGTTGTCGCTTTTGTAGTTGTCGCTTTTGTAGTTCTCGCTATTGTAGTTGTCGCTTTTGTAGTTCTCGCTATTGTAGTTGTCGCTTTTGTAGTTGTCGCTTTTGTAGTTCTCGCTATTGTAGTTGTCGCTTTTATAGTTGTCGCTTTTGTAGTTCTCGCTATTGTAGTTGTCGCTTTTATAGTTGTTGCTATTGTAGTTTTCGCAGATGTAGTTCTC
The DNA here is from genome assembly GCA_033220385.1 of Triplophysa yarkandensis. Taxonomy (NCBI): domain Eukaryota; kingdom Metazoa; phylum Chordata; class Actinopteri; order Cypriniformes; family Nemacheilidae; genus Triplophysa; species Triplophysa yarkandensis. The sequence continues at coordinate 1,843,873 of CM065674.1, forward strand.
GCTATTTCAGTTGTCACTATTTTTTGTTGCCACAAATATAGTTGTCGCTTTTGTAGTTATCGCAGATGTCATTCTTACTATTGTTGTTGTCACTATTTTTTTAGTTTTCACTTTTGTAGTTATCACAGATTTTGCCACAAATATAGTTGTAGCTTTTGTAGTTATCACAGATGTGGTTGTCCCTATCATTGCTGTCATTTTTTCAGTTCTCGCTATTGTAGTTGTCGCTTTTGTAGTTGTCGCTTTTGTAGTTCTCGCTATTGTAGTTGTCGCTTTTGTAGTCCTCGCTATTGTAGTTGTCGCTTTTATAGTTGTCGCTTTTATAGTTGTCGCTTTTGTAGTTCTCGCTATTGTAGTTGTCGCTTTTATAGTTGTTGCTATTGTAGTTGTCGCTTTTGTAGTTGTCGATTTTGTAGTTGTCGCTATTGTAGTTGTCGCTTTTGTAGTTCTCGCTATTGTAGTTGTCGCTTTTGTAGTTCTTGCTTTTGTATTTGTCGCTTTTATAGTTGTTGCTATTGTAGTTGTCGCTTTTGTAGTTGTCGATTTTGTAGTTGTCGCTATTGTAGTTGTCGCTTTTGTAGTTCTCGCTATTGTAGTTGTCGCTTTTGTAGTTGTCGCTTTTGTAGTTCTCGCTATTGTAGTTGTCGCTTTTGTAGTTCTCGCTATTGTAGTTGTCGCTTTTGTAGTTGTCGCTTTTGTAGTTCTCGCTATTGTAGTTGTCGCTTTTATAGTTGTCGCTTTTGTAGTTCTCGCTATTGTAGTTGTCGCTTTTATAGTTGTTGCTATTGTAGTTTTCGCAGATGTAGTTCTCGCTATTTCAGTTGTCACTATTTTTTGTTGCCACAAATATAGTTGTTGCTTTTGTAGTTATCGCAGATGTCATTCTTACTATTGTTGTTGTCACTATTTTTTTAGTTTTCACTTTTGTAGTTATCACAGATTTTGCCACAAATATAGTTGTCGCTTTTGTAGTTGTCGCTTTTGTAGTTGTCGCTTTTGTAGTTGTCGCTATTGTAGTTGTTGCTTTTGTAGTTGTCGCTTTTGTAGTCCTCGCTATTGTAGTCGTCGCTTTTGTAGTCGTCGCTTTTGTAGTTCTCGCTTTTGTAGTTGTCGCTTTTGTAGTTGTCGCTTTTGTAGTTGTCGCTTTTGTAGTTGTCGCTTTTGTAGTTGTCGCTTTTGTAGTTGTCGCTTCTGTAGTTGTCGCTATTGTAGTTGTCGCTTTTGTAGTTGTCGCTTTTGTAGTTGTCGCTTTTGTAGTTGTCGCTTTTGTAGTCCTCGCTATAGTAGTCGTCGCTTTTGTAGTCGTCGCTTTTGTAGTTCTCGCTTTTGTAGTTGTCGCTTTTGTAGTTGTCGCTTTTGTAGTTGTCGCTTTTGTAGTTGTCGCTTTTGTAGTTGTTGCTTTTGTAGTTGTCGCTTTTGTATTTGTCGCTTTTGTAGTTCTCGCTATTGTAGTTCTCGCTTTTGTATTTGTCGCTTTTGTAGTTGTCGCTTTTGTAGTTGTCGCTTTTGTAGTTGTCGCTTTTGTAGTTGTCGCTTTTGTAGTTCTTGCTTTTGTAGTTCTCGCTATTGTAGTTCTCGCTTTTGTATTTGTCGCTTTTGTAGTTGTCGCTTTTGTAGTTGTCGCTTTTATAGTTGTCGCTTTTGTAGTTGTCGCTTTTGTAGTTGTCGCTTTTGTATTTCTCGCTTTTGTAGTTGTCGCTTTTGTAGTTGTCGCTTTTATAGTTCTCGCTATTGTAGTTTTCGCTTTTGTAGTTGTCGCTTTTGTAGTTCTTGCTTTTGTATTTGTCACTTTTATAGTTGTTGCTATTGTAGTTGTCGCTTTTGTAGTTGTCGATTTTGTAGTTGTCGCTATTGTAGTTGTCGCTTTTGTAGTTCTCGCTATTGTAGTTGTCGCTTTTGTAGTTGTCGCTTTTGTAGTTCTCGCTATTGTAGTTGTCGCTTTTGTAGTTCTCGCTATTGTAGTTGTCGCTTTTGTAGTTGTCGCTTTTGTAGTTCTCGCTATTGTAGTTGTCGCTTTTATAGTTGTCGCTTTTGTAGTTCTCGCTATTGTAGTTGTCGCTTTTATAGTTGTTGCTATTGTAGTTTTCGCAGATGTAGTTCTCGCTATTTCAGTTGTCACTATTTTTTGTTGCCACAAATATAGTTGTCGCTTTTGTAGTTATCGCAGATGTCATTCTTACTATTGTTGTTGTCACTATTTTTTTAGTTTTCACTTTTGTAGTTATCACAGATTTTGCCACAAATATAGTTGTAGCTTTTGTAGTTATCACAGATGTGGTTGTCCCTATCATTGCTGTCATTTTTTCAGTTGTCGCTTTTGTAGTTGTCGCAGATGTGGTTTTTGCTATTGTATTTGTCACTATTTTTTGTTGCCTCAAATGTATTTGTTTCTTTTGTTATTTCTCTAATGTTTTTATCGCTATTGTATTTTTCCCTTTTATAGTGGTTCTACAACCGCTACAACACCAAGCTTTCCTAGTGGTTCATTGTATTTGTCACAATTTTTTGTTGCACAAATGTAGTTATCGCTATTGTTGTAAACGCTATTGTAGTTGTTGCTTTTGTAGTTACTGCATTCGCACTTTTCATTTTATTGTACTTTTATTGCTGCAAATGTAGTTTCCTCTTTTGTTGTTGTTGTAGTTTTGACTTTTGTAGTTGTCATTACTGACAGCTATTGTAATTATTGCAATCGTAGTTGTTGCTATTGTTTATATTGTATTAAAAATGTTTTCTAGACCTTAAGTCTACGCATTACTATAGCTACGCAAGCTACTATAGATACTTACAAATTAGAAATCAAAGTTGTTTTCAGGTAATAATGATTTATATATAAACAAGGTATTAAAATATTAAAAGTATAAAATAAGTGACAGTTTTTTAGTCTGAATGAAACGATATAATAAAGGACCTTACAGTACCGTGTACAGTGCAAATGTAGATATGAAGCACCAAACACATGACGAGAGTAAGACAGAGGGTCCCATTAGGGCTAGAAGAGTACTGCGCAGCACTCGTGAAATATTTGTTGTGCTCTACATTTCGGGTGTTTGTCTACATTATTCCGGAACAGATCTCGCTCGAAATCACACGGTGCATTTCACAAGCCCATGCATCATAAAGCAAACATCAACAGCCAGCGTGTCCTCCACCGCGGCACAGACAATATTTGTTTGGAGACGTTGCTTCATGTCTCCGGGCTGCAGATGGAGATATCTGAGCCTGTGGCTCGGATAATGATTAGGGTGGGGGGGACTTGAATTTTATAACAGGTCAATGCTCTGCGGAACATCATGAGGAAAGTGAAAGTCCGACAATTGACCACACCACAGTCACATTTTCTCATTTTGTGTTTTTGTTATTGCACATAGTAAATACTAATGCACATTGTTCTCACAGAATGTAAATGTGTGTGAGAGGAGGAAATAGACAGATATAATCTTACAGTATTATGCATTAGAGCTTAGAGCCATTTTTATTCAGACAAAAGCGAGATATTCAGACAATAGAACTCACTGTGCTGTGTGTTTGGGCCTGGTGCTTTTTGAGGGCATAAATCTCCTACAGAGTTTTTTTCAAATAGATAATGCAATAATGTAATACTCTCTCTCTCTCTCTCTCTCTCTCTCTCTCTCTCTCTCTCTCTCTCTCTCTCTCTCTCTCTCTCTCTCTGGTCTCTCTCTCTCTCTCTCTCTCTCTGGTCTCTCTCTCTCTCTGGTCTCTCTCTCTCTCTGGTCTCTCTCTCTCTCTCTCTCTCTAGCTCTGGTCTCTCTCTCTCTGGTCTCTCTCTCTCTGGTCTCTCTCTCTCTGGTCTCTCTCTCATCTCTCTGGTCTCTCTCTCTCTCTCTCTCTGGTCTCTCTCTCTCTGGTCTCTCTAGCTCTGGTCTCTCTCTCTCTGGTCTCTCTGGTCTCTCTCTCATCTCTCTGGTCTCTCTCTCTCTCTCTCTCTCTCTGGTCTCTCTCTCTCTGGTCTCTCTAGCTCTGGTCTCTCTCTCTCTGGTCTCTCTGGTCTCTCTCTCATCTCTCTGGTCTCTCTCTCTCTCTCTCTCTCTCTGGTCTCTCTCTCTCTGGTCTCTCTAGCTCTGGTCTCTCTCTCTCTGGTCTCTCTGGTCTCTCTCTCATCTCTCTGGTCTCTCTCTCTCTCTCTCTCTCTGGTCTCTCTCTCTCTCTGGTCTCTCTCTCTCTGTCTCTCTCTCTCTGGTCTCTCTCTCTCTCTGGTCTCTCTAGCTCTGGTCTCTCTCTCTCTGGTCTCTCTGGTCTCTCTCTCATCTCTCTGGTCTCTCTCTCTCTCTCTCATCTCTCATCTCTCTCTGGTCTCTCTGGTCTCTCTCTTTGGTCTCTCTCATCTCTCTGGTCTCTCTCTCTCTTTCTCTCTCTCTCATCTCTCTGGTCTCTCTCTCTCTCTCTGGTCTCTCTCTCTCTCTGGTCTCTCTCTCTCTCTCTCTCTCTCTCTCTCTCTCTCTCTCTCATCTCTCTGGTCTCTCTCTCTCTCTCTCTCTCTGGTCTCTCTCTCTCTCTTACTCTCACACACACACACACACACACACACACACACACACACACACACACACACACACACACACACACACACACACACTCATCTCATATGTATTTACTCTAAAGTTTCCCTGCGCAGGGAAAGAAATCCTCAAACTGATGAGAGCTTCTTCAGGGCTCTACACTTAATCAGGGGAATTCTATACCGGATAAAAGAACTGATGATAAAAGTATGATAACTAGATTTTTACACTTTCTGTAACAAATATAAGTGCAGAGCCGCGAGCTCGAGTGTTCTGAGTGTTTCCTAGGGGATAAGAGTGGGTTTTCTTCAGATGCTGGGATGTTTGTGTGGTCCTAGTGTCATTTCTAGAGCGTTTGGCCGGTTGTATTCAGTTGCTAGGGGTTTTGTGTGATCACAGTGTGGTTTTATGGGGTATGAGTGTGCTTTAGTCAGCCGCCAGGGTATCTGTGTGGTTTGGAGGTGGTTTATTAGGGTTATTAGTAAAGTTTAATGAGTCTTTGTGTTCTGGAAGGGGTTTCTTATGAGTTTGGGTTGAGTATATTCAGTTTCCAGAGGTTCTGTGTGAACACAGTGTGGTTTCTAAGGGGTTTTGAGTGAGTTTAAATTAGCTGCTATGCTGTCAATTTATTGCATTTATTTATATCTGCAAGACATATTTTTTCTTGTTCTCTCATCTGCAATATGTCTGTGAGACGACACATAAACATCACTGTTAGAACTTCATTATTGAGAACTTAAGTTAGTTTTCTTTTTTAAGAAGTTGTGTTTCAGGTCTTAAACATATATCTTTAAGACACACCTGTGTTATATGGGGTTTTCTTTATGATGAAAATGCGTTGGGGTCAGTAAATGGTTTAAGTCAGTTGCTAAGGAGTTGCTAGGATATTATTCTTTGGCCAAGGCCACAGGCTGATTTCCACTTAAAATATAAAGCTTATCTATAAACTTAAACACAAAGCCTGATTAATAAGTAAATGAAGATAATGGAACCTACACAAACTATATAAACATTTTCACTTTTCAGATTATTTTATTTTATTTACGACTGCTGTTTTTTAATAAACTTGAGCTGAGAGGAAAATGACACATATCTCAGCTCGGGACCTGTAGGGTTTCAAAATGCTGAGCAGACAAGAGTTTATCTTACGCCTTGTAAGCAGAGAATAACTGCCCCAATTATACCAGCGTTATTCCTGTATTGAAAGCAGAACCCCCACATGGCTCTGCCAGCTTTATTCAGCGTGTTTAAAGGATGAATTTGAATTTAAATCATCTTGTTTTTTTCCGCTTTATTCATTTAGCAGAGAGACACAGATGGCCTCTGTTATGCCTCCTGCTAGGTGTGTAATGCTTTTCTTGCACCAGCGCTATGCTAAAACAAACAAGGCATTAAAAAAAGTATATAATTAGTTTTATTTATTGACTGATCGATGTGTTCTGAACTCGTAGGACCTGAGAGGTCCCAGCCGCCCGCCCGGCTGCTGCTGCAGATTGATTAAACCGTCCTGTTAATTGATTTATTGAGATTATTCGATTAGATGTCTGCTCTTCTTGCAAAGATGCGGAACGGATCCGTTGATTTAGATTTAGATTTGAAGCAGTGCAAAATGAACGTAGATATGGTATTAAAGATGCAGGTTATCAAATGAGAACATTTATACAATGGAAGTGTATGGTGACTTGGGCCTGTCATTCTCCAAATGAAATCGAAATTGCACTTTTAATAGTTTTTGTTGTGTTTCATAGATAAAAGTCATATGGCTTTGAACAACAGGATGATGGTGATGACCTAAACTTTCTCGTTCTAAGAGCCCCCCCCCAAAAAAAGCCCCAAAAGGTTTCTAGCAAAATTACCTGTACAAAATCTGTTCTAGCAAAATCCATTAATCATAATTGTAAAAACATTTTCATCTTGCCCGGCTTGGTGATGTGGCGTTTTCTTTTACTTTAGACAATTTAGACAATTACACAATAATTTGTTCTTTTAAAAAATAAATCTCGTATTAATCTCCACGCGGCGTGACGGATTCCAGAGAAACTGGAGCTAAAAACATTCCAGTTTAAACCGCCGCTATTATTACGCCCGGGAACAGAATCATTTGTAATGATGGAACAAGTCATTTATGGAAAAGTAATTTTTTTTAATGCATTTACAGAGCACGGGCTCCGAGCATGTAATTTCTTCCGTGAGAGCCCTCGCCACATATAAAATCCCCATTAAGTGTCTAAACTGCTGCGTTAATTGTGAATACTTCCAATATAGAAGAAAAGTCTTTTCAGTACTTTCCTAAATGGATGCTGATTGGTGGATGTACAATCTCCAGCATTTCCACAGAGCAGGTCTTTATCCCAGTTGTATATTTTTCTTTTCCTTCTCTCGGCTCTGTCGACTGCTCGGTATTGAGTTCTGTAGTTGTAGGCTTTATTTTTGAGGGCTTATTTCGGCCTGCTTCCCGTCGTTCCCAACAGGCCTTTCTTTTCTTCTGATTGCTCCACTGCTGACAATGAGAGTCGGACTATCCTCACGCTGACAAAATACATATTAGTCCCGACTATCAAACAAAACCAGCCCCAGCCTTCTCCCCAACGCCACTCAATCCAGTTTAGTGCCTCAAAAGCCATCCTGATGTTCTCAGCGTGAGCTCTTCTGACATGTTAAACAGAGAAAGTGAGGAATCGCTGTGTGGGATTTATTGAGCTCTCTTACATGCTTCAGTCGGGGTTAGAATGGTTAAAGTAAAACAAAGACGAAAGCACTTTAAATCTGATCTGTAAACCTTCAGAAGAGTGAATAAGCAAGGAAATCAAACAACACTTAATATAAATGATCTTTCTTAACAAGAAATCCAATACAGAAAATCCTTCGTTAATGTTGATACATAAAATCGTCAATATATAAAAACAGATATGTCTGTAGTATACAATGGGTAAGCTGTAACATCGTAACATGTAAGCAGAACATTGCTTAGATCTGTTTAGTGTTTTGAATATAATAACCTTGTATTTTTAATTTTAATTCATTCATTTTCATTTGAGAACTTACATCTAAAAACTTAAAGATCTTACAGTTTCAAATTGGCTTAGATCATTTATAATTTAGGAGAAAAATGATTCAATTAAAATCAAGTTTATATAAGATAATGAAAATCTGAAATAATTGTCTCAATCCATGAAACGTAATGTTACATTTTAACATTAATAAATTAAGATCCTTTTAATGTTTGACACACGGTGTACACCAAAGAAACCAAGCCTGAGCGCCCGAGAATACCCAAACATGTTTAAACCAGTGTCCCAGATTACAAACTAGTAGGAAGTAGACAGTTTGGGTAATGACATCATCCTTCAAGCCGGGAGCTGCGGGCAGGATCTGTCACTAAAGTAGTCTGTGAGATCTTCTGTGAGTGATGTTTACCTTAAAGAGGACACAAAGTGTGGAGTATTGATCTAAGACCCAGTCTACAATAGAGAATCTTATTATACCGTAATATACGTTTGTTTACCGTAAGGCCATTCAAAGCTAAGCTGAACCTCATCTGCACAGATGTAGGATTTGCATTTTTACAGCTTATTTTTTAATTAGTGATTGATCTTCAGCTCACTAAGCTCAACTCAGAACCAACGGTTCACGTTGTGCTTCAGGTTCCACGCTTTATGTGGAAAGAAGTGCTGAACTGTTTCCTTAGGCGGTTGATTTTAAGGTAATTACCTCAGAATAATGTAATTGCCTGCGCATTTAGGAGCCTGAATGTGTGTCGAACAAAGAACGTCTCATTCGGTTGGGTGTAGTTTTACTCCGAGTGTCTCTGACGGTTCGCCTTACAGCTGTGTTGCGCAACCTATACATCTTTCTTTTTCCCTGAAGAACAAGTTAATTAGAATCTTTTCAATAAATTAACAAACTTCAGGCACCTGGCATACAGTGATCCACAGAAAACGAGAATCGAGCGCTCCTGGGAAATCAGATTGGTCCGCAACAATTAGTCAACGATTGACGAACCCAATGCCAGTCACGCCCACCCTGATGCCGCATTCATTAGATACAGCTTTTACAGATCTGGGTGCAAAGCTTTTGTTCTTTGTTGTTGTATAAATAACTATCATGATGTTGAGGTTAGAGGTTAACACGCAAGTATGGAGAGATAAGATAAGTTTGGCTTATTTGGCATCTAATGTTACTATGAAAGCACTTTTTTACCCTTCAGAAAAAGAAGTTCCTCTCGAGCAGGCACATTCTACCCTTGTCGCTCTCACACATCTTCAAAATCAATGGTGTCAGACAGATGTGAACGGAGGTGTCAGAGACCAGAAGTTCTTTACTGTCCTGCATGATCTTCCTCCAAAAGCAAAAAAAGCAAACCAAAATTAAATGAAGTTGTATATTGAGGTCTCAATTTGGGTGTTTTTAAACGGTGTGCTAAAGTTCATTTCCTAACCGTTTAGCAGATGCGGTTCATCTGAAGCGACCTGCTGTACGGTAATTGCTATGGGGAATGGTTCCTGCCGGAGGAGGACACCTTGGATCAAGCTTGGATCCTGATGCTGATGGAAAATTACTGCCATCTACGGTAAGTTATATATTTCTAATATTGGATTTGTTGTGTGGCCATTTCAATCTTTCAATCTTACCATCTTACCATGAAAATATACATTTTACCAGAGTTTTAAGTAGAAGTTTTCGTGGTTAAGACACTCATGTGAGTTTTATTGCATTATTTTCATATTATATTTTTCATAGTAAAGTAAAGTATATCATAGTTGGATATAATAGCCTTTGGTTTGAACTATTTAATTCACAAACATCTTAAGAATTGTGTTTTGTCATGTCCATAACGCAGGTTATTTGCCTTTTTAAAATAGAAAAAGTGTGCATGGACTGTTATTTTTCTGATTTAATGACACTATGAACAAAGGGTTTTGTATAATATACAGTTTTGGCTTTCTTTAGAGAATATCAGGTACAGGTACAACATTATTAGGCAACTGTTAGTGTGCAGAATTATTATGCAACTCAATAAAAAATAAAAGTTTTTTTTTTCATATGATATTTTCTTTATATTCACCTGTTAAACTGATAATATTATACAAACTCAAAAATAACAATAAAAAGATTTCTGAAATATAAGAGCCTCAGTGACCAATATATCCACCCTTCTTTTATATAACAGTCACAATTCTTCCATTCACCGAGTCAGTCAGTTTCTTGATCTGTTCAGTTGTGTGGCAGCGACCACAGTCTCCCAGACACAGACAGATGTTCAGAAAATGTCCTGTTTACAGTCAATATACATTTCCTTCTCCAAAAGTTCTCAATAAGGTTTAAGGCAGGTGAAGAAGACGGCCATTTTATTCGTTTTTTAACTTTACTGTCTTCACTGGCCAGCCGCACAGTGGAATACTTACTGGAATATTGTCTTCCGTAAAAATGAAAGTCTTCTTGAAAGTTGCAGACCCTTCTAAAACTGGGAGGAGGTTTGAGAGTGGATTTTGAGTCCAGTTTCAACCCAAAAAGGTCCAACTAACTCCAACTAACTCATCTTTGGTAAAACCTGCCCATACCAGTATCTCACCTCCACCTTACTGGAGTCTCTGGACTCAACGGGCCCATCTGTCAAGAATTACTGTCATCTCATCACAACGCTGGAATACCCCATGATGTGAAATTTTATATTCAGTAAGAATTGTTTGGTAGCTCATTCGGTAACAATGCAAATTGTCTGTTTTCATTTGAATGTGCAAGTCACGTTGGACAAAACTGTTTCCCAAATAAATGAAATATTAGCTCATTATCACATTTGGCATATTTTTGACAAGAAAAGTTGTTTTTGGCAACTGGTAGCGTTTGTGCATGAAGGCAGATGTTTCCGTTCAAAAGTGCTCTGAGCTGCAAGAAACGCCTGCGGTGACATTTCAAAAATATAGTTTTTCATGTAAATATGATGTAAAACAGATGCTGACAGCTTCAGAAAAGCATAAGATGTGAACGCAGCTGTAATAAACCAATCAGAAAAGCTGATGTGATGAGGTACATGAATATTAATTCGATGGCCTAATGTTTGTATTCAAGTCTTTCCTTTTTATTTGTTGCAAGGGAATTTAAAACAGAAGGATGTGTGGCATTGCTTTGTCTTCATATATATTCTTTTAGTCTTCCTCATATTTAAGAAATGCTAACAATAAAGCGTCTACAATAAGACCTCGTGCATTACAACAATATACTCATGTTATATTTTAGCATTAGGGTCGGCCGGGAATGATTTGGAGACAGAAGAGATTGGTAAACCGCTCCGGCCCTGAGAGGTTTGAAAACAACAGTTTTTCCTGATATCATTCTTGGAGATTACACAACACAGACTATCACACAGTGGCTGAAGGACAATATGGGATGAGATGGGGTCAAAGAGACGAGAGAGGAGATGAAGGACAGAGATTGGTGTTATAGATGTCATGCTGAAGTGTGAGGTACGTGTGTGAGTGCCGTGTGTATGTCTGCGTGACGCTCTGAAAAATGTTCTGCAGAAGAGTGCTGAGTGATAGACACTGAAATGTTCTGTCTGTCACCTCACACACACACACACACACACACACACATACACGCACACACACACACACACACACACACACACAGAAACTCACACACACACACACACGCACGCACGCACGCACGCACGCACGCACACACACACACACGCACACACACACACGCACACACACACACGCACACACAACTCTTATTTATCCATCTGGGATATGAAAGCATCACCATCTCTTTCATGAACTTGAATATCACAATATTTAGTGTATCATATGTACAGTAAGAGCATATTCTTTGGTTTAAGAAGTTCTATATTTTTAATGTGTTAGTCTGGTTAAAAGATGTTCTTTTTTATCATTGAGTACAAGCTTTTTTATACAGTATAAAACTTATACCCCGAGGAGAATATTTGTACAACATTCGCTTGTTTTGCCTTCACAATTCAGCACAAGGCATTTATATATGAAGTGTGTGGTACAAAATGAACAAAACATTAACTTTTTAAATATTAATTATTTATTAGGATATCAAGATATGTGTGTTTTGTTTAAAAATACAAAAATGCTTAGGAAAACAAAATCTCATGAGATACAAATCAAATATTCACCACAGTTCAAAGTTATTTTAGTTTTTTTTATTGATATTTATATTAGCTTTTATTTAGATTTTTTTATGGTAAATAAATTCATTTTTTGTTATATGCTTTTGCCATTGATTTATTTTTATGTTTATTAAGTTACTGTTTAGGAATAACATTTTTGATTTTGCTTTTATTTTCGACTTTGATAATGATTTTTTTCCCCCTAACATTAATACATGTTTTAAATGTATTGTCATGGTATTAACATTTTTGGTTGAGTTTAATAAAATAAATGGTCAACATTTTATTTGAAATCAATAAACATTTTCTGCCTAACTTATAACCCTGCCACAGTTGTATTAGTTGTTAATATTAATAATATTTGTGTAGCAATATTTTGTAGTCCTCCTGTTGATCCTTGACTTTAATGCATATGTTGTGTGTTATTTCTGCCAAATACTTCAATTGTTGGTGTTGTAAATAACATTTGTACGGAATAAGGTTAAAGTTGTGTTTGTCTGGAATATGATGGTAAGAAAACCTTTTTTGGGTGAACTGCGCCTTTCAGACAGCACAATTTTCCTAACCTTTTCACCTGCGTCAAACCAAATATGGCGTCCAGTCAGAGTGAAGGTCCGTAGAGATCGTCCGTCAACACGCAGCAGAAAATATTTATCATCCCAGCTCCTGAGCCTTCGTGTTGGCAAAGCGTATTTAATGTCAACAGTAGTCGTTTCGGCCGCAAATCAAGGAACACTTGAAATAAATGTCAAATAAACGAGCTTTTCTTGAATCACAGCCAAAACAACCCTCAACGTCTGAGACGTTCCGATGTCATAGATATCTTCCCACACACACACACACATGAGCAGAATCTCATCTTTACATTAACCGTGTGAGTCATCGCCAGGTTCTTCTTTACTGGTACACGGTCTGATTGGGTGAGATTGAAGAAATTGCAGGGCCAGATTGCCCAGTAATGGCTTTGTGAAATGTGAGTTGGGGCTCATTGGCATCTTTATCTTCCTCTCTTTCTCCGGCCTCGGCATCTTCCTCGCTCTCATTGACGCTCTGTATACGTCTGATGAATCCATCCTGGTCTGGAACTGATGGGTTCTGTTTGAGCAGGTGGTTTCGCTCGAACTTCTACCAGTAATCGTAACCCGTGTGCAATAAATACGTCTGATTTAAAAGGCATTACGGTAGGAGACGTGAGAACAAACATGTAATATATCACACAGGGGTCCGCAGAGATCTGCAGTGTAATGAAGGGGAGAGGCTGGTAATAGCTTGCAGTAAAGTGAGATTGGGATGGCGTGTGTATGTGTGTGTGTGTCGTATAGAATTTGTTTGTGATATGTTGGCTACTTTCACGGAAGTCAGACGCTCGATATGTTGAGCGCTGAGCTGTATTTGAGACTCCAGGGGTGCCGCTCTATAGCAGATAGCCTTGCAGCAGATGACGCCAACCTGTACAACGTAGGTGGCAGGAATGAAAGTGTGTGCGTATTTGAGACCACATGTGTGTGTATGTTGTATTTCAGCTTATTTAATGAGTATGTATGTGTGTGTCCCTGCCTATAAAATCCTATATATAGAATTTGCCACATAAAGCCCAGAATAGAGCCCAAATTCTGTCACCGTTTCTTTAAATCTGTTATATGATGAACCCTGTGAAACATATTTGGAAAAATGCATGTAACCAAACAGTCATATATATATATATATATACATATATTTCTTTTTTATTTAATTATATTTCTTATAATTTTACGACTCATAATTTTCTTGGACTTGACTCTGCAAGAACTACACCCCAACAGGTTACCGGGTAAAGGTATAAATACTGACATTTTGTAAACTCTTTAAAGGCCATAATTGGTGTTGCATGGTTTGGTTTTGTTGTTTAACTTAATCGTTTAGAGAACTATCGCTGCAAATGTCCATGTTAAAGCATTTAAATCAACCTCCTTCACGCCTGTGATCTCGCCAAATACCCAACTGTTGAAGAAAGTAGAACTTCTCCCAGTTTTTTCATGAGCTTATATATATTGTAAACCTTCACCACTCATCTGATAGCTTTATGGAGCAGAATTTATTTCGTGTAATGTCCGGGACCGCCGCTGCCCCAAAATTCGATTAAAGTTTTACATACCGAGGCGCCCGACATCAATTTTGGTCGTACAATAAAACGGTGCACCTTGGCAGCTATTTTCACACCCTCCAATCAAGTGTAGTGCAAGAACGCTTGAGATGTTTATTTCCACTGCTGTCTCCGTTCTTCTTGTTCTTTTCAGTAATTGTCTTAATCAACGATGGATTTGTGAATAAATGCTCAACAAGCTCTCAATTGTGTGCATGATTCGTTGATCTAAATATGCTAAGAATTTGAAGCAATTGACTTGATTTTCCTCACATTAGCACATTTGGGGACTCATGATTTATTTTCTAACAGATGCAGATTCCTCATTTTAAGGACGGTTGTGACTGAAAGGAAGTGAAAGACTTTCGTGGACAGTAATTGGTTGGATGTAAGTGGTTTTCAGTCGGACGTCATTCTAAAAATGTACCTGATGTACTTTTTAGCGGCACGTCAGGCCCGTGAGGGATAGGCGCACATGCCCCTTGATGTTTGATTGACCAGGGTCTCTGAGCCATTCACCATTCCTGACAGAATTAATGGACGGAGTGTGGAACGAAAATTAGGTGAAATTAAAGGCAGATTTACTTCTAAGTAGGTACGAGGGCTTTGACAGCGCACCATTTCCAGCATCAAAGTGAAGGAAAAGAAGGGTAGAGCTCAGTTAATGATTCACAAACCGAGACACGCTCGTTTGTCAAAACGCTGGTGAAGAGGTGTTAAGTGCCTTGGTTGTGCGGGTGTTCCCGTCTCTACATCCGTAAAGTTGTGCCTTCGAATCCCACACAAACAATTTGAATTGAATGATTAGTGCAGATGGATCGCACTTGTTGCATATGATCAACAAATGGCTTTGTTATACGTTAAAAAACACAGTGAAACCGCCAGAGATGATTCTGTCTCTGATACTTCATATCAAAGGATATGAATGTCAGTTAGGGAAATTAAACCTCCATGGGTCATGGGAATTGGCATAGATCGCTGACCACTGATTTGATCTGCGGCTCGGTTCAAGCTTACTGGCTGAATCGGCCCATATATAGCCAGTTCATATATTTTACATTATGGACAGACTGTTTTCCTAATCAATGATATTCAGCGGCTCTAAATCGCTTTATAAATAAAAGTCACTTTAATAAAGTTATTAGTTATTTAAAAAAAGATCAATTTGCACCCATAGAAAGGAAATAAACGAAATAGATGTTAAAAATCTTACTCGTGGATCTAAACTTAAAATTACTTTGTATAGAATTGTATTTTGTATGTATAATTTTATCTTCCATTGCGATACTTGACATTGCATTACTTTACTCAGAGGTTCTTGTTTTATTGTTAAACATCTTTATATTTTTTGTGTAAGTCAGAACTGCAAATGGATGTTTGTAAAATGGCTGCAACAGAAGCAGACGACTGGTCGACCTTCAGACGTGTCCTGGTTATCTCCAGGGTCTTTGTAAAGGCTGAGCAAACAAATTGGGCTGTTTAAAGAAAAAATGCTTACAGTGGACTAAGGCTCTTACCATAATGTAGTGAAATAACTCGTATAAATGGTATGATTCATATAACTTTTCATCGTAAAAAAGGTTGGGTTGTTGAATCCAATTGTTTGGTCAAATATGAACAACGTTTGAATTGGTTAAAACAACCCTTCTGTGCTATTTTGAGCCAGACTCTGTTGTTTTGGGCTCTTCTAGCGGGGCTAACCGGGTCATTAACCAGGTAAATCGATTTCAGCGGCGCTAACCAAAAGTGAATAATAAACCCTCAAATGAAAGTGGAAGGGACTATCGGCAATGTTATGACAGGCCAAAGCCTCATTTTTACAAAAATCTATGTCGCGACCTCCACGCTTGTCAGTTTTTCTCTATCACGGCGGGCAGCTGTAGCAGTCTCTTTTTATTTCTGCAGGATTCTGCAACCAAACTACCGTATTTGGAGCAAAACATCAAAAGAAAATATTGAGTTTAGGGCCGAGCGAGAAGGAGAGAGAATAAGGAACATTGAGCAGGGAGGCTGTTTCAATTTCATTTATCAAACATCATTTCCCTGCTCCACTGACTCAACAAATTCCCTCTGTCGGCTCAGTGTCCACCCCCTGAGTCCCTCTGCCCTCCGTGCCCGCCCCTCGTTGCTCCATTGGTTAACAACTGCCTAACCAGGATCAAAGCCCCGCCCACCACAAGGATATAGCAGTTGCTATTGGAACATGTAGATAAAAGCATACATCTAACATTATATTTGTATTATTTTGATCTTTTGGCCCGCGGCACCTGGGGCACATGGCACTGGCATCCTGGCCAACAGCCCAAATACAGGACTCCTTCTCCAGAAAGTGAAAAGATGTCATTGAGTCCAGGTGCACTTAATTTCACACTGACGGCATTTTGCTGAGTGGAGGCGGCCGTTCCGTGGTAGCGGATTCAATTTGAGAATGTCCTGGATTGATGGAAAATTAATGGATCAGATGAAAATGCTGGTATGAATTGGCATGTTTTATAGGCTATTTTCATACACGCTGTGCCCGAGGTGGACAGGATGGAGATAGAAAGTATCGGACTGTTTTCTGTAGATTATGAAATACACATGAATGTGAAAACAGAAGCCTCGAATGGGCTATGAAACATAATAAGTTTGCTCTCTCTCTGTCTATCTCTCTCTTGCTTGGAGACGCTCAGACAAGTCTGCTTCAGCCCAACTTCATTTTTTTTTTGAGACCAAATGGAAAATAAAATGTGTGTGAGATACCGGCTCTACTTGACCTCTGCGCGTGACCCCGCTTGAAACTCTGGCTATCTCTCCTGAGGTATCTGCCGGTGCTCCGGGTTTTCAGAAAATACATCATTATGATTATAGTAATGTATAGAAAACCATTTAACTTTTTGGGCGGACCTCACATATACATGTGCCTGAATATAATACATGTCTGTGAACTGTACATTAATACATTCATGCATATGTTTAAAAAAATATTCATTATAAATATATATATTTATATATATATATATGCTGTTTATATATATACTGTATATGCATGTATTGAATTTATTTATACAGTATTATTCTACAGTCCACAGACTTTTATTCTGGATGTCATAATCTGTATGAAATCCCTATTTTTAAAGTGTTGAATATAATCAATCAAGCAATCTCGTTCAACATTTTATATTCCTTACAGTTAAAGATCTTTATTTTCCAGTGTGTGACATGAAAAATAATCACCTGACAGGAAGTGTACTTGTGCGTTTAACAGCTGGTGTCAATGAGCAAATTTCTCGCTAAAATGAAAATATTTTAACTTACGTTGAGGACACGGTGGACATGGATTCATATCACCTGCTGTGAGTTTGTGCTTATTCACGTCTTAACCTTGACTTTGACTTTTTCATGTAAATGGCTTCATTAACATGTGATGTTAACACAGCATGAGTATTTATATGTAATACTAAATAATTATGATACATGAGATTATAAGAGAAGAATCTGAGTTAGATAAAATAACAATAACATCTGAGCTTAAACGTTAATCAATGTACTTTCTTTTAATGCAATGTGACTCGAGTAGGACGGTGATGATGCTTTATATCAGGATGGCTGTGATTAGAAGACAATCACAGCCGCTTATATTGAGCACCATCAGATGCTTATGGGTGCTATATTACATTTATACAACAGTTTGATGGCAGCAGTGTGTAGATAAATGACCAACAACATCCAAGCGTCTACAAACCCCTCAGATATTTCAAGGAATTTGGGGACTACATTCTTCCACGCGGAAAACTATTAAACAAGACACATTTAGACTGTCACCTTGTTCAAATAAATACTGTGAAGTTAAAGAAATAATTAGGCATGAATGTACGTGTTAATAGGGTGTGTGTGTGTGTGTGTGTGTGTGTGTGTGTGTGTGTGTGTGTGTGTGTGTGTGTGTGTGTGTGTGTGTGTGTGTGTGTGTGTGTGTGTGTGTGTGTGTGTGTGTGTGTGTGTGTGTGTGTGTGTGTGTGTGTGTGTGTGTGTGTGTGTGTGTGTGTGATTTTATTGTTTTAATGATATTTTGGATGTTTACAGATTATCTCGTTCTGTTTCTCGTCTTTTAATATGGCGGATCGGAACAAACTTGTTGGAGTGTGTACTGCCAGCTTGTGTAATGGTCACAAATTGACGCCAGAATATCTGTTCTGTTAAACACACCTGGAGATTCATTCCCTGTGTTTGTGTATTTGTGTTAAAGTTTCGACTGGTGGAGTGATACCAACGGTGAAGCGTCTCTGGTCGAATATCGCATAGCTTTCAGCCAATCAGAAGCAGAAAGAAGTGTTGTATAATTTTATTTCATTAATGAAATGTTTATGCATTAGAGGTGATGTTATCGAGGTTTTGGCTTCTCAATGTTAACGTTTTACTTTACTTAGAAATACAGGGTTTGTGAAGAAGTGGAACAGATATTTTGCTTTCTCCAGGCGTCTCGATGCAGATCACAGCTTTTGTGACCCGGTATAAATGAATTTATACACAAAAACAGAATCAATCAACACTTTCAATCATAAAAACTATATTTATTCTGTCTGATGATAGCTACAGATGGCATCATTACAGATTAACATTCTTACTAGTCAAGATCTTTAAAGGGTTCTTGGCAATGATGCCAAACATCCGTTTGGAAAAAGTCTTCTTACCTTTTCACCACAAGAAATCTCAAAGGTTCTTTAGATGTCACTGGTTTTCCATGGAACCGTGGAAGACAAAGTTTGTTTTTCTATGATATCATGAAGCAACTTTTAATAGTGTTGGATTTAAAATACATTTTTGGTTTGTTTTCAAAAAGATATCAACTCTCTCTCTTTTCATCGCAGACTTCTGAGAGCAGTTTGAGACACAGTTAAGATTTCCAAGACCCTCAGAACCTCTTGATGGTGAGTTTGACTAAATGAAAGAATCCAGTATTTAATTTCTGTTGTATTGAAAGTTCTCTAAGTGCATGCGTGCGTGCGTGCGTGTATGTATGTGTGTATGTGTGTGCGTGCGTGCGTGTGTATAGATATAGATCTGTAAGAGGGAGCTGTAGGCTCTCATATATCAGATAAAGGTTTGGCGACACTGTGGCTGCGACATAGGGCCCAGCGGCCTTCTGGGAACAAACCCACAGTCTCATACTTCATCTCTGTTCCGTTCTATCTATGCACTTGGATTACATTTCCACAGCGCCAACGCAAACTTGTACGTGTATAGAAACAAACAAGAGGAGGCGATAGTGCCTCCAACAGTGCTGAGACAGTGCACACGTTCACATTCAGAGAGCCAGATTCTGTTTGACTTCATGAAGCACAAATGATACAGTGTCTGCTGTGATGGACCTCGACGGTGACACTTTATTATGTCTCATCACAGATAAACACCTCTCCAGCATCTCTTTAAATCATTCATTTAAAAATGGAAACCACATAACTTGTGATCTTAGCTCAGATGTTTGGATGTAGTCGTGATAAACCTCACCGTTCCCAGACAGGAGAGTTCACCGCTCGCCTCTAAAACTACAGCTTTAATTCTTAAATCCGCCGAGCCACATGGAATTAACAAAATGTTTTAACAACTTTGCATAATGGGTTTGGCATTATCAGTACACCGAGCTCCAAATGAAAAGAGAGGAATAAAATAGTGTCTGGCTTTCAGACCCAAGCAGGGTAAATCAAACTGCGTTAGGGGTGTGATGTCACCAAATCGTATCAGCTCATGAATATTATTAAAGAGGAAAATAATTGAAGATGATCTGTTGCTGCTCTTATGATGAATTGGTGAATTAAAGCTGTGATAGAAACAATACATTTATGATAAGAAAGGCTTAAAATGTTTAATAATGTTGTTCATCGAGACGCTGTTTTGAGCCGAGGGAGAAATGATTCGTGTTGAATTCTCTTGTAAACTTGTGACATTATATTTTGTAGCTAAAGCAATCCTTCACAGCTTACAGTTAAAAAGAGGATTAAATCCACAAATCTAAACTGAATATTAAAAGTGATTTTTTGTTTAATGGCAACGCTTTGCTTTTAGTGTGAGATTTTATGATGTCTGTCCCATCCAATTTTCCTCATAAAAATTTTTTAATTCTTTTCAAATTTCAAGAGAATATTTCATATAGTTGTATGGAACTGATGTACATGATTAAATTAAGTAGTTCTAACAAATCTCTTTTTAATTGTAAAGACCTTTCTCCATTTTCTGGGTATTATTTTTCTGATATGGGCATTTTAGTTTACAGATACATCACTGAGGAACGGTTCTTTTGGAATAACTTAATTTAATCTTGTTTTCTTAATTTAAATCGAAATTGTGTTAAAAATTAAGTCACGTGTAACAAATGTACATGATTATAATTGAGTAATTTTAACAAACAATTAGAATAGAAACACTAAGTAATATTTTTCAAATTTATCAGTTTAGGAAAATATAAACAGATGATTTAATATATTGGTAACATGTATTCTCAGTTTTTCTAAATTCTTTATGCTAGAATTGCTCATACATGATGAAGATATTTTGAAGAACGTTGCAAATCCAAATAATATTGTCACTAATTCACTTTTTTTGAAACGATACAAAACAAATGCATTTAAATGGACGCGTTTCCCAACATCCTTCGTTTGGTGCTGCAGAAATGATGACAGAAGTTTTATTTTTGCGTGATCATTTAAGAGGATCTAGGATGAAAGGGAAATAAAAATAAAGCATTATTTTAACATGAATATTAGTCGTGCCTTTTTTGATTACAAAGGCCAAAGAAATGAAAAATGATTTTTTTAATCCATCCCTTATAAATGTTGATTTTTCATTTTGAATGATTTCAGAAAATCTGCAGTACGTTTTGTATTTACGGATGGAAAGCAGAACGCAACATTACAAAAATATGCATTGTAAACATGTTCATTTAAAGCGCTGAACGCTTTTGTGTTCTTCAACGTCAAATGAATTCCCGCACATCCATGCAAAACATCTTAAAATAATGATAATAGTCGTATACATACGCCTGCCACAGGAAAGCATATTAAAGCAAATGCGATTTCATGTGATTTCTTAAGAAATAAATGCCTCTGCTGCATAATGTTGCTTTTAACATTGGAAACCGCGTTTGCTTCTTTTTGAATTGGAATGCATTTGCATCATGAGAGATGTATTATGAAGAAAGAGAATAGCATTAAACAACAGGGATGAAAGAAAAAGAATATACAAGCCTCTTAATGTAGGTCATCGTTTTAAGAGAAATCAAGCCCTGGCTCTGTTTTCACAGTATAATTGAGTCTCCTTATGAATAGATTAATAATTTACAGCAGTCAGATGAATAATTAATGTTGATAAAATGCTGCGACTTTAGGAAATGTGTTTGATTTTTACACATCTTTTGAGAAATGAGTCGGTGTCACCTTTAAGTCAGGCGACGAGTTGGAGTGTTTCAGGCTTTGGTGTTTGTGTGTTGTCTGATGTAAAAAACATTTTGATTTTCCAATTTGACACCCTGGGGGTCAAAGGTCGCTTTGCAAATAGAGGCTTTTGAGGGGAGTTATTGATATTGAGATTTTCAAAGAATGGTTTTGATCTGGCGACGAGAGCAAAGCGATGCCGATTTCTGCTTTTATGTGCAAAGGTTTGAAATCCGGCTTTCGGCTGTCATGCAGGAGTGACCTTGACAGGGTGAAATATGGTTTAGTGCTGCTTCTGTTTGCTAAATTAATTTCACACAGAACCATTTTCAAAACACATCATCTGAGCTGTAAGTTGCTTTAAACATTGGTAACAGTGTTTGCTTCTTTTTGCTTCAAAAAACATTTATCCTTAAGTCACCCTTAAATCTGTATGACTTTCTTCTGCAGAATGCAAAAAAGATATTTTGAAGAATGTCTGTAACTGAACAACACTTAATCCCTTTGTTTTCTATTGTTGGACTCAAAATGACAGGCATCTTTTAAAATATCTCTGCTGAATGATATTGCTTTTCACCACATTTTTGCACATTAAACATGCATTTTCATCATGAAGGAACTTCTTCTACACTGCTTGTTTTTTGCCAACTTGTTGATGCTCAGTGTTAACTGAAGTTATCTAGTGTTAGCTGTGTGTGTGTGTGTGTGTGTGTGTGTGTGTGTGTGTGTGTGTGTGTGTGTGTGTGTGTGTGTGTGTGTGTGTGTGTGTGTGTGTGTGTGTGTGTGTGTGTGTGTGTGTGTGTGTGTGTGTGTGTGTGTGTGTCTTTTTTTAATGGGGCCACTGGCAAGATCATTTAACAGCAACATGTCTGTGAGAATTTAAAAGTAAAGATCAACCAAGCTTATTTCTGTATGCACACTTTTTTTCTTGGTTGATTTTATTAATGTTTATTGTAACCCGGTCATGATTTCATGATTCACAGATGTGTGTTCACCCAACGAGCAGTGTCATTTATCTTCATACAAACAAATTAATTTGACCATCTTGTTATATTATGAGATATTTAAAGATCTATATCTAAAGATTTTAAGATATCTACATAAGACTGCGGCTGAATTCCAACATTTGTTTTAAGGGTGGGACAGAGGAGGAGTGTCTTCATCTCACCCCCATTAATATTCATGAGGATTATTGGCTAAAATAAGCAATTATAACAGAGGCTAACAGGGTTCAGTTTGAGACGTGCATCTGTGACCTTCATGTGTCGTTCTCATCCTTCATTTTCTATTTAAATGCATTCATTTATCACCGTCCTGCTGTCACAGTTGTCATTGATGCAGGTGTGTGTGTGTCTCATAAGATGTGTCAAACAATACCGTTTATAGTCTTATGTCATTTAAGTATTCAAACATGTTTGAACTCCTCACATCTCTGTCGGATGTTCTCCATGTAGAAAAGAACTTTAAAGTTTTTACATGTTCTCTTGCATAATCTGAGCAGCGAGGTGTATCGCGATCCAGCTGTCAAAGGACAAAATTCACTGAATCAAATATTTTTGGCTTTCAGTTAAATCCCCGAAGAAAAGATGAAAATCCCTTCATTGACATGTATGTAATTCAACATCGGATGCTTGTGAGGTATGATTTTTTATTAGTACATGGGTGGTTGGTGCTCGACTCGTGAGTATTAATGAATAAAGTGAAAAACTTTAAAATAAACTTTCAAGTGGTTTTGTGGTGTTGGGTTGCAAATGAAATCAGTATGTAACATTAATAATGAACTAGTTTACTTACAGAGTTCAATTTTTTATTTAAATAATTATTCAAAATAAATAAAGCCAAGTTCACACCAAGGTTACACACTATAAATAATTCATATGGCTTATTAACTATCACAAAAATTCCACAACACTTCGGAAACCTTCCTGGTCAGTCATGGGTGGACGATAAATGAGGAACATTTCTGTTATATATCTTATAAATAAAGTCTTGCTTCGTATGTAATTGGATTGTTCAAGAGCTGGGCCCTTTACGTCAATGTTACATTATTTGTATGTTAGTTTTAAACTTGAAATTAGAAATTGCTTTTTAATGGCTATCCAGGTTTTATTTATCAGCTAGGACAAAACCATTGAAGGCATCCAGACTGTATCTTGACCACTTATATTTAACATTAATGAAGTTACTCAACATACGACATTGGCATTCCTCGTTCATCTTACAAAACTGATAAAATTGCTAAAGCATGGACATCAGCACAACAAGGCAAGTCACAAGAACACAGAAATATTTTGATGCTTCGACGTTAACCCTCGCTGTTTCGGTAAAATAAATTAAACTGTGTGACGGCCCACCACAAACCATTTTCCATCGCCACAAATACACCAACAATTTATGGCTGGTGTCACTTTAAGTGAGGTTGGATGGAGACTTGGTCATAAATAACCGTAAGTGATTGCTGACACACTAAATTGAACGGACAGTGAAAGCGGAGAAGGAGATGAAAGTGTGAGCGGTATAAACCTCATTTAGGCCTGAAGCACCACGACTGATCTATAAAGTTCAAACTCCGAATGAGAGGTTTCACAATACTCCACTGTCTCTTGTTTAGAGGAGAAGTCTTAGAACAAGGTTGATTGCAAGATTTTCTCAACTCTTATTGAATCACTTTTGATGGTTTGGTGAGACCCTAAAAGTTAACATGAGCTTGATGGATCTTTCCATCACTAGCTTTGACATGAAGCTCATTTTATTTAACCCAAGATTTTATACATATCATGTTTTTAAGCATTGTGTCACCATATGTTGCTTTTCCTCATCCTCTCATCCTCTCACATCTGATAAACATGTGTACTGACATCCAACTATCAACAGGGAACTACAGACAGGGTTAAATCGCCCAATTAGACCTAAAGTTCCTTTATTTACCCAGAGTGCCTTGGAAAAAACCCCACAGCACACCTCAATGTGACAGCCTTCGCTTGCTCCTCTGGAATCAAACTTTTTTTTTTACTTTTCTCCCCCAGGCAGGTCGACTGCCATTTCTGGACAAATGTGGACAGAACAATACAATCAATCACACGGACACCTACGGTAACCAGCTGTGGGACGCACTTCAGGTTTATTTCTATAGCCCGTGCGGATGACATTTAACATTACCATTACATTCCTTTATATATGGGACTTAATGACCTTATTGGGACTTTCAAATGTTTTGAAGGATTTTTAGACATTTAAATTTGGAATCTGTAGCTTTTTGATTTAAAAGTTGACTGTATAGTTGAGATTATAATGTCAGATATGATTTGAAAGACAGCGTAAGATTGTTGTAATTTGATGTCAAACACAACACACATGATACTAGTTTATGCCTCAAACAGAGATTGTGATCAGTTAGAGAGCCAAAAGTTACAGATCGTTACAAAAAAATTTTACAAATTGTAGAATATAAGATCCAGAAACCAGGAAATGAAAATCGAAGGGTCATTACTTTCATGTATGCTTGCTTTATAACTCTATTAAAAAAAATTTAAATCTTTTTTAATAGATGTATATTGTATTGATCATTTCTTTTTTTTATATACAGCTTTGGATTGAAGTCTGATGAATCTTTACACTAGCTGTATTTTCTCTTTACACGTGTTAGTAACGCAAGCCTGGTTTTCAGCATTAAGGACCAAGTACTAAAATACACCCTGCATAGCTCGTCTTCTAATTTTACATTTATAGATTTCATATATAGCTTCATACAGCACATACGGCCAATGGCGATGCCCTCTTCCAGTGGCTCGCGCCGGATTCAGTCATATAAAAACTTTGATTTGTGCCTTGTATCTCTTCATCTCTACGCCCAGCATTGATTTCATATGAACTTCACCTTTAAGGGCCAACATTTTGTGACAAGGTCCATTTTCTCCTTTACCATTTACTTGATGACGCTTTCACATGTAGAAAATATATTGAGGCTCATTTTATTGATATCGAGCGGATACGCC
Source organism: Triplophysa yarkandensis (assembly GCA_033220385.1). Lineage (NCBI taxonomy): Eukaryota > Metazoa > Chordata > Actinopteri > Cypriniformes > Nemacheilidae > Triplophysa > Triplophysa yarkandensis. The sequence continues at coordinate 1,869,054 of CM065674.1, forward strand.
GCGCAAAGTGACCTTCCTGCGAGATGCCGAGGTACAATTTACATTTAGTGCTTTGAAACAGGTCTGCTATTGACTCTACTGTATCTTTTTTTATATCTTTGGAAGGAAATGCCCTCAGAAGGCTGTGTAATAAATCTAGTGATATATCCTTGCAGATAAATGGTATGAAATGTACATCAAGTACATCTTGGGATGTGATGGAAATAGAACACGAGCTTGATGCATACTTTAGAGTATACATGTGTACCGCCTGCTATATATAAAGATAGGTTTTAGTTCAACAATAGAAATGGGAATCATGTTGTATATAAGTTTTATCCAGGTACAGTATGAAAACAAATTTGTAAAATTGTAAAATTGGAAAGTATTGAAACTAGATCAGGAAAGAAATTCCACATTTATCCGGTTCTCCATCAGAACACTGGACCCCCCCTCTCCCCCCCCTCCATTTCTTTACCTTTTTGCAATGCCGCAGCTTTTTCTGATTGATGAGATGGTGCAATTGGACTCATCCATCATGACTTGGCCAGGTGAAGCATCTTTCCCCTCGCTTGCCCACTTTCATTCTTTCTCACTCGTGATTGAAGTTTCGAGGAAGTGAATGTCAAACTTTTTCCGCATCGCCATAACTACCATAAAACCTGCTGCAAAAATGTAAATCGACATACAAGCTTCAATATTATAGTATGTAAAAAATTCAGAAGACCTTCTTAGTATATTCAAAAAATGTATAAATCGTTTAAAAAAATGTACAAGTAACTTCGACCAACCGTTTGTGTCCAGATATTGTTGTATGAATGATTTACATGGATTCATTTCACTCATGTTTTATAAATCAGCTCTCTGATACCCCAAGGAAAGAAATTCTGCTAAGTTGACTTTTTAATGTAATGTTAAATAATTCACAATACTCATAAATACAAGAGACATTTTGCTTGAAGGATTCTTATGAGAGACATGTTTATATCCATGTCCAGCTGTTGTTAAATGTTAAAGGACGCGGTTTAGATATACAAAATATTGGCACACATTTTTGGTTATTGCCGTTTGCTTTTCTTGTGAATTTTTAAGAATCTTAAAGTGAAGTCTTATGCTTTGATACCACAACATGATTAACATAATGAGAACAAAAATGATTTTTCATCAAACAGTAATGAAACGTCAAGGTTTGTAAAGAGAACTTGCTCAAGCTGTCACATTATTTCACATTTTAGGGGTATAATACATCATTCTTCTCCTGCAAAACACAGTTACTGTCTATTGAAGTCCTGTCTACTCCCTGACCACATGACCTTCAGCATCCACTCGAACCAGCATGAAGACCGGGGTTTGATGTATTCCACAGTCCAAGAGAGGTCGAGATGGAGAACACCAGCTTGATCAACACTTGAGAGGTGAGGCTTGAGAAGACACACCATTCACATCACGTAAACATACGGCATTATGGGAAATACAGGATGATATGCAGACAAGAAGAGAAGACTCAGGCTGGTTTTTCTCTCTATCACCGGCTGGTGTCTCGGGAGGACAGAGGTGCTGGTTTTTACCTTCTCATGATGAATGACCATTGCTCTCAATTTCTGTCCGTGCGTCGCATCTCACTCAGCCCACATCAGGCCATCACGTGGATGGCACAGGAGACACCCTGGGCAGCGACAGACGGAGAGGTGTGAGCCGAGAGGAAGATGTTTGGTCAATAAATTAATCTGTCACTTTATTCCGCTCATTTTTCTTTTTTTGGGGCTCTTCAGGGACAGATGGAATGAATACATAGCAGGCGAAGGGCACCGAGTGTGATTCAGTCGTGCAGAGTTTGACAGCACAGACCAGATGACGATCCCGAAGATGACACTTGTCTGTCACGGGACTTTGGGGTCACAAACAAGAGGGACTTGATTTGCATTGATTAAACACATCTAGTGTGTTAATCAGAGAAATGTTGAGACTTGTCAACTGTAAGCTGGGGGTTAGGGCCGTGCCATTGGGGATCTTACAATAAAACTGATATATATATAATAATAATAATAATAATCATAGTAATAATAATTTTATTATCATTTTTATTGTAGTTGTTACCAAAGTTAGTAACAGCAATATAAATAATAATGCTGGATTACAGCTAATATCAATACATTTATTATTAATATTATTATTATTATTGTTGTTAAAAACAAATATTGTATCTAAAATATGAAATGAATACAGATTAATATTAGAGTCATGCTAATTAATATTAATTATACCTTTCGCATCAATTTAATTCAAGTGATTTATCCACCAAACTATAAATGTTATCTTTAATATCAGAAGATATTCCTCTGAAATCTCTGCTTTCGTTTTGGTGGAGAAATGTTATATCTTGATATTGTTAATAAGTATAATATATATCGAAAATACATTTATTAAATGTCTCTATATAAAAAAATCTATTTTATTGGTAAATTATTATATTATTATCTATTTTATTGGTATGTTAGCATAGACATTTTCAAAATTATTATATAGAATTCAGTTTAATTGAATAAAACAAGGTTAATAAAAATATTAATAATAGTATCATTATAGGCTTATAGTTATAGACTTATCTGTTTTTGTTTTGTATTTTCATCGATGGGATTGTTCATTAAATTTAATGTACTAATACTTAAGAATCTACTCCTTATCTAAAAGGATAGACGCCCAGAAGAGGAACCATTGTTCCAGATTTGGGTTTTCATATGCCGGAAAAATGATTATGTCTTACTCGGGTAAATAACGTCTGTTCAATTAACCAAAACATGACAAATTGGATGAATTCTCTGCTGTGTCAGCGGTGAGGAATTTTTAGCTGACGGCGGATCTGGACTCATGACCTCTTCAGCTTTCTCTTGGTCTTCAGTATGATGGAGAACAGCTTATAGTTTCACACAAACATACACACACTTTCCAACATCTCACCCCTCCGTCTCTGTTCCTCTCGCTCTCTCTCCGTATCTCCCATGAGTTTGCTCTGCCCTTGCCTCCGGCTTCCTCGCATGTGTCTCGTGCTATAAGTGATGACCTGAAAAATTAATCCTGCCAGTCGCTTATAGGCACCAGGCGCTGAATTTGTGGCTTGGGCATCCTTAGATGTGGATATTTAACATGATGAAGTTTGGGAAGATAAGTGTACAACAGATGCTGAATATAACAAAGAATGAGTTACTTGAGAGAAATTCCAAATTTCAAAGTCAAAGATTGTTTGTGAAAAATATGAACATGTCTGTAGAAAACCGGTTCAGTTTTCACATTGATATATAAATATATATATATAAACAAAAATTTGATCACAAACTTGATAGAAAGCACCACCGTCATCAGATTTTCTTTACGGCTGTCTTATATTAAATGTTCCTTGTCCTGATGAAATGAACCTTGTTTGGAAATCAGGACAGCACAGGGAACATCAGCTCCCCGGGGCGTAGAGAAAACAAGCGACACGGTTTGTAGCGCTGCAGTAAAACAATATCAGACAGACCATTTAAAACGGATCAATTCTTCATCAACTCCCTCATTTTATCATATCATCCATATTGAGCAAAACAGATTTTCTCCGAAGGCCGTGGAATCGATGGCAGGTTAAGATGATTGTGTAATCTTGTTGGGTGCAACCATGCATGCAGCAGGTGGCATGGGGGAGGCGAATAAGAGAGCGAAAATCATTTTGAGATACACGTGGTTCACAACACAGAAGATTTTCAAAATGAAAAATGCCAAAATGAGATCCATAGCTGGGGATACTTAGATAAGGATTGTGTTGTGTTGGGGGCAAGAAAACCAAACAGCCTGACATATATTTATTATTTTTTACATTTATTAAAAGCTTCAATTTATAATTTATTAAGATTAAATATAACCACATTATTATTTATTACAAATATTATTTTATAATCATTATCATTATAAATAGACTTTTTATTTCAAAGTTCATGTAAA
>CM065674.1:1878007-1890507 GCA_033220385.1 Triplophysa yarkandensis
CAAAGCAAGTAAGTTTCATTTTTTCACAGGTTCATGTTAATATTTTTGAGCTGCAAGGGTTGATTCTGTTTAACATTTAATGCTGGACTACTCTGCACATACACAGTTGGTTATTATAGAACTGCTGCTTTCCATTCTTTGCTCATCATTTGAAGAATTACTGCTGTCACAGTTAAACGCACAAACACACTAACAGCTCTTAACTGAAACTCCATTTACTGTTCTGCTTCTGCTAATAGCACACAGTGAACTGCATCAGGCCAGAAAGAATATATTGTAGAATATAACTAAAACTCATTTTACACATAAATCTGTTACCACAAATATATATTTATATACTGTTGACTGGAATAAAGAGAGACAGTCGCTGCACATCATTCTGGGATTCACTCCAAACCAGGATGATCTCACCTTAACGCTTCCCACCACATCTGCCAAAAGCGCCAAAACACCTTGCGCTCCTCCAAATTCATTGTTGATTCAACGTCAGCGTTCTATTTAGCATGACAGCAGATTATAGAAGACAGGATGAAAACTCTGTCAAGACTTCTGTTGACAGATGGCTAGTTAAATGTATTCATGTGATTAGTTTTTGTGTCACTCTCATGTCTTTTTAAACCTGTATAACTTTCTATCTTCTAAAAATAAAGTTTTCTGATAAATGTCTGTACTTTGTGTTGTACCAAACCAAAAACATTTCCATCATGTGCTTCGTATGTGTTCCACAATAGGAAAAGTCATATCAAGCTTTGAGCAACATGAGAACACAAAAAATATATTCTTAAAAAACTACTGCCACTTCCATTTTATTTCACAAAACCACTGAGACATTTCTTAAACTATCTTCTTTTGTATTCCACAGTAGACAGTCCCATTGTGTTGAACAATCACAAGCCACTGAGACATTTCTCAAAATACTTCCCTTGTGTTTTCATCAATATGAGAGTGAATAATGATGAGAGATTTTTTGCACACTTGACTCAAACCAGTGTCCGTTTAGAACAGTGACCTGATGAACTGTGCACCTTTCTGATGGTTTTTACCCACTTAAGTGTTCGTAAAACTGAAAGAACTGAAAGAACAATTTCAATGATAAACCCTACAATTACGATTTGCAACTCAATGTGAGCATTTACGCTTTCCCTTTTTCTTCCTCGCTTTAGAACGATTGTAATAGTCTTCAGGGTTGAAGAAGGGAAGAAAATCGCCACAGGTGAGAACAAACGCTTCTCGAACTTAACATCAGGATCGCAAAGTTCATATTAGCATAAAGAAAGTGACAAAGTCTTCAGAATATTAGAAGAAAGTGTTTCTTCATGACAGAGCTTGGAGTTCAACGGCAGGGACTCTCATGATGCAATGCTGGAACATTAACAACATTAGAACGAAGTGTTCTGGACTTGATGATCGGATCTATGATACAACTGAAGAACAAGACGAGGAAGAGCAGACATACAACAGAAGACAAAGCATGAAGTACGAGTGCAAAGATAGGCCCGACCGAGTCATCCTGTCAGAAAACTGCTTGTGAGTTTACGTGACCCAGACCCGGCTGCTATGAGCTTATTACGATTAAATAAAAGCCAAACGTACCGTAGGTATACGAGGCGGCACGCCGCATACATTCTGACAGCACAAGACAAATGAGCTGACTCCAGAACAGAGAGGACTAATTTTTCTCCAGCTAATGTTGGAGAGGCGACGTCCAGACCTGGGAGGCCCGTGAAGGTCGGAGAGGAGGCAGGACCGCGGTGGACCCCGGAGAAAAACACTTCTGGCCCTGGAGAAACATCACCAATGAAATCTAAAGGTGACAGGAACGGAGCAAGACCAGGTGGGAATTACTTACTGCTTAGAGCTGTACTTGAAGCTCTTGCAGGACAAACCTAATAACAGGAAGAGAACTTCAAGTCTCAAATTCACATTTATAGTCAAAAAATGAAGATTTACAGTTACATTTATAGGTGATGTACTGTATATGTATGTATTCATAAACACTCAAACATCGTCAAACTATACAAAATATTAATAATAAAGTCAAAAGAGCATTAACAAGTATTCGTTTTATTGTGTCTATTTTTTATCATGTTATACCAAGCTAGTGTGTGTATCTTAATGTAACACATACACACATGCATACATATATATATATACACACAATAGTGATAATAATTGTTAAACATTGGTTAAACATTATATAAAAATTATAGAATTTCTGATAAATATTGACATTTTTATTTATTGTATTTAATGTTAAATATGTTATAAAATATTTAATATTTATAAAAATAGGACATTTTTATAGGTTTTTTATATTATTTCAATATATTGTATTTTTTTCTGTATTTTGGTGATCTTAGATAAATAATTTTAATAATAAAATAAAGGTTTACATAAAACTGTAAAAAAGATTCAAAACAAACTGTCAAGGCAATTTACCACGTCGCACTGATAAAAATGTACCTTAAATAAGTAAATAATGTTTTTATTTTCAAACCTGTACATTATTTAATACATGGGTAATGTACAGCTAGCTTAAAAAGCAAAAAAAAAGCTTACGAAGAATCAGCGATAAACATGACAGCGCCTTTAAATGCTCTTCTCCTTTCACTACATAACAACAAATTTGTTTCAAATCAACATGTGGACAAAATAGCAATCTGCAGGCCCGTGCGTAAGCAGTCGAGGCCCCGGCATTTAATTTGTCTCGATAACCATGACAATTCCACTCTTGAATGAGCAACTTGTGTAATGAAACTAATGCCAATATCCGTAATTGTGTTGACATTTGGAGCTGTTTGCTTGATTCTGAATCAATTCTTTTTTCTGATACATCACAGCAGCTCATCTGATGCGCAAACACTCACGCCGACCCGTCCAGACCCACCCAGCTGGAAAACACGCAGCCGTGGATTAAACAGAACGGGCCTCAAAGTTAAGCCCTGGATTAATCTTCTCTGCCAAGCGGCATGGACTCCTCAGCTCTCCACATGCTCCTCCGAGAGAGACTCGAGGAACGTAATCAAGCCACTTCTTCATCCAAGATGAGGAGAGCGGATCAGTCATGTGACCGCTGGTAAAAACGCTGGTGTTATGACAGGACGTCTCCGAGGAGCTTTTGGCCTGCCTGCACGATGAAAGAAGACAAGAACCCGTGGGCTTTATCTGCTCTACCTGACCAGACGTGTGTCAGGTAAATCCGCTGTGGAATGTGCGCTCATAAGCACAGACGTGTTAAGATGATAATCTGGAGCGTTGCGTAAAGGTTGTGAGTTCCATCGCAGAAACAAACGTACTGATAAAAATGTATAGATTGAATACACTTCAGCACCAACCAAATACATATTGGTGCCAAGAAGCATCCATAACCACTCAAAACACCTTAGCAACCACATAGCAACACCCTGACAACCACACATGACTCAATATAAAGCATGGCAGGTTTCGGAAGTTTTAGGAAGTTCTGAGATAGAAGATCTCCGAAGACCGAACTGAAACTTTAGAAAAGAGAACATCAAGATGTATAGAGCAATGTGTGTACAACCTCGATGGAAGAAGATCCACTTCAATTATTTATACCCATATGACATTCCAATCTCTCGAAGCTCACAGGTATATTTTAGGTTTTTATTAGTTCTGCTTTTATATTATTGGGTTACATCATTACTCCAGGCTATATGTGCCATCTTCAATACTGTTTGTTCATGCGCAATATTTGAAGGACCTCAAGAGCACTTGTGCATCATTTTAACTTCATTGTTGAAAGGTTTAAAGCACACAATAAGATGGGTATAAGTAAATAAACTAGGACATTCACAATGCAAAAAGTTCTAAAATGTTGAAATGTTTAGAAACTTAAGCCAAACTTACAAATGAATGTCAGGTCTTGTTGGGAGAACAAACTCACGTAATGTCGTTAGTTATAAGATCTCTTATAGAAAATAAGACAGTGATATCTAGAAAATGTAACAAGATTGAGCATTTCTGATTCAGCTTTGCGGTTACTCTTTTCTTTTTTTATTTCTTTTCCTGAATGAAGTTCACAAAGGTATTTCGACATGTTTGTCCACTATAATAATAATTTGAAACACTTAGCTATATACAGTCCTTCCATACTAAAGGTTAATGTAAATAAACTCAATCATTATGTAGCACAAACAGCAGGGAAGAACAAAAACTAAGCTCTGATTGTCTCATGTCTTCCTTTCAGAGGCTCACATCAGCGTCTGCACTTACGGCACGATGTCTCTCTCAAGGACGGGCCTTTGAAGTTACCACGGAAACCCAGTGCTCCTTAGACCCGGCTCTCTTTAACATTTCCATTTCAAAGCCTCTTGATGCGGCTATCATCCGTCGAGCAGCAATTAAAATACACAATCAATCGAGCGACAGGCGGAGGGAAGCGACCCATGGCCAGCACTAGGGCTCCAGAAACTACTCGTCTTTACAAATCACTTGATGTGCAAACGCTGTTCTTATAATGTTGGCATAAACTTTACAAAAGTCACGTTTCCTCTGCTTAAGCTTTGTTTTGTTATTTTTTATCTTCTGTGGATATTAGACAAAGATGTTCCAAGAGTTTTGAAGGTATTTACATCCATACATGCCTGCATCAGACCTGAGCGCTCATAGGAATCGCTGCTATCGTCTATATGATGCAAACCACACGGCACTCTACAATCCTCTCCTTATCAAGATGTATAACTCGTTATTTTTACTCTTCACTATTCATTCAAACGTTTGTTTTATTTGGATGAAATTGTATTTCATGGCCTGTCAGATGGGCTTCTTTGAACTCCCAGAGATGAAGAGCGGGGATTTGAGAAGGCAGTTTGTTAAATACAACTGTTGTGGATGAACAGACCCGGAGCGAAACCGACAATCTGTACATAAAGAAATTCATCAGTCTGTTTGGAAGATATTTTCCAGTTTTTCTGAAAGTATCATCACGCAATTTACATGTAAATGACCCGAGTCCTAAACTAATTGGTTTGTGTGTTATTGTTTCATAATTGATATCAGAAAATAATTTGGTAGACCGTTGGTAAGCTGCCTGCATGGTTTTCATTAAAACCCCAGATAGGTTTACAGAGAGACCTCTATTAAAAGATGTGTGTGCGGCACAGTTTGACACGTCTTATTAATTAAAGGAATGCGAGATTAATAGCTCACTGCTTCTGACTAGCACATGTAACACAACTATACAACTATACATAAACCAAGTGTTTGAATTGTGTAGTAAAGTGTGTAGATGGAGATCAAGCTGGCTCGTGGAGATGTGACATCAAAAGCAATGCTTCCTACCAAATATCAATCCAAATGGAATCGACTTTGTTCTTACAAACGGTGATTCTGCCGGATTGGGGCTTTGAAACACAAACATTTAATCGATGGTTTTCATGTGGTTTTGCTCAAAATCAGCAGGTCTGTAACAATCAAAGGCATCCGTCTGTTGACATGTTTAGGAAAGGTGTGTGTGTGTGTGTGTGTGTGTGTGTGTGTGTGTGTGTGTGTGTGTGTGTGTGTGTGTGTGTGTGTGTGTGTGTGTGTGTGTGTGTGTGTGTGTGTGTGTGTGTGTGTGTGTGTGTGTGTGTGTGTGTGTGTGTGTGTGTGTGTGTGTGTGTGTGTGTGTGTGTGTGTGTGTGTGTGTGTGTGTGTCTGTCAGTGTGTGTGTGTGTGTGTGTGTGTGTGTGTGTGTGTGTGTGTGTGTGTGTGTGTGTGTGTGTGTGTGTGTGTGTGGCTCCTTCTACAAACATCAAGAGTAACAATATATATATATACACAGATGATTAACAGACCCCAAAAACATTACAGGCCGCTGTTTGCATTTCAAACACCAGCAGTCAAGTGAAATCCTAATCTGATGCAAGTGTGTTTTTGTGTCGTATAGACACACCTTTTGATTTATTGAAAGGTTGAACGTTTCAACGTCAACTTAAATTGTTCATCGATGTTAAAACACCAAGTGTAGCCTTTAAGGTCTGAACATGGTCTTTGAAGAGCTTTTGAAGAACGGGAGGTTGTTTTCATTGTTTTCATCAGTGTCTCGCTGCTTTTCCATCACCTCTGAGCTTGATAAATAGCCTACATGTACAAAGGGCCTGGTCACCCGCTAACACACACAATATCCATGTAAATCCAGGACTTATGTGTAGATCATGCCAGAGGACAAACATCTGCTTACAACCAATGCAAATGTGGACCCTTGGGGAAGAGAGAGTGGGTTTGTGGGCAGGATGAATTGGACGACGTTTAGATTATTAATCTTGGATCCCGGTGGATGCCGGTTTTAGCCTTCACGGTCAGCCACGCTAGAGATTTATAGATTTCAAACCCTGCGTTTCAGGCAATGTGTGCGAGTCACTAATCGTGACATTTAGACAAATAATGTTTGCGATCGGTGACATAAAACTACAGTATAACTATAAATAATGTCATATAGTTAATTAAAGGAAATACAAACACTGCATCAACATGAAGGAACACACCTGGTTTTTGGCAACGAACACACACGGTCTTGATAATAAAAATGTTACGGATGGTTAGAACGAGAGTACAAACCGACTGGTACAATTTATTATATTGCGGTAGTAAAAATAAAATGTTACACTACAAGTTTGTCTGAAATATAAAGTGGGCATGGCCTAAACTGTTTGCACAACTTTATTTTTTCACAAACATTCATGATGGGGAACAATATTATTTAATATTTACATTATAATTTATAAAAACATGAATACATTTTATAGATGTGTTTATCCCATATTTATCCATTCATATATTAACTTTTACTCAGAGGTTTATTTATTTTTATATATTTTATTATATATATTATATAATATATATATTTTACTTAAATTTAGTGGATGCTTTTATGTCAGTAATTTTTGACCACTATGTCATTCAAGGAAATTCTGCCTTATTTCAACTCAACATTTGGTCAAAATGCACAAACCAAACAATCTGGTTCAATTTATCCAGGAAATGGTTTATATTGGGCCCCAAAATGGGTAAAAAACTATTTCTAACCCAACGGTTGGGTTTGTCCATTTTTGACCCTACATCGGGTTGAAATAATCCAGAATTTGTTCAGAATCTAGAGAACGAATACAACAATAAAACTAGCAGAGCTATTCCATAACTAATAAAACCTTCCTGTACTTTACATTCATTTATCCCGTGTCATTCAATCTTAAGAATATATTAAAGCATCTTTCAGTATATTCAATTTAAACTCACAGTTGAGCGTACAGTAAAGATCTACAGATCACATACAAGCTGTGAAAGAACCGTAAGCATTTCCATCATCAGAAAAAACACATTGTTCTGGAATACGAATGAGTTTGTCACTCAATGTCATTTTTATCCACGTCAAGGAAAAGCGGTGTATGGAAGCAGGGCTCTACGGACCTAGACGTCTTTATCCGAAGCTGCTGTGTTGTTGACAGCATGTGGCCCGTTCAATAGTACTGATTGATGTCCACGCTTCTAGATTTGCCTTCAATTTAGCAGGAGGAACGCAAACTGGGGCTCTGGGTTCTTCTCAGCGGTGTATAGAAACGTCCAATTATGTCGGCGGCTGCGGTGTGTGTGGGGGGGTTCTCCAGCTGTGTGATGTGGGCTGTATGATGAAGTGTGTGATAGATGAGAAAGTTTGCCCTGTTTCATCATTCAGAACAGAAAAGGCCGACACAAACAGAGCATACAAGATACGGTTTGTCCTTACAATAATAAGCATTCTTTTATCTCTTGTTTCTTTCATTTTAAATAGCACAAAAGTGAATTTGTGGATCCTTTTTAACCGTTAAACATTTTGTTCCAGAAATGATTAAAAGCAAGAAATGATTAGTGCTCTTAACAAAATAAATAAGGGAAATGGTTAAAAATGTTACATTCTTTTTATTTGGTTGTTATCTATTTCCTTTTCATACCTTTAACTTTTATTAATGAAATGTGTTATTTATACTTGTTAAATATATAAATATGTTTTATAGCTGCTTTGTAACAATGCATTAAGCGCTATATAAATAATGTTGAGGAAATATGTCAGTTATTATGACCATCCACACTTGAGAGACTAGGTGACTAAACCGGACTTCTGGTTAAATCTGGTTAAAAATGAAAATATCAAATTAAAATGAGCAAAAGCTAGTTTTACCATTTTTATGGTGTTACTCACATGTACTACAATAGTGTCAAGGTTTAAATACAGGAATGTTACGTGATATGTGATTCTGCATGCATAAAAGCCCAGAGGACTGAAGCTAAATAATATTCATATTTCAACAAGATGCCATAAACTTGACCTGTCAACACAGAACGTCTCATTCAGAAATGATAAAGTGCGCTGTTTTATGTGGAATGAGCGCACGATTAACGACGCGACGTGAGTTAGCAAGCAGAGTTAACGCTTTAATTGAATATGTATTGTGTTTCTAAACTCTTATCCCGTGGCTCAATGCTCGCTCATACCACCATCAGTACGCCGCATGGCCAGCATGCTCTGCCCTTATGGCTCCGGTGTGTATCTGCAGTGAGGAGATAAAGGCCTCTAGCGACCTGAACATGACATGTGGATTCTAATGCCCGCCCTCACCCGCCACTCGCCACTCGCTGTACCCCAACTCACACTCACTTGATGCCAAAACACCACGGAGACCCTTTTTCTTTCAGATGGGTCCTTTTATTTTTAGAAGCCGTCAGGGAAGATTTACCAGGCAATATTTATTTAGCGGCGCTTGGTAGATGTAAAATAAAATGACTTATCGACAAGAAAGTCACCCTTAAATGTTTACTAGCATCCAATGAAGCTCTTGAGATCAAGCACTAAAAAAAGGAGGCGCCGGAATGCCATTTTCATTCAATTATAGCGCCGCCTATTCAATCTGTTTGAATTACAGAAACTCTAAAGAAAGAAATGATTGGATTGGTCACAGAGAGCCATCGGTCGATACGTTTAGCCCCGGTTGAGTGTGTTTTTAAACACAATCGTGTATGGGCGTGTTTTGCATAAATATGCACTTGGTGACTTTTGAACAGTGTAATCAGGTACGGGTCATTAGGCGAATGGTCTGAGATTCAGCGAGGATCCTAATGACATTTTGATTATTGCCTGTGCTGTGTACCTGGGTCGTTATGTTGGGTATTCATTTACAATCTAAATGAGTCGGCGTCTGGTTGGCTCAGGCTAAAGGTCAGTAAAGTTGTTAAGAAACTTTTAGCTGAATGTCGCATGATCCAAGTATCACAACAATATGGCGGTAGAAACTATATTAGGTCACGTTAACCTCAATATATCACAATAACGTATGTTTGAAAAACAATCAATTTAAATTGACTAACTTTTTTACATATATAACATATTAACTATTTAATTAGATTTTTATTATGACTGATACATGATTAATTAATATTGTAAACAATTATTTAAATAATGTTTAATATTTTAATAAATATAATCATAATAAATATTATATTTAATATACAGAGTCAGAGCTTTATTGTGGATTTTCTTCACATGCTCCAGACATTAAGAAATCGAAATTTCGTTTCCCTCTATCCCACGGTGAAGACAAGACATTTAGACTAGTCTAGTTTAATTTAGTTTATTTAGTTAAAACTAGACAAAGTCACTCTGCAGTGATAATTGGCCACTGAATAATACTCGTCAGTCGCTTGGGATAAACGTGTCTGCTACATGAATAAATGTAAATGTGAATATAAATATCAATACTGAGATATTTCATAGATTGTATAGATTTGGGAAAGGTGTTTTTTGTAACATTTTAGTAATGATATCAATAATAATTTTGTAATAATATTGTTTGACAATTATACGTAATGTATTGTAGGTAAATCTGTTACCTTATTTAAAGTAACACATTATATAGCGTTGTCAAAAAATCTGTTAATACTAAATTACTATCAATATTTCAATAATATTACATTGATATCCTAAATTGTTTAGAACAAGTTTAAAATTTGGCCTCTACTCAATCTCTAATCATTATTTAACACTGATAGCATCATTTCATATGTTTTAAAGAAGCTTAAAGAAACAACGATAGTATCGTTAACAACAATTATGTTGCCCATAATAATAATATGTCATTGTGATAGTTCACATCACATTAAAACTGATAACATAACTTTAGCTACATCATCACATAACAGTCTAAATCTGTTCATTATGTCTCTTACATGCTTTTTCATAAAATACCAGACACAAAACACAGTGTAATAACCTTTCTACCTCTTGACATATGTCTGTCATACCTCCATGCTGTCATGAAGTCTAATTCTGACGTACCCAGTTCTTTGTTTGTTTGCGCCAATAAAGTTTGCCCTTGGAATGTTATCAACTTGATTTTATTGTGCCAAAAGCTGGAGCAGTCACTTCAACATGAACTGTACTCAAAAGTAGTTGGCACAACACAGAGGGAAAAGCAGAAAAGTTTTGAATGACTCGTTTGCTCCATGACATTTGCTAATGTAACCAAGTTCCCCAGAGTCCAGCTTCAATCTTAAGGTTCTCGCCTGCAGCCACACACCCAATTTAGTTGGCCATAAAGTAGGCTGAAGTTATCTAGAATTAAATTCATAATACAGAACGACAATAGGATATTCCCTCAGCGGGCCGCTTTTACCCCCGACTCAAACGTCGGGTCATCTGAAGGGTCAATTATTAATAGAGATCTTTCATAGTTTGCGCATATTACATTTCCTGTGGAAAGTGACCTACAGGAGCCAACGAGTCGGTGACCTCCAGAAAATGAAGAAAAGAGATTCTCTTCTGTTTTAAATTAAATTACTGGATTTTCTTGTAACACAAATTTCAAATAGGATGAGGAATCACCCTCGGTGACTGAAGGCTGACCTTCAGATGTGATCGCATGGGAACTGCGCTTATAAAGACACCAGCAGATGAAAGCTTGCCATAAAGGCATTCTGTATGTCCATGCTATGGTTTTATCAGCATGTCAATTAAAAGAGGATTAAAAGGCAATTTAAAAATGTCGAATGTAAGAATGTCATTGTTTGCTCAACCACAACCCATGTATAAAAAGTGTAATGAAAGTGAATGGGGACTGGAGCGTTTAGGGTTTTAAAATGAAGTATAAAAGTTATTTTAAGGGAAGTATTTGAAAAGCTCTAGTTGGTCGAAGGAACAATATTGAGGATGAAGAAAGGGTTTTGAGAGTGATTAAAGATGACATCATTCTAGTTTTAAGACCTTCAATACTTTTTCTTCTATTGCACAAAACATGACTTGATGAATCTTCATTAGATTAGTTTTCCCAATCAAATGATTTCCTCCATCGGGAAGTAATAAAAAACCTTCAATACTTTCCCAAACCATTCGACAGTGTTCATTACAGATATGAAGGTGTCCTCACCTGTGCCGATGAATGAAATGATCTATTCATAATTAAAGGCTGTTCATCACTTACAACATACGCTGACGATTAGAAACGCTCTATTCTTCATTCATCACCAGGCTCAGATTTCTGCCAATAAGAAGCTCCGCTCCCGCTTGCGTTTATGAAGTATAATGATTGGCTTTGAAAGTTATTATGAAAATTGCAGATTACACCGGGCTTGTTTCAAGGTTTGTCTGTGCGTGGTGTTTCTGTCACACAATTAGTAGAAAATTGTATTGCAAAGGTTGTCAGGGAAACGCAGATAATGATGAAATAAAAATAAAAATACAATAGATGTACTGTTACTAACGATGCATCAAATGGAAATGGAAATTTACACTAAATGTTACAGTAACAGAGAACAAATATTTGCAGACACTGTCAAAAAATATTAAAAAGAAAAACAAATGTGGGATGCAATTACATAAATTGATAATAAATACTATGTGTGCTTATTATCATTATTATTATTATTATTATTGTTATCATTATAAATATTAACAAGACTAACAATATAATTATTGTCATTACTGTTATAATATATTTTACTATATGTATATAAGAATAATAATAATATATTTAATAATGGATATTAACAATTTACAGATATACTAGTAAATTTAACGTATGTATTATTATATACTTTATTATTATTAGTGGTAGAAGTAGTAGTACAAGTATTATTATTATGAACAATATCACCCCCTATTGACTTCCTTTGCACCATCACATTTCTCAGAATATCTCCTTTTTTATTTCATTTCAAATCTGTAAGACTTTCTCTCCTCTGAGTAAAACAAAGAAAGATATTTTGAAGATTGTTGGTAGGTAAAGAACATAGGCCACATTGACTTCCATTGTAAGAACACATTTCTCAAAATATTGTCTTTTGTGGTGCAGCGTAGTTAACCCAAAAATGCCATTTCAGTTTGACACTCTTCTGTGGAACACAAAAGCTGATATTTTGAAGAATGTCAGTAAGGAAGCAACATTGACCCACACTGACTAAATGGCAATATACTTTCATTGAGTAATTTTAAGAGCTTTGAACATGATTCATTTGATCAGGCTTTAAAAGAT
>CM065674.1:1895507-1901913 GCA_033220385.1 Triplophysa yarkandensis
AATGGCTGACCTGATTATTACCAAATTAATATTAATTCATCTTTAATAGAAATGAATGAGGCACACGTGTTATTGTGACATCATCATCAGGTCCCATGTATGCATTCAATGACTTTCAAAGACATTAATAATTTTTAAAGGGACTCCAAGTGGACATTTCAAAACTCTGTGACTTTCTTTCTTCTTCAGAACACCAAAGAAGATATTTTGAAGAATGTTTATAAAAAAAACTCTGACTTGCATTATTTTTGTGTCCATACAATAGAAGTCAATGGAGACCAATGTTTATTCCTAACTAACTTGTTTCCAAATATCTTCTTCTGTGCTCTGAGTGAGAAAGATAGTCAGACATGTTTGAAATGACATAAGTGTGAGTAATGGACAGCATTTTCAGTTTTGTTTCAACTATCCCTGAGAAAGCATCCGTTTACAGCAGTCGTAGGATTCTAATATCATCCTGGATTAGAAACCGCATGCAGAACGACAGGAACGCCACCAAGATATCTATCCACACATGCGTGTTGTTTGGCTCCGTGCTGGGAATGCGATTCTCCTGTGTGATATTTCGGGATAATTCGCTGAAGCCGTGTTTGTCTAAACAGTCCTGCTCTCCCTCGACGAATAAGCATTGGCGTGTGCATCCCGCTGTGCGTTTTCATTCTGAACGTCATTAATATTGCACCGGGCCTCATCTGTGCGTTTAGAGTCGTTCAAGCCCATTAAAGGTTCATCGTGGCCTGTAAATATTAAATACGCCTGCTGCTCTGCTCCGGTGCGGCCGGACGCGAGAAGAACAGACGGATGCGGCACCTGTCGGCCCATTAACGCTTCGCGCCGCCGCCTTAAATGAACGCGATCGGTGGTGACCATGATAAGTTCAGTGGTTCACGTTTAATATACATCTTATCTGTTTAATGAGTAATGCATTATTTATGATTTAATATATTTGAGAAATTAAAAAGATCAATTATTAAATTTGTGATTAAAATCATTTACAGTTTTACATTCTCCAAACTGTTTATATGTTCTTATATAAAACAAATGGCTACATTTAAAAGCATTCACATTTATTGAATTAAAAGATTTGTATCTGATTTACTTAAATATTTCTATTAGAATTCATCAAAAATGTCTGTGCATATCACAAATACATATACTTTTTCATTACATAATCTGAAATAAATTTCCAAAAATATCCACTGAAACAAATCTATTCAATTATTTATAAGATTTATGTATCTTTTAATATAACTGTTTTAATTTTAAGCATTTTTAACATTGTAGGCCCTCTTGTCAACTTGTTTGTGTGTTTGTGTACACTATGACATAATGAGACATTTTTATTGCGTTGAATTAAAAGTCCCTGCAACACCCCAGGACTTCCGTTTCCCTAAAAATACAAATGTAGCTAAATAGAAAAGAATTAGGGTCATAAGATGTTTATTAGAATGTACATTTTAATATCTTGTTGTGTTAGAAAATCTTTTCTTAAAGCTATTTCATTCCGAACCTCTTGGCTCGTGGCACAGAGCTTGAATTATTCGCTGTTTACCTGTCTTGGCAGGAATCAGAGGATCTGAGATCCAAGCCCGGCTCTGTAGAGTTTGCTCAAGGGTGGAATTCCATTCTGCGTCCGAATAGGGACAAAATGATGAATGATTTTACCGCCGTTGAAAATTACTGAAGCGGGGTCATGTATTAAATGGAATAATTCACACCCTATTCCAACGGCTCCCGCGCTCGCTGCCTCACACGTCTCCATCTCCGACGTGGAGAACATCACGCTCGGTACAAATACGTCTGATTGCCGTCTCTTTAATGTCCAATCTAGAGAAGACAAGTTCTCGGGTCATTATATTCGACCTCAGTGGGTGACAAAGCAGACGTGACCTTCTCAAGTACGACTCATTCCGTCAGTCTGATCCCAACTTACGAATTTTTCCATCACGCAAAATCAAAGGCTTTACAGAAAGGGTGGCACTCTCGAACATTTACTCACTTTGGAAGCACAGCATCTCTCCGCGGTTTTATGTTGGCATCTTAAAATCAAGCTAAAGGCCTTTGAAGTGAATTCAAAGCGCAATAGATTTGCTGTTGATGATATCTTCTGTTTTGTGATTATAACGAGTTTCCTGTCCTCCAGCTGTGAGGTGAAATGTGTGAGAATGTGCATGTTGTCCTTGAATATCACACGGAGTAATGTATGTTCATGATGACAATACTTCATCGCCACTGATGAAGGAATTTAGTAAGACATCTGGAGAACATCAACTGGTTAAAGTTTTGGGACGCTTCAGGAAAAATGTTTCTCAGATTGATCTGAATGAGTGTTTATATGAAGTGTGGGAAATATGTAATATAAAACATATGTACTTTATCAAATAAAGTTTTTTCATGATGAAACTAACATTTTACGTAATAAAAAAGGACTTTGAATCTCAGTGTCAGCAGATAATAACTGAAGTGTTCTTGAAGACATCTTAGCACTGTTTCACATTAGATAAAAGCATCTGCTAAATGAATAAATGTAAATGTAAATTTAAATGTAAATATTAAAGAAAGAACAGCCAATAAGAGCACAGAATAGGCAGACTGTTTTAAAATACGTCACTGTGGGTGAGACCTGAAGAAGCTTCTTGAGAAAATGAGCGCTATTTCCTTTAATAACTTTAATAACTTTAGTTCCTTGTAATAATAAACAGTTCACAAATATGAAGTTATATTAACTTACGACAATCTTTATACAAACTTATCAGTGGAAAATTATTAGGACATATCCAAAAGTAGATTTCTGTAAAATCAAAAATGTTAAGCTTATGTACTGAAAAATAATCATTATGTACTTAATATTTTTATGAATTCTAATAGAAATATTCGAGTTAACCAGATTTACTTATTTGTTTCACTTACACAAACACAACATTTAAATGATGAATTTAATTTATTTTCACACTTGAAATACAATGTTTTGTTTGTTAAAATTATTGAAATCACAGTTCTTTGAGTGTACTTTACAAAGAAATCCAAATGAACAAGAGTCCAATAACAACTACAAAGCATTACATTTTGAACATCTAGATGCTGGCTTTGCAATTCTCACTGTCCAAATCATCAATCTTTGTTTGTTTCCTAGAATAAAATGTTTTTATCATCACAAATCAGATTAAAAAACCCAGCACTTCTTGCATCTTTGAGCTCGCCCCAATAATGACACCATCGAGTATTAGAAAGTTCAGATCACACAGCTTTAGTGAGTGTTTAGGGACTAATAATAGTTGCAAGCTGTTTGTCATGACGAGGCCGGAGTTTGAGACACAGATTGCTGAAATGAGCACAAGTGTGTGTTTTATAGTCATTAACATCATATTTTACCACAGGTTTAACTAAATTTAAGAAAAAATCTAGAGGCCATTTTAAAACAAGTGTCATTCCAAATATAAGGTTAATATCCCTGTCAGATGTCATATTGACCTCTAGATGTCTGTAAGATGTTTATGATTGTTTAAAACAGAAGTATATTACAACTCTTTCTAACATGTTCAGCAGATGATTCTGTACAGCAGATGTTGTCCGAATATCCAGACATTTTATAGACATGTTACAGATGTATCTGTGCTTTGGGGGATTTACTTTTAAAAACTATTTATATTTTATTTTCGTTTTCATTTTATATTACTAATGAATAGCGTGAATTTAAAACAATTCGAACATAATTTTACTGTATATTATTTAAATAAAAAATATTTGTCTTTAATAAAGATTCTGAAAAATCTACTCAAAAATTATAATATAATAGATAACACGTTAACAAATCAAATGTAGAGTGCAGATATGTACATGTAAAAAACTTTTAATATCTAATAAAAAATGTCTTTTATTTTAGAGTCTTTCATACTTTCTATTGGGATAAAAAATGAATAATACATAACAGTTTACTGACAGCCTCAGTTTCTAAAAGGGCCACATTAAGAAGCTCTTCATAAAGACGACTTACATCAGGAAAACTAAATTGAGGCAGAGTAAATTTAAGGGAGAATAGTCTTTGGAAAACTAGGCCAAAGTAACATTATCAGACATTATCATCCAACTGAGAACCATTTCACATCTAACAGACCTCTCAGCATGACGCTTACGGTCACTACTCAGTATCCTCTAAGGTTTTGTGTGTTTGTACGGTCGACCCTGGAGATGTTTGAAGATGCTGTGGTACAACGCAGATTGCTTCCTAAAATGTTTCACTAACACAGATTTCTGAGTGCTTGCTTGATTTATTTGTAAGAAATCTGCTTTAAGCTCATATTGGCTGAGTCCTGTTGGAAGTGTTTGTGGCCGGTGTGCGCTCACATGTGACAACAGAATTCTGTATGAATGTTGTCACTGCTGGTGTTGCTAGGCAACCTCGTGATAACAAGTTGTGTGTTTGACCTGTTTTATGATGCATTCGTACTCACATCAACATTAAAAATAATATAATTCAATATAGAAAAACTGAATCTGTAAGTGACAAAATCTGATCGACTCCAATATTTCTATGAAAATTCACCGAAATATTAGGTGTTTCTCGCAGGATTTCAACTGTGCCCGTCCGTTAGGAACATAATAAAAGCTGCGTGGAGTAGTTTCTGTTCTCAAATATGGAAGCAAATATGGAAATACAAGCTTTCGAATGCATTGCATTGAAATGAAAATGTTGAACCTTACGGTTTGCTGGATTAATAACTCATCCACAAGCCAAAAATCATTGCTTAGAAATGTAATATCACACCTCGCCGTGACAAATCTGTGAAAGACTAAAGGCAAAAGTTTAGTGGGAACATAATCTTTAATAAGAACTCTACTCCCATCTCTACTTTAGGTTTTAAGACTCTGGAAGATAAAGTCAAACGCTGCATTACATCGTCTCAAGCTAATATTGAGTGGAAAGGAAGAAATATAAGCTTTAAGATCTAATAAAAGAAAGCAGGTCGAAATAAAAATATGTGTGTCCCTAAAGGGCTAAACACCTCATGTTCTATGTTGTGTTACACATGTATTCTTGCATTACTTCAAACCTGAAGACTTCTGGATGCCCGGGGTCTACGCTTGGCCTTGAGTGGCGTTGAATCTGATTGCTTGCTCTTGATCCGACCAATCCTGATGGAGGTAAATCCCACATCATGATTGCTGTCGACGCGTCTTGTCAGCCTTTAGTGAACTCCTCACCGCCGCTCGCTCCGTGAAGACATTTATCCCTGAAAGATAGGAGAACATCAGAGAACCGTTACCGTTAACAGACGAGCATTTTATTGTAAATTGGGCCAAACTCAAGACTACGCGGTCGGCAGGGTGTTGTTCGTGGTTGCCAGGGTGCTCGTATCTGGTTAGTTAATGTGTTCTTAAGTTTGCTGCCTATATCAGATCGGAGGTGTGTAGATGTTAGCACAGTTCATTTTCTATTTTACAAGTGTTTAGTGAAACTGAAATCAGCGCGCCGTACTCACAGAGACGGAATTACATTCTGCTCTGGGACCAGTTTCTCATTTTCCTCTCCCATCTCTGGTTTTATTTCTCATAGCATTGTCTCATTCCATCATTATTGGAAACATGATGGGCCGGGCCTCGGCTTCTCGCTCATCCAAATGGATCTGTTATGTGCGGCGTGGTGAGGAAATCAGTGAGGGACAGCGGATAGTGAGGTCATTAATCTGAGACGTTATTCCTCAAGTGAGATTGATAGCACCCAAAATCTAAGGTGGTGGCACGTGTGCTGTGTGTTGGAGAAATAGAGGAACATTTTAAAACTCTGTGTGTTAGTTTCAAAGAGAAATATATGAATATGTACGAAGATTTATTACAGCTGAAATTTCTTATTTCTCTTGATGAGATTAAATGAATGAACTTTCCTGCGATTTTTCTCCGGACTAACGTCTCTGCATTCATTAGAAATGTCATCACATCGTCACAAATCACACGTTTATATATTACACACATACATCCATAAGACGTCTATTGGATGTCTGCGTTTATAGGACGTATGTCTTTACTGTTTGATCATCAAGAAGATTTTCTGTCAGATGTTTATTAGTTGTTTTAAAAAGCAGACGTTTTCCAGATCTTTCAGATATATTCATGTGGTCTTTTCATGTAAAGCAATGCACTAAAAGAGTAAAGCAAAAAGATTTTTTATTGAATGAAATATACAGTTTCAATCTTGTGTCCATGTAAATAAAATGAGAAGTAAATCTGATCAACTCAAATAAAAAAGTATTGTTTTATATGACAAATATATATTTGTTAAGTAAATACTTTCATTGTTATATAAACTTCACCAAAAACCCTTGACATTTGTGAATTCTTTTCTAATTCTTTTCCCTGAAAAAAGTGATATAAAATGTTTTAAATGATTTCATTAATTTAATAAACTATT
>CM065674.1:1902413-1904913 GCA_033220385.1 Triplophysa yarkandensis
ACGGACAGGCGCTGGTACTGACCGTACACACACAGTGTTACTGTAAATCCTGTTTCTGGTGTGCTGACAATAGATTTGCTTTGTGTGTGTTTGTGTGACAGGAGCTGGAGTTTCATTCTCTGTCGGAAGCATTGTCATTTGTGTCTTTGATTGACGGCTACTACAGACTCACCACAGACGCTCATTATTATTTGTGTAAAGAGGTGGTGGCCCCGCGACTTCTGGAAGCCATACAGATCAACTGTCACGGGCCTGTGTCGTAAGATGTATCGCACGCACACACACACACGCACGCGCACAAACACACACACACAATTTACCATTAACTTGTGAAACTAATAAAAAGCTCAGAATTAATTTTAATTTCATTCAGCTTAATAGAAATGAAAAGTTGTTGTGTTGTCAGGACGGAGTTTGCCATCGGTCGTCTGCGGCGCTGTGAAAATCAAATGGGAGTTTATATCCTTAGATGCTGTCCGAAAGATTACGACAAATATTTTCTGTCATTTGTTGTTGAGGTGAGTGTGTTGTAATCTCATTTGAGGAACATTAAGAGTTTTAGAAACATCATTAATGTGGATGTGCTTGTGTGTTTGTAGTGTGATGGACAGCCGCAGGTCAAACACTGTCTCATTCATCGCGGTCATTCCGGAGAGTTTGTGCTCAATGGATCTAAATGCAGTTTTGAGAGTTTGAGAGAATTACTGCAACGCTATCAGAAGGAGGCACTGCGCTCCGACAAACACGTCTTCCAGCTGAGCCGCTGTTGTCCTCCCAGGAGCAAAGGTTTGTTGTCAACAGAATGTGATTAAAGTCTCCTGTACTCTTGTGTGTCCGTGAGATGAGAGGATGTGCATTTGTGTCTTCAGATAAATCCAACCTGCTGGTGTCCAGAAAAAGTGATACATCATCTGACATTTGTCTGTTTCCATCTGTGTTAAAACCCATCAATCAAATGATCTTCCACAAAATCCATAAAGAAGATCTGGAGACTGTAAGTACAAATACACATTCATCACACTCACATAAACACACACGCACAATGATGGGTTTCCTTTGGTTGTATACAGAGGGACAGTTTGGGTCAGGGAGCATTCACTCAGGTGTTTCGGGGTGTCCGGACGGAGATTGGAGATTATGGTGAAGTCCACCAGATGGAAGTTGTGCTGAAAGTTCTTGAAAAATGCCACCGCAACTACACCGAGGTATTGTGAGAAACCTGATGATGAACTGACCTTGTGATCAGTACACAAAAATCCT
This sequence comes from Triplophysa yarkandensis, assembly GCA_033220385.1. Taxonomy (NCBI): domain Eukaryota; kingdom Metazoa; phylum Chordata; class Actinopteri; order Cypriniformes; family Nemacheilidae; genus Triplophysa; species Triplophysa yarkandensis. Next base: position 1,903,674 of record CM065674.1, read on the forward strand.
CACCATCTCTCCCTCTGGCAGTCGTTCTTTGAGTCGGCAAGCATGATGAGTCAGTTGTCACACAAACACCTTCTGCTGATTTATGGCATCTGTGTGTCCGCAGATGAACGTAAGTTCTTCTCAGATGTTTGAGGAATTGGTTGTGTTTCTTAAAATATAAGCATGTGTTTGTCTTTTAGACATCATGGTGCAGGAGTTCATGCGCTTTGGCGCACTGGACATATACATGCGAAGAAATCGTAGCTCCATCAACATTACCTGGAAGCTTGAGGTGGCCAAGCAGCTGGCCTGGGCCCTGCACCATCTGGTGAGAAAGATGCACACGGTCACACCGACTGGTTTAGAAATCACAATCTGACGTCTGATCTTCCTTCACAGGAGGAGAGGAACCTGATCCACGGTAACATCTGTGCCAGAAATGTTCTGGTGACTCGAGAAGAAGATCGTAAAACTAGAACCCCTCCATTCATCAAACTGAGTGACCCAGGAATCAGTCTGACTGTTCAGCCCAAAGAACGTATGAGCTATTCACCGTTAAATGTTTGTGTGCATGTGTGTTTGTTTCTCATATGTCCTGTGTGTAGTTCTGATCGAGCGGATCCCGTGGGTTCCACCCGAGTGTGTGAAGGACAATCGCAGCTTGAGTTTGGCTGCAGACAAATGGAGTTTTGGTGCAACGCTGTGGGAGATTTACTGTGGCGGTGAACGTCCACTCGCCTCATATGACAGCTCAAAGGTGGGGCATTGTTGAAGCATCTCTGTGTGTCTCGTATGGTGTTTACGTTTTTGTTTGTGTTGTGCAGAAGCTATTGTTTTATGAGGACAAGCATCAACTTCCAGCTCCTAAATGGACAGAACTGGCGTGTGTTATTATCAGCTGTATGGATTATGAGCCGCTGAAAAGACCGTCATTCAGATCGCTCATCAGAGATCTCAACAGCCTCTTTACACCAGGTACACGCACGCACACACGCACGCACACACGCACACACTCACTCACTGTTCTACACAACAGTACAGTAGAGTACAGTTAAACTGTGTGTTTCTCAGACTATGAGCTGTTGGTGGAGAGTGAGACAAACAGAAACCAAGCTTTGGGTTTTACTGGAGCTTTTGAGAATCAGGAACCAACTCAGTTTGAGGCCAGACACCTGATCTTCCTACAGCAGCTGGGAAAGGTGAACAACACACACACACACACACACACACATCGTACACATCGGAGATACACACACTCCTG
>CM065674.1:1907413-1909913 GCA_033220385.1 Triplophysa yarkandensis
TCTCTGGATTATTCTGGGATGTTGGGTTTCCTTCCCCTCCAGGATCTGCAGGACACTTCTGGAATATCGGTCCCTGGAGATCTCAGTGTGTTTCAATAGAGAAGTGTGTGTTAATCTTCTATTTATTGTCTATGAGAGGACAAACCGATGATGGAACTCAAAGAAGAGATTCTTTGAACAAACTGTTTTAAACATCTCACTTTATGCACATATTTACCTCTCAGATGCTTTTATGAGCTTTTATAAACGAAATACATCAGGTGTGATATTTTAAATTCATAGAAACTACAGAAAAGGGAGATATTTATAGAAAAGTGCTCAATCTTACACAACACATCACATTTGTGTTGATTTAGTAAGTTTAAATCTGTGTGATATTGAATATTATTAATACATTTCTATTTTGTGTATTTATCTCCATCGTTCCATAAGATGTCAGATTCGAACACCGCTTAAACTTCTGTGAAATGAAATAAGATTTATTTAGTGTGACTCATTAAAATGTTTGTTTTAAGAAAAACCTTCTGAAGTTTATTTTTGTTTTAAGTTTTTAATATACATACACCACAGTGAACACTAAACTTAGAGGAAATCCTCCTGTCTCATAAAATAAAGACATCAACATTAATGAGATGTTCACGAACATCACTTTATTCCCCGCGTGTTCTCGAGCTGGAATAATAGACACCATGATCAGGTTCAGCACAGACGGCCGATGTCGTGTTTCGTGCAGCCCTGATTACAGCACAAGCCCGCAACGCCGACAGAGAAGTTGCGCTTCCGTCGCTCCTGACGCGTCGCGTCGCGCGCGTCTGTCTGAAAGCGCAGCAGATCGGAGAAGAGCGACGCGTCTTCCCTCGCGCTGAACTCATCGCGTCTCTCCAGTGACATCTCATCTGAGATCAGAGGAGAAAACATCTCATAAAGTCTCATTATATCGTGTACATGATCAATACTGACACAAGAACGCAGCACGGGGAGTTATAATAATATAATAATAAAGTTAAATCTAATTCTATATCACTGCTATAACACATTAAACAACACTTCATATTATAAATATATGAAAGAAACAAATAGGAAAACCGTGAGATTTGTCAAACATGTTTCTACATAATAACGCACATCATGCTTTAATACTTCAAATCTGTCAAATATTCCTTTAAACCCCGAGATGATTCCACGCAAATGCAACAAACATGAGGAGTAAAAACCTTCCTGGTGCTGAACACAAAAGAAGATATTTTGAGAAATGAGAAGTCTCTTACCAGTGTGTGTTTCTCTTCTCCATCGAGATCCTCCACAAGTGAAGATAACAGCACGGATAAACTCACGACCGCACAGTTTCACTCCCAAATCTCTTGCACTAACACACGCACTACACACACACACAAACACACACACCATCAGAAGTGCAGAGAACATTCGAGACATGTTCACACGGAACATAAAGAAAAATATGATTTCAGAAGTGTGTGAAGACCCACGAGCTGTTGCTGAAGATGATGAGAGTCTACGAGTTCACACTTTTATAGAAACACACACACACACACACACACACACACACACACTCAGTGACGTCACACACACGTAAAGCACGTGCACAGGTTCTTTCTGAAAGTGATGATGTCAAATAATGATCATTATTGAAGAGAGCATTGTTTTAATAAGATATAAAACTGAACCACACACAATCTACAATTGCACACAAATCAGTTGTGACAGTGTTTCTCGGTCCAATTAAAGAACTGTCGTGACTGAGTATTACAGATACTCTTGCTTAAGTGTACATGACACATTCATGTTTTTAGGAGTCTTTCTCCAGCACAGATGACAGCAGAGATTTGGCTCGACGACATTTCTCAATACTCTCAAACGTTGGCATTCCTCGGGGCATTTCCAGACGTTCTCTCTCAGATCCCATAATGCTCTCGGCCTCCTCTGTGTGGACATTAAACACATGAATGAATGAATGAATGAATGAATGATGACTTGTGACCAGTTTTATTAAAGAAATGTCAGAAAACGTAGATCAGTGATGAGCGATTTCCTCGGATTGATTTCATGAACATGTTTTTAAAATACTCTGTTGCTACCGTGAGTTTGTGTACAAATCTAAGGAAACACACTTTGTTCATTTAATAGACTGATTTGAGTAAAGATATTCTTTGTTTGTGTAAAATACATTGCCGTGTTGCAGACTGACAGTGATGGTTTTGTACCTCTCATTCGATGAATAAGCGAGCCGTACGCCATGTCCATCTGATAGGCCATAATAAAACTCAGAGGAAGGACAGGAGCCAGGAATGCAGCTTTCCTCTTCTTCATGGCTCTGTAAAGAACACACGAGTTACTGAGATAAAAAGAATGTCATGACACAAAAGTCAATGTTACGTTTCTGACACCCACCCGATGCTGAGACCCAGCGTCACCAAACCAGAGAAAGAGCCAAAATATTTGAGAAACTCTCTGGACCAAGCTATCTGCATGGCCATCTGAC
>CM065674.1:1912413-1917413 GCA_033220385.1 Triplophysa yarkandensis
ACTACAGTGTGTACTACATGTGTGTACTACAGTGTGTACTACATGTGTGTACTACATGTGTGTCCTACAGTGTGTCCTACAGTGTGTACTACAGTGTGTACTACATGTGTGTACTATAGTGTGTACTACATGTGTGTCCTACAGTGTGTCCTACATGTGTGTCCTACAGTGTGTACTACATGTGTGTCCTACAGTGTGTACTACATGTGTGTCCTACAGTGTGTACTACATGTGTGTACTACATGTGTGTACTACAGTGTGTGTACTCAGTGTGTGTACTACATGTGTGTACTACATGTGTGTACTACAGTGTGTGTCCTACATGTGTGTCCTACAGTGTGTACTACATGTGTGTACTACAGTGTGTACTACATGTGTGTACTACATGTGTGTCCTACAGTGTGTACTACATGTGTGTACTATAGTGTGTACTACATGTGTGTCCTACAGTGTGTCCTACAGTGTGTACTACATGTGTGTACTACATGTGTGTCCTACAGTGTGTACTACATGTGTGTCCTACAGTGTGTACTACATGTGTGTACTACAGTGTGTGTACTACAGTGTGTGTACTACATGTGTGTACTACAGTGTGTACTACAGTGTGTACTACAGTGTGTACTACAGTGTGTCCTACATGTGTGTCCTACAGTGTGTGTACTACAGTGTGTGTACTACATGTGTGTCCTACATGTGTGTCCTACAGTGTGTACTACATGTGTGTCCTACATGTGTGTCCTACATGTGTGTACTACATGTGTGTACTACATGTGTGTACTACATGTGTGTACTACATGTGTGTACTACATGTGTGTACTACATGTGTGTACTACAGTGTGTGTACTACATGTGTGTACTACAGTGTGTACTACAGTGTGTGTACTACATGTGTGTCCTACAGTGTGTCCTACAGTGTGTGTACTACATGTGTGTACTACAGTGTGTACTACATGTGTGTAATACAGTGTGTACTACAGTGTGTGTACTACAGTGTGTACTACAGTGTGTACTACAGTGTGTACTACAGTGTGTACTACATGTGTGTACTACATGTGTGTACTACAGTGTGTACTACATGTGTGTCCTACAGTGTGTGTACTACATGTGTGTACTACATGTGTGTGTACTACAGTGTGTACTACAGTGTGTACTACATGTGTGTCCTACAGTGTGTACTACAGTGTGTGTACTACAGTGTGTACTACATGTGTGTACTACATGTGTGTCCTACAGTGTGTGTACTACATGTGTGTACTACAGTGTGTACTACAGTGTGTGTACTACATGTGTGTACTACAGTGTGTACTACAGTGTGTACTACAGTGTGTACTACAGTGTGTACTACAGTGTGTACTACATGTGTGTACTACATGTGTGTCCTACAGTGTGTCCTACAGTGTGTGTACTACATGTGTGTACTACATGTGTGTACTACAGTGTGTACTACAGTGTGTACTACATGTGTGTACTACATGTGTGTACTACAGTGTGTACTACAGTGTGTACTACAGTGTGTACTACAGTGTGTACTACAGTGTGTACTACATGTGTGTCCTACAGTGTGTGTACTACATGTGTGTACTACATGTGTGTACTACATGTGTGTACTACAGTGTGTACTACAGTGTGTACTACAGTGTGTACTACAGTGTGTACTACAGTGTGTACTACAGTGTGTACTACAGTGTGTACTACAGTGTGTGTACTACATGTGTGTACTACAGTGTGTACTACATGTGTGTCCTACAGTGTGTGTACTACAGTGTGTGTACTACATGTGTGTCCTACATGTGTGTCCTACAGTGTGTACTACAGTGTGTACTACAGTGTGTACTACATGTGTGTACTACAGTGTGTACTACAGTGTGTACTACAGTGTGTACTACAGTGTGTACTACAGTGTGTACTACATGTGTGTACTACAGTGTGTACTACATGTGTGTACTACAGTGTGTACTACAGTGTGTGTACTACAGTGTGTGTACTACAGTGTGTGTTCTACAGTGTGTGTACTACAGTGTGTGTACTACATGTGTGTGTCCTACATGTGTGTGTACTACATGTGTGTGTCCTACAGTGTGTACTACAGTGTGTGTACTACAGTGTGTACTACATGTGTGTACTACATGTGTGTACTACATGTGTGTACTACATGTGTGTACTACAGTGTGTACTACATGTGTGTACTACATGTTGGTACTACAGTGTGTACTACATGTGTGTACTACATGTGTGTACTACAGTGTGTCCTACATGTGTGTACTACATGTGTGTACTACAGTGTGTGTACTACAGTGTGTGTTCTACAGTGTGTGTACTACAGTGTGTACTACAGTGTGTACTACAGTGTGTACTACAATGTGTGTACTACATGTGTGTGTCCTACAGTGTGTACTACAGTGTGTGTACTACAGTGTGTACTACAGTGTGTGTACTACAGTGTGTGTACTACAGTGTGTGTACTACAGTGTGTGTACTACAGTGTGTGTACTACATGTGTACTACATGTGTGTACTACAGTGTGTGTACTACATGTGTGTACTACAGTGTGTGTACTACATGTGTGTACTACATGTGTGTACTACATGTGTGTACTACAGTGTGTGTACTACAGTGTGTACTACAGTGTGTACTACATGTGTGTACTACAGTGTGTACTACAGTGTGTGTACTACATGTGTGTACTACATGTGTGTACTACATGTGTGTACTCCATGTGTGTACTACATGTGTGTACTACATGTGTGTACTACATGTGTGTACTACATGTGTGTACTCCATGTGTGTACTACATGTGTGTACTCCTACAGTGTGTACTACATGTGTGTGTCCTACAGTGTGTGTACTACATGTGTGTACTACAGTGTGTACTACAGTGTGTACTACAGTGTGTGTACTACATGTGTGTACTACAGTGTGTACTACAGTGTGTACTGCATGTGTGTCCTACATGTGTGTATTACATGTGTGTCCTACAGTCTGTACTACATGTGTGTACTACAGTGTGTACTACAGTGTGTACTACAGTGTGTACTACATGTGTGTCCTACAGTGTGTACTACATGTGTGTACTACAGTGTGTGTACTACAGTGTGTGTACTACATGCGTGTCCTACAGTGTGTACTACAGTGTGTGTACTACATGTGTGTACTACATGTGTGTACTACAGTGTGTGTACTACAGTGTGTACTACAGTGTGTACTACAGTGTGTGTACTACAGTGTGTGTACTACATGTGTGTACTACATGTGTGTACTACATGTGTGTACTACATGTGTGTACTACATGTGTGTACTACATGTGTGTACTACATGTGTGTACTCCATGTGTGTACTACATGTGTGTACTACATGTGTGTACTCCTACAGTGTGTACTACATGTGTGTGTCCTACAGTGTGTGTACTACAGTGTGTGTACTACATGTGTGTACTACAGTGTGTACTACAGTGTGTACTACAGTGTGTACTGCATGTGTGTCCTACATGTGTGTATTACATGTGTGTCCTACAGTATGTACTACAGTGTGTACTACATGTGTGTACTACATGTGTGTACTACAGTGTGTGTACTACAGTGTGTGTACTACATGCGTGTCCTACAGTGTGTACTACAGTGTGTGTACTACATGTGTGTACTACAGTGTGTGTACTACAGTGTGTGTACTACAGTGTGTACTACAGTGTGTACTACAGTGTGTACTACAGTGTGTGTACTACATGTGTGTACTACATGTGTGTACTACATGTGTACTACATGTGTGTACTCCATGTGTGTACTACATGTGTGTACTCCTACAGTGTGTACTACATGTGTGTGTCCTACAGTGTGTGTACTACAGTGTGTGTACTACAGTGTGTGTACTACAGTTTGTACTACAGTGTGTACTACAGTGTGTACTACAGTGTGTACTACAGTGTGTACTGCATGTGTGTCCTACATGTGTGTATTACATGTGTGTCCTACAGTCTGTACTACATGTGTGTACTACAGTGTGTACTACAGTGTGTACTACATGTTTGTACTACATGTGTGTACTACAGTGTGTACTACATGTGTGTACTACAGTGTGTACTACAGTGTGTACTACAGTGTGTACTACAGTGTGTACTACATGTGTGTACTACATGTGTGTACTACATGTGTGTACTACAGTGTGTACTACAGTGTGTACTACATGTGTGTACTACATGTGTGTACTACATGTGTGTACTACAGTGTGTACTACAGTGTGTACTACAGTGTGTACTACAGTGTGTACTACAGTGTGTACTACAGTGTGTACTACAGTGTGTTGTTGCGGTTCAGAAAAAAAAAGTATAAAATCAATCAAAACAAATTCATTAGACTCCGGTTTGTCTCGAAATATGTGTGAGGAGAAGCGAGTGAGAAGTGAACAAAGCCAGTGCCACACAATGACCACAAACTCGTGAAGTTCAATGACATTTCCCTTCAAGTCCATGTGTGAAGACGTCTGGACAGGTGTGGTAACAGTCTTCAGGTCAGATCCAGTGACACACACAACACTTTCTCATTCCTCTGCTTTTACACAAATAAAGAATTCAAGAATAAAACTCACTGACCATTAACTACACAACCAGCTTCAAGAGAATCCTGTGAGATATTATCTGTCATTCAATTTATTTCATCAAGACGCAAGTGTGTGAATGTCTGACAAACATTTTCTCTCTTGAATGAGAACTAACATAACCTGCAATTTACTACACAATTAAAGTCATGGGTTTCTATTTCCATATAAAAACAGACGCGCGGAAGAGAGACGGATCAGTCAAACCTCTGAGAGCTCAACAAAGAGACGTAATGGAGGTCATGAGAGATCTCGCTTCGAGAAACACTTAAGCGTGACAGTTTAATGGTGAGTGACATCATCATGGATCACTTAAAAGAAAAGACAGATCCATATAGATAAAGAAATCCTATTCCGGATCATTTTTATTAAACGGACCTGTACGTGTTTTTGCTTCATCTAACTTTAACCAG
>CM065674.1:1922413-1930303 GCA_033220385.1 Triplophysa yarkandensis
CTCCAGATCGTTTAGGCAACGGGCCCTTATAAAAAAGCCTCCAGGACGGAGAAATATCAGGGGAACTGTTAAAAACTCTCTCCATTTTGTGTCAACTCTATCTTTAATCTGTGTAAAATAATTCACTTTCAGAGATATGTGATAGAGAACTCTCTTTCCAGCCACCTGATAGTCAAGATCTCGTAGTCGATCGAGTTTTTAACAGCATTCCTTCACTTTGCTCCTCATAACAAAATATTAGGAGCCACAATTCGCCTGGGAAAGCAGCTTTAGAAGGACCTCCAGAGAGGAACCCGTTTACAAAAGCAACAAGCGTGGAGGGCAGAGCTGCTTTTACCTGTTCCACTGTCCTGGCTGATCTGAGACCTGCCTGGTTGCAAATCTCCATCACTGACCTCCAATTTTAGACGAAAGGTCCACCAAGTCTAAGACTTTGGTCAGTCCTTTTTCCATAAACGTATTCATAGTTGTATTAAAAATACTAAACATTCATTATGGATAAAGAATTATAAAACAGTGGTTCTTCAAGACCAAGTGATTAAAATCATTTCTGATGAGTTTAAAAACTGTAAAAGAGTTTAAAACAGACGCATAAATCTCACATCAGGAGGAAAATTCCCTTTGGAGCCGACATCAAAAACCGCTGCTATCAAGACCATATCCACCAAAGTTCTGAGCAGATCCAGACCAAACACTACCCAGGGCTTAAAAACTGCGGGGTAGAGTAGGTTTTGGACAACCTTTAATCTCATCGCTTTAACCTTTGCTTCTAAATGAATCAACCCTTGACCCCCTTCATTCACCGGTAGATAAAGAACGGCGGGGGGAAGCCAGTGATAGCGTCCAGAAGAAATCGATAAAACCTTCTGTAGACGTTACAACAAAACTTTGGTGGGTCCAAAACATTCAGGCGGTGCCACATCATGGAGGCTGCCAAGTCGTAATACAAGCACTCTACCCTGTATGACAATCGACACCATTTCCATTTCTGAAAGCGACCAGAAACCTTTAAAAAAAACATCCAGTTCTTTTGAGTAAATGTATCTGTCCCTAAAAAAAGTCCAACACTTTAAACCCGTCCAGACTCCAGGAACAGTTCTGGAGAAGTGCTGGAGGGCCTGCATTGACCCATTCGCCCATTAAAAAGGATTCACTCTTCTGCCAGTCGAATCGAGCTGAGGAGGCTTTCTGATAGACCCACCAGAGCATCCTTTAAAATCCAAACATCTTGACAAGATCTAATAAAATAGTAACATCATCAGCGTAAGCACTGAGTTCTGATGTGGTTGGACACACCGCTGATATGCTCCAACTTGTTCCTCAGCGAGACCAACAATGGTTCAATAACAATGCCAATGATGCCACTGCTTACCCTGAGAGGTCTTGTGACAGAACCGTTCATCTTTATCATGCTATATATGTCTGCATACAGCAGTTTGATATATGTTGTTATGGTTGGACCAAAAGCCTCCAGGCACTTAAAAAGGAAACCACGATCAACTCGATCGAAGCCTTTTCCTGGTCCAAAGAAACAAACCAAAATCCAATTGTGTACCCTGGCAGAAGATATCAAGTCTCGAATCACAAAAGATCATCAAGAATAGACGGAATGCAGTATGATGGTCAGCATGAGTCACTGAAGAGATTTAGTGTCATGGTTCTGCCTCTCTTGGTCATTCCTGATGTTGCAGACCCATGTGTGTTCTGTGTGAGACACATGGTATTGTTTGTTATGACATGCCACGTGCTCTCTTGACCCCGCCCCCTTGTGACCCTGTCTATCTTCCCATGATTCCCCACACCTGCCCTCATGTCTATATCCCTTGTTATGTTCCCTATATAAGGCCTTGTGTTTGCTGTCCTGTGTCCCAGAGGCAGCGTTTATTGTCATGGGGGATTTTAACAGAGCAAACTTCAGACAAAAGCACCAAAATACTGTCGACACATCACCATTAACACTCGTGGTGATCGAGTACTGGACCATTGTTACTCTCCCTTCCGGCACGCCTACAAGTCTCTGCCCCGCCCACCGTTCGGCCAATCAGATCACTGCTCCATTCTGCTGCTGCCCGCTTATAGGCAGAAACTGAAGCGGAAGCCCCGCCCTCAGGACAATCCAGTGCTGGTCGGACCAATCAGACGCTGCACTTTCAGGACTGTGTTGATCACGTGGACTGGCACATGAGCTCGATAACTTCTACGCTTCGAGGCTCACAGCCCCGCCCACACAGAGAGAGTCCCCGCAGCTGCTGCAGAAGACGTGACGTCACTCTCCGTCTCGATCCTGCAGACGGGTGAATATCCGGAGAGCTGCGGGTCCTGATGGCATCCCAGGCCGTGTGGTCCGAGCATGCCCATAACAGCTGGCAGGTGTCTTCACAGACATCTTCAACCTCTCCCTCTGTCTGTCTGTGGTCCCTTCATGCATCAAGACATCTATCATTGTGCCCATACCCAAGAAAACCACATGTTTGGAATGACTGGAGGTGAGAAGCTGCAGACTCTTGGACTGAACAGATCTCTGTGCAGCTGGATCCTGGACTTCCTGACAGGCAGAAGTCAGGTGGTCAGAATGGGCAACAACACTTCATCCCCGCTGACCCTCAACACTGGTGCTCCTCAGGGCTGTGTCCTCAGCCCACTCCTGTACTCCCTGTACACACACGACTGTACAGCCACGCACAGCTCCAATGTCATTGTCAAGTTCGCTGATGACACAACCGTCATAGGCCTGATCACCGACAACGATGAGACGCCTACCGAGAGGAGGTGAGCACCCTGACTAAATGGTGTCAGGAGAACCACCTCTCACTCAACACTGACAAGACCAAGGAGCTGGTGGTCGACTTCAGGAGACAGAGCAGAGAACACAGACCCATCACTATCGGCGAGACACCTGTGAAGCGGGTGAGCAGTTTCAAGTTCCTCGGCGTCAACATCAGCGAGGATCTCACCTGGTCCCTTCACACCGACGTGGTGCTGAAGAAGGCACAACAGCGCCTCTCTTCCTGAGAAGGCTAAGGAATTTGGCATGACCCCGAGCATCCTCAGAACCTTCTACACCTGCACCATAGAGAGCATCCTGACGAGCTGCATCACTGCCTGGTTTGGTAACAGCACTGCTGGCAACCGCAAAGCTCTGAAAAGGGTCGTGCGAACTTCCAGCCACATCGTTGGAGGTGAGCTTCCCTCCCTCCAGGACATCTACACCAGGCGGTGCTTAAGGAAATCCCGAAAGATCATCAGGGACTCCAGCCACTCATTTCACAGACTGCTCTCTCCGCAGAATCCGCTCCAGCACTAGTCGACTCATGAACAGTCAGAACTGATACACCCGCAGCACACTCGCACATACAATATGTCACACACTGCACTTTAACTCCAAAGTTTAACACTGGACAATATCTACACACTGCACTTTATACAACAGTCTACCATCATCCTATGCACAACTACTTACTGTATAGAACTACGTCCACTCTGCTCCACCTTAACATATTTGTATGCACACTTTGTTTACATTATGCAGAACGTGCACACTCTGTGTTTAGTGTTTAATGTCTAGTGCTTTATGTATGTATGTTCACACTGTGTTTAGTGTTTAATGTCTAGTGCTTTATGTATGTATGTTCCACACTGTGTTTAGTGTTAATAATGTCTAGTGCTTTATGTATTATGTTCACACTGTGTTGAATGTTTCCACTGTGTTGTCAAATAGTACACTGTGTGTACTGATTATATGTATGTGCATATTGCACACTGTCGAAGTCTGTACTATGATGTTACATGTTACATGTACTGTGATCTTGTTGGAGCAAGCTCCCAAGAATTTCACTCACCAGGGCACATGTGCTGTAGTGATGTGTCATAAAAGTGAATGAATTGAGTTGAGATCTTCCAGAAATGAGTGAAAGAGTGCACAAATTGTGATCTAAAGCAAATTGTTATTGAACCTCCAATAGGGAGGATTAAAAGTGCTTTCTGTGGTGGTGACATCGATAGACAGAAGGTGATGATCAGAGAGAGCAGAAGGAAATATACAGCTGTTATGGAACTTATTTCTTATGCTTTTCTGAACATAGATCCTATCCCATCTAGCACCAGACACCATATTAGAATGGATTTTTAACCATGTGTATTGTTTAACCATGGGAAAAGCTTCGCTCCAAACGTCAACACGATCATGAAATATAACCACAGACCGAAGCACGTCTGCTGACTGAATGTGGGGTTCCTCGTGATTTCTAATGTACAGTTAAAATCTCCAGCCATAACAATGGTCCTATCATGAGGAATATCCTTTAAAGCAGAATCAAGATTTTTAAAAAGAGAAACACGCTCTGATCCAATATTAGGTGCATACCGTTAATAAAGAGAAATGAATACCATGAACTGGTTACATCAACTCTTAACAACCGACCAGGAACCGTTTTATAACTGTTGAATAAAATCATTTGCACATTTTCACTCATTCGTGTCTGTGGAGACAAAAGTTCATTCAGAGGTATTTACTCTTATATGTACAGTTATAATCTCTCTCTGCGCTCTCTGAAACTGATTCCTCTGACTCTCTGAAACTGATCCTCTGACTCTCTGAAACTGATCCTCAGACTCTCTGAAACTGATCCTCTGACTCTCTGAAACTGTTCCTCTGACTCTCTGAAACTGTTCCTCTGACTCTCTGAACTGATCCTCTGACTCTCTGAAACTGTTCCTCTGACTCTCTGAAACTGTTCTCTGACTCTCTGAAACTGATCCTCTGACTCTCTGAACTGTTCCTCTGACTCTCTGAAACTGATCCTCTGACTCTCTGAAACTGATCCCTCTGACTCTCTGAAACTGTTCCTCTGACTCTCTGAACTGTTCCTCTGACTCTCTGAAACTGTTCCTCTGACTCTCTGAAACTGTTCCTCTGACTCTCTGAAACTGATCCTCTGACTCTCTGAAACTGTTCCTCTGACTCTCTGAAACTGTTCCTCTGACTCTCTGAAACTGTTCTCTGACTCTCTGAAACTGATCCTCTGACTCTCTGAAACTGTTCCTCTGACTCTCTGAAACTGTTCCTCTGACTCTCTGAAACTGTTCCTCTGACTCTCTGAAACCTGTTCCTCTGACTCTCTGAAACTGATCCTCTGACTCTCTGAAACTGTTCCTCTGACTCTCTGAAACTGTTCCTCTGACTCTCTGAAACTGTTCCTCTGACTCTCTGAAACTGTTCCTCTGACTCTCTGAAACTGATCCTCTGACTCTCTGAAACTGATCCTCTGACTCTCTGAAACTGTTCCTCTGACTCTCTGAAACTGTTCCTCTGACTCTCTGAAACTGTTCCTCTGACTCTCTGAAACTGTTCCTCTGACTCTCTGAAACTGTTCCTCTGACTCTCTGAAACTGATCCTCTGACTCTCTGAAACTGATCCTCTGACTCTCTGAAACTGATCCTCTGACTCTCTGAAACTGATCCTCTGACTCTCTGAAACTGTTCCTCTGACTCTCTGAAACTGTTCCTCTGACTCTCTGAAACTGATCCTCTGACTCTCTGAAACTGTTCCTCTGACTCTCTGAAACTGACCTCTGACTCTCTGAAACTGTTCCTCTGACTCTCTGAAACTGTTCCTCTGACTCTCTGAACTGTTCCTCTGACTCTCTGAAACTGTTCCTCTGACTCTCTGAAACTGATCCTCTGACTCTATGAAACTGTTCCTCTGACTCTCTGAACTGATCCTCATGACTCTATGAAACTGTTCTCTGACTCTCTGAAACTGTTCCTCTGACTCTCTGAAACTGATCCTCTGACTCTCTGAAACTGTCCTCTGACTCTCTGAAACTGTTCCTCTGTCTCTCTGAAACTGTTCCTCTGACTCTCTGAAACTGATCCTCTGACTCTCTGAAACTGATCCTCTGACTCTCTGAAACTGATCCTCTGACTCTCTGAAACTGTTCCTCTGACTCTTTGAAACTGTTCCTCTGACTCTCTGAAACTGTTGCTCTGACTCTCTGAAACTGTTCCTCTGACTCTCTGAAACTGATCCTCTGACTCTCTGAAACTGATCTCTGACTCTCTGAAACTGTTCCTCTGACTCTCTGAAACTGATCCTCTGACTCTCTGAAACTGATCCTCTGACTCTCTGAAACTGATCCTCTGACTCTCTGAAACTGTTCCTCTGACTCTCTGAAACTGTTCCTCTGACTCTCTGAAACTGATCCTCTGACTCTCTGAAACTGATCCTCTGACTCTCTGAAACTGTCCTCTGACTCTCTGAAACTGATCCTCTGACTCTCTGAAACTGATCCTCTGACTCTCTGAACTGATCCTCTGACTCTCTGAACTGATCCTCTGACTCTCTGAAACTGTTCCTCAGACTCTCTGAACTGTTCCTCTGACTCTCTGAAACTGATCCTCTGACTCTCTGAAACTGTTCCTCTGACTCTCTGAACTGATCCTCTGACTCTCTGAAACTGTTCCTCTGACTCTCTGAAACTGTTCCTCTGACCTCTGAAACTGTTCCTCTGACTCTCTGAAACTGTTCCTCTGACTCTCTGAAACTGATCCTCTGACTCTCTGAAACTGATCCTCTGACTCTCTGAAACTGTTCCTCTGACTCTCTGAAACTGATCCTCTGACTCTCTGAAACTGATCCTCTGACTCTCTGAAACTGATCCTCTGACTCTCTGAAACTGTCCTCTGACTCTCTGAAACTGTTCCTCTGACTCTCTGAAACTGTTCCTCTGACTCTCTGAAACTGTTCCTCTGACTCTCTGAAACTGATCCTCCTGACTCTCTGAAACGATCCTCTGACTCTCTGAAACTGATCCTCTGACTCTCTGAAACTGTTCTCTGACTCTCTGAAACTGTTCCTCTGACTCTCTGAAACTGTTCCTCTGACTCTCTGAAGAGTCCTCACAGACATGAGAGGTTTGTTCATGTAGATGTGTAAATACATTACATCTTAAGTTACGTGTGGCACTAACTTATCGCGTAACAACGCTTATTAACCACCTGTCGGCGTTCTGCAAACGGCGATTTAAAGTTAATACGGCGTTGAACAGCTCTGTATTCTGACACATTTGGCCTTCCATAGGAACTTAAATATTGAAGCGTCAAACTTCAGGCGTCTGGTGTGAACGCGGCCTAAGGTTGTTCACACCTTGTGTAATGACTTACTTTTGGTAAAATGCTTTCAACAGAATTCAAATTAGCCATTTTAATCTAGATAAATTCCAAATATACATTAAGATGAATCCAGATAAAAAAATTCATCTATGCCCACCACTCATTATGACCCTTATTTCCAGTTGTATATTTATTTGCACTATTTTTACACAGCCCAGCTGAAAATGCTTTGGCATAGTGTATGTACATTTTCAAATTTAAATTGGATGGCATCTGTGTTGTGAGATGACTCAAACGACATTGTTTTACAGAGTATTGTGAGTGTGTGTAGATACGTGTGTGTTTTGAAGTAGCCCAGATGTTTTGTGATTTGTTATTTGCCTCATTCATGCGGGCCTGTATTGTGTATATTGAAGTTCTAATACTAACATTATTCATTTTGGGCTAATATTGTCTTAAGATGAGCTGGAAATCTAAACCATTTCAACATTCTCTAATAGTTGTGATCGGTTTATGATCACCATTGCGGTTTAAAATAACGAGTGTCACGTAACTCGACCTCAGCTGTTTGCTTGAATTCGGTTTTATTTCTATTTGCAGCTGAATTTCTGATCATTTCGCGACACCTGACGTCACATGATTGCAGTGAGGTTTAAAAGGACGAAGCTTGTGACTGTGTATGATGACACGCACAGCACGTGTTTATTCTCCATTATTACAAACAGTGCGACAATTTAAAAAGACAAGACAGACATAAAAACCAAGACTAAAAGTAACTG
>CM065674.1:1933303-1935803 GCA_033220385.1 Triplophysa yarkandensis
TGTGTTGTGTTGTGATGGGTTGTGTTGTGGTGTCTTGTGGTGTGTTGTGTTGTGTTGTGGTGTGTTGTGTTGTGTCGTGTTGTGGTGTGTTGTGTTGGGTTGTGTCGAGTTGTGTTGTGTTGTGTTGTGTTGAGTTGAGTTGGGTTGTGTTGGTTGTGTTGTGTTGTTTTGTGTTGGGTTGTGTTGTGTTGGGTTTTGTTGGATTGTGTTGTGTTGTGTTGGGTGGGGTTGTGTTGAATTGTGGTGGGTTGTGGTGTGGTGTGGTGTGTTGTGTTGTGTTGGGTTGTGTTGTGTTGTGTTGTGTTGGATTGTGTTGGGCTGTGTTGTGTTGGATTGTGTTGGGTGGGGTTGTGTTGAGTTTTGGTGTGTTGTGTTGTGGTGTGTTGGGTTGGGTTGTGTCCGGTTGTGTTGGGTTGTGTCGGGTTGTGTCGAGTTGTGTCGTGTTGTGTTGAGTTGTGTTGTAATGTGTTGTTTTGGGTTGGGTTGTGTTGGGTTGTGTTGGATTGTGTTGGGTGGGGTTGTGTTGAATTGTGGTGGGTTGTGGTGTGGTGTGGTGTGGTGTGGTGTGTTGTGTTGTGTTGTGTTGTGTTGTGTTGTGTTGGGTTGTGTTGTGTTGTGTTGTGGGACATTAAAACTGCTTTACTTAACTCTTAGACGGCTAATGTTTAGGACTGGTTTCACTTCATATTTGACATAGAAAGACTTTTGGTTGTGTTAAATGTTGCCTAGTCGTGTTGTATTCTCTTACATTGTTCAAGTTTGGGTCTTCTTGAGATACACTTCATCCGTGTTGAGTCATGTTAGTTTGTGAACGTGAACCTCTGCTCTTTGTGATCTCTGTCCTCACTTTTTGGCAAGCGCACAGATCTCCCCTGTGATCGATAAACTGTCCCAACACACCTCCAGGGTCCAGTCACCCCAAACCTGTGGCCGTTACCCATCACATTTATCCCAGTGACTCTTTCACATGCTTGCGTAATAAAACATGTCTTCATAATCTCGGGATATATGAGAAATAGTTGACCCCGTATTGCATTGCTGGTGTTTCATTATTTGGGTCCCTTGTCTTGTTCGTCCGGTGGATGAACTAAGATATTAAAATGACGGCTATGTCTCTTTGTGTTTAGGAGTTGACCCTGACGGAAGGCAAAAAAATCTTTGCCAACTGGTTGAATCCACCTCCTCCAATTTATCTGCAGTTTTACTTCTTCAATGTCACCAATTCTGAAGCCTACCTGAAAGGAGCCAGACCTCATGTCACTGAGATGGGCCCGTACACCTACAGGTATTAACACAACATCAACGTATAGAAAACACACAAATCCAGCACTTGTCATCTAAAAGATAAGAGACACGTCTCTTAATGTTTTAAGGCTTTACATTCCATAATACAGACGGATTCTTCCGGACATTTGTTGTGTATATCAGCTGGACGTCACGCAGATGTGAAGGGTGTGTGTTTGTGTTTGCTTTCTTAAGCAAATATCAAAGTCTGTGGCGGTTTAACAGACGGACGCTTCACCAAGGGCGCTCGACAACCGAGCGTGTACATCACACTGGGAAATGGATAAGATAGTAAAGAGATCAATCGTTCCAAACATCTGCATAGTGTTCAGAGAATAAAATACAAGAAGAATGGGAAGTGTTGTGGTATTGGGCACGTCAGCTGTGTTTGTTTTGGTGTGATTTGGGTTTGGTTTCCTCTATAGTTGTAATGTATATGTGACGAGGTCATACATGAATCTACTCTTAATCAAATGTATGGGTCATTCTATAGAAACATCACATTTTCTGTCTCTAGTCTTAAAAAATACAAATTAGATTTATTCATTTAAAAGGAAACAGTATGTTATTTGAAGAATCAAATGTTACATTTTTATTAAATTATTTCATATATATAGAACTACAAAGGACCGAAAACTGCTCATCCCCACAGACATATACATAGAGAAAGTGCTTAAGTTTGATCAACTTAAACCCTTCAGAATATAAATGTATATATCATGTAAATCGTTTAAAAACTAATTAAATATAACATAAAAATATCCCACTGTCAGATATCAGAAATCTCCTCATTTATCTCATGATTTCATATCAAGCTGACGTCAATGCTGAGACTTAATTTATTGTTAAGGGATCGTAAAATACTAGAGGAGAAATGGATTAAACTACTTAATTTAGTAAGTAAACCATGATAACAATCTATGGTTTGATGCAGCAGCTGTACTTAGGGATATGGTTGATAATATATGTAAAAAATATAAAAATCATTAAGCTGTCATTTATGCATATTCATAAACAGCAAAGGTTATCTTGAAATGATTTAGTTTTAAATATTACAAAAAGACATACATTTAAAGACATCTTAGATACCAAAAGTGGCAGCTTCTGTAGAATGAGCCATATATATAATTGTAAATCTGATCATGTTTTGTGATTCAGACAGTACAGACCAAAACAACATGTGACTTTTCTGGACAACGGGACAAAAGTTTCTGCT
>CM065674.1:1940803-1963303 GCA_033220385.1 Triplophysa yarkandensis
CCCACTTTCTTTCCGGTCAGAAATAATAATTTAGTTGAAGTATAAGTGATGATGTGTTGCGGTTTGTCATGAGGTCAGAGGATTCTTTTGAAGATGATGATGTATTTCAGGAGCTCCTGTAGTCCTCTCTTTCGCTCACTTTCACCTGGCCGATAAGAAATACTCGGATGCTGTCGATGGGATTTCACCTGTTCATGAGCTCCATCAGACCTTTCTGGATCTGAATCCCGTAAGCACACATACGGTCATCTTCAGAACATCATTTAATGGATTCCCGAATCTAAAAACTCTCCTCTTGTTTATCTAAGACGATGGGTGCGCCCGTGCGTGCCATGAAGAGAGCCCAGATCAACATCCGTCTGGAGAGAATAACCGGCTTTCCGTGAGTAATGTCTTCCTATCTGATAGAATACGGATTAACTGTGCGGTTTTATCGTGTTAAAGGTCAGCGCATTGTTGTTTGTTCTCAGTTTGACCAGAAATCTCAACACCACCATCTTCCCTGTCGTGTTTATGAATGAGGTGAGAGAAACTCCGCCCACAGCCGTGACATCACAAGACGGTCACCTGTCGGTCAACACATCGTTCACAATTCTGCTGTCCGCTTTTCTTTTGTTTTAAAGAAACACTTACAGACATTCATTCTTGTTTTACACAAAAGGACATTTTTATTTTGCTATTCAGAGAACTATATCTAAATGATATAAATCTATTTCTTACTTTGTGTTTTTGTCTTGTTTCCCAAATTGAGCTTAGAATGTCATTAAATCAAGAGAAAATATCTTCAGAAGAACACCAGATTTACCCTCGGAATAAAGTCTGGTTTCTTTCCACCCTGGCAGATATTTCTTCTTGTTTTAGGCAATAACGAGTTTTTGTTTCTATAAAACAAGTGGTTTTGTGTCTCATGTAAATCTCTATTGATGATAGAGACTCGTTTGTAGAACCAAGACAAAAATATGTAAGTAAGAACCGATTTGTTCATTACGTTCTGTATTTCCAACAGCATGTTGTTCATCTTTATTAAAGTTTTGTGTTTGTTTGTCTTAGTCTGTGTTGATCGATGATGCGTCAGCGGCGAGGATTCAGAAACTTCTGTTGGTGGTGAATCTGGTCTCTTATTTCCCTCTGATTCTTGTGGCTCTGGGAGTTATTCTGCTCTTCGTCACCATCCTCCTCCTCAAGAGATTGAGAAAGAATGAGGTACGGGTCAAAGTTCAGCTTTCCATGAAATCACCCAACACTTTCCCACCGTCAGCAGAAAGACGTGACATTTGAAACTCACGGTGTGATATTGAAATATTGTGTGAAGTTCTCTGTGTTCTCTTGTGAAACACAAGTCTGCGTCTCGGGAACACAATGTGTCAATTCAAAAATTATATACAGAGACAAATTCTTTACTCATCTACTAAATGTCAATCATCAAGCTGAACATCACGTATTCTTACAGGGATGATGTTCTTTTTACAAAATGTGTTTTCATTAAATAGGACCATCTCAAAAGACTATAGATCTACTGCTTTATTTTCATCTGATCACTTGATCATATCCCTAATCTTTTATTTACATTTATATTTTGTCATTTAGCAGACGCTTTTATCCAAAGCGACTTACATTTACATTTACATTAAGTCATTTAGCAGACGCTTTTATCCAAAGCGACTTACAATAGTCGAGGAGACAATGAAGCGGTAAATAGCCGATACAACAATAGATGAACAAGTGCTACAACAATGTTACCGAGTTACACAGAGAGAGAAGTTACAAAAAGTATATATATAAATTTTTTTTTTTTTGGATAGAGTGAGTAGTTAGAAAAGAAGTGAGTTAGTGAGTTAGATGTAGTCGGAAAAGATGAGTTTTTAGGTGTACATGCACATCTCATGGAAAAACATCTCCGAGTGGGACGTTTTCACATTTCATCTCATTATCTGTTTTTGTTCTTTGGTTTAGTCTTCATCTGCAAAGAAAGACACATCATACTCACCCGTGAGCGGCAAACCAGACGATCCGGATGAGAAGAACGGAACATATATTGGATTGACCCCTGTGGATTTACAGAAGTCTTAAAACAGATCACGTGTGTGAGTGTGTGCGAGTAAATGAGTGTGTGTGACTATGACTAGTTTAAATCAATCGTGTGTCTGAGCAAGAGAGGTTTTCAGGATTTTAACACAATTCATTCATTCATCATCTGAACATGAATGACTGATGAGATTCATGAATGTGTGCGTCAGGTGATGAACATCTCTGCATATTAGAATCAAGTATTCAGCATTTGTGTCGTGAGATACGGATGTAAGCCGCACTTCATCTTTAAAGCACACACGACACTGACAGACGCTCTCAACTCAAATGAGACGTTCAGACTGAATATTTTACACCATAAACAACTGCATCATATTTCATTATCAAATACATAAATACACGAGTTTGAGTTTAGTTACCCGTTTGTCTTTAGGGAAGATATGTAAATGAATGTCTTTAGTCATTTCAGTCGGAATATTCACTTGACTCTCATAATAATCCTCAAGATATTTCACAACAATTTTAATTCATATTTGTTTTTATTTGCTTTGAAAAGATAAAAATAAGTATTATTAGACGAGTATTAAAAAGGACTGCAATCTTTTATTGTTACTGAATTCATATTTCAGACCATGTTCTGAAATATATGAAAATCTTTTTAATCTGTATCTTTTCGCTAGCAGATCAAGTATTTGAATGTTATTTTTCACAAGATGCTTCTTCATAAGAATAATAAATGAGTCACATCATTTCACCACCACATACATATATGAGGGTTTATAGTCATGTTACAATTAAATACACAATATTTTATTGAATAATGAAACTATACACTGTAACACACTGGTTCTCTCTGCTGGTCACTGATTTTTGTTTCAATTAATATTTGTTAATATTGCTTTCTGATGTGCCAAACATGATTTTCATACAAACACATGTTGACAGATGCTGCGACATCATTATGCACACATCAATGTGTCAGTCAATAAAACTCTATACTGTAGTATACCGTAGTATAGTATTATAGTATGTGAATCATGTGATATATTATCGATGTAAAGTGTGTTTCGCATCTAAAACATTTCAGATTTTTGCAAATGTCTTTTTTGCCTTTTAAAAGCTAAACCTGTATAAGTGAGCTGATCACTTCAGACTGTTTTTAACTGAATCTCTCTGCTGTTAGAGTTCTATATTTCTATATATTGAGACTGCACAAATAATTGTACAGTTTTGTATATACATGCTGTGGATTTATAAGAAAATGCAATAAAACTCTTTCTTAAAGACATGATTTGTAATACCTTGAAGAGTTTTTCTTTGGTGTGTGTGTGGGGTTTTGGGTTAAACATGAAAGTTATGATATGACATTTATCTGTACATGCAAATATTATAATGAGTCTCGCACTTCTTTATGTACAGATCTATTAAAGTGTTATAGGGAATAAAATTATAATAATAATAATATAATAAACCTATTGTTGTATCGGCTATTTACCGCTTCATTGTCTCCTCGACTATTGTAAGTCGCTTTGGATAAAAGCGTCTGCTAAATGACTAAATGTAAATGTAAAAACAAAGAGAAACAAATGTGTATTTAAATATTATTTTGCACATTGCTGTAAATAGTAATAAAGAGTTTAAAATACCCTAAACACACTTGTTGGGATGTCTTTAGTGTTTTGAACTCTTGTCCAGATGATGGCAGCATGAGATAATAAATATAACAGTGCTTTAAACTCATTTAACTGTTTACATTACACACTTGATAAGTGTGAGTTTTTATTTTCACTGATAACATAAATAATTGTCACTAAGTGAACATGTTTTGGTACTCCACGTGCGTCCTAAACTACACTGCACTGCACGTGTCCCCACGTTTGCCCTTTCCAATATGGCGGCGGGATTCGTGTAGTCTCGCGATACTTCACGTCGGTCTGCGCCTGCGCAGTGTAGCTCAGTCTGTATTCAGCTCTTGTGACGTCAGGTGAGCACTTGATATATTTATGTGTTTAAAACAGTTTAACTGTACGCACACCATCTGCTTTTATCACATATGATCAATAATTACCATTATTTATATGATAAAGTGTGTGTCGTTCTTTAGATAACTTTTATTAGAATAGACAGGATGTTAGCAGTTAGGGTTAGCATGATGCTAGCACACAGATTGGATTGTTTCTTTATGACTCATAACTTGAATAAAACTTAAATCTGTGACGGAATGTATCATTATTGATGTGTTTGATTGATTATTGGAGGTGTTTTGCTTTAGTGATCGGTTTGAGAGATGGTTTGTATTCCCTGTATTGTGATTCCTGTGCTGCTGTGGGTGTACAAGCGTTTCCTGGAGCCCTACATCTATCCCATAATCCATCCCATAATCACACGCCTGTGGAGTAAAAGTGCCGTGGATCAGACACACAAACACAAACCAGTGAGTCAAATATTCTTTATTACACTATATTATAATATTCTTTATTACACTATATTATAATATTCTTTATTACACTATATTATAATATTCTTTATTACACTATATTATAATATTCTTTATTACACTATATTATAATGTTCTTTATTACACTATATTATAATATTCTTTATTACACTATATTATAATATTCTTTATTACACTATATTATAATATTCTTTATAACACTATATTATAATATTCTTTATTACACTATATTATAATATTCTTTATTACACTATATTATAATATTCTTTATAACACTATATTATAATATTTTTTATTACACTATATTATAATATTCTTTATTACACTATATTATAATATTCTTTATAACACTATATTATAATATTTTTTATTACACTATATTATAATATTCTTTATTACACTATATTATAATATTCTTTATTACACTATATTATAATATTCTTTATTACACTATATTATAATATTCTTTATTACACTATATTATAATATTCTTTATTACACTATATTATAATATTCTTTATTACACTATATTATAATATTCTTTATTACACTATATTATAATATTCTTTATTACACTATATTATAATATTCTTTATAACACTATATTATAATATTCTTTATTACACTATATTATAATATTCTTTATTACACTATATTATAATATTCTTTATTACACTATATTATAATATTCTTTATAACACTATATTATAATATTCTTTATTACACTATATTATAATATTCTTTATAACACTATATTATAATATTCTTTATAACACTATATTATAATCTTTATTACACTATATTATAATATTCTTTATTACACTATATTATAATATTCTTTATTACACTATATTATAATATTCTTTATTACACTATATTATAATATTCTTTATTACACTATATTATAATATTCTTTATTACACTATATTATAATATTCTTTATAACACTATATTATAATATTCTTTATAACACTATATTATAATATTCTTTATTACACTATATTATAATATTCTTTATTACACTATATTATAATATTCTTTATTACACTATATTATAATATTCTTTATTACACTATATTATAATATTCTTTATTACACTATATTATAATATTCTTTATTACACTATATTATAATATTCTTTATTACACTATATTATAATATTCTTTATTACACTATATTATAATATTCTTTATTACACTATATTATAATATTCTTTATAACACTATATTATAATATTTTTTATTACACTATATTATAATATTCTTTATTACACTATATTATAATATTCTTTATTACACTATATTATAATATTCTTTATTACACTATATTATAATATTCTTTATTACACTATATTATAATATTCTTTATTACACTATATTATAATATTCTTTATTACACTATATTACAATATTCTTTATTACACTATATTATAATATTCTTTATAACACTATATTATAATATTCTTTATTACACTATATTATAATATTCTTTATAACACTATATTATAATATTCTTTATAACACTATATTATAATGTTCTTTATTACACTATATTACAATATTCTTTATTACACTATATTATAATATTCTTTATTACACTATATTACAATATTCTTTATAACACTATATTATAATATTCTTTATAACACTATATTATAATATTCTTTATTACACTATATTATAATATTCTTTATAACACTATATTATAATATTCTTTATTACACTATATTATAATGTTCTTTATTACACTATATTATAATGTTCTTTATTACATTATATTATAATATTCTTTATTACACTATATTATAATATTCTTTATTACACTATATTATAATGTTCTTTATTACACTATATTATAATATTCTTTATTACACTATATTACAATATTCTTTATAACACTATATTATAATATTCTTTATAACACTATATTATAATATTCTTTATTACACTATATTATAATATTCTTTATTACACTATATTATAATATTCTTTATTACACTATATTATAATATTCTTTATTACACTATATTATAATATTCTTTATTACACTATATTATAATATTCTTTATTACACTATATTATAATATTCTTTATTACACTATATTATAATATTCTTTATTACACTATATTATAATGTTCTTTATTACACTATATTATAATGTTCTTTATTACACTATATTATAATGTTCTTTATTACACTATATTATAATGTTCTTTATTACACTATATTATAATGTTCTTTATTACACTATATTATAATGTTCTTTATTACACTATATTATAATGTTCTTTATTACACTATATTATAATGTTCTTTATTACACTATATTATAATGTTCTTTATTACACTATATTATAATGTTCTTTATTACACTATATTATAATGTTCTTTATTACACTATATTATAATATTCTTTATTACACTATATTATAATATTCTTTATTACACTATATTATAATATTCTTTATAACACTATATTATAATATTCTTTATAACACTATATTATAATCTTTATTACACTATATTATAATATTCTTTATTACACTATATTATAATGTTCTTTATTACACTATATTATAATGTTCTTTATTACACTATATTATAATATTCTTTATAACACTATATTATAATATTCTTTATTACACTATATTAAAATATTCTTTATTACACTATATTATAATATTCTTTATTACACTATATTATAATATTCTTTATTACACTATATTATAATATTCTTTATAACACTATATTATAATGTTCTTTATAACACTATATTACAATATTCTTTATTACACTATATTACAATATTCTTTATTACACTATATTATAATATTCTTTATTACACTATATTATAATATTCTTTATTACACTATATTATAATATTCTTTATTACACTATATTATAATATTCTTTATTACACTATATTATAATATTCTTTATTACACTATATTATAATGTTCTTTATTACACTATATTATAATGTTCTTTATTACACTATATTATAATGTTCTTTATTACACTATATTATAATGTTCTTTATTACACTATATTATAATGTTCTTTATTACACTATATTATAATATTCTTTATTACACTATATTATAATATTCTTTATTACACTATATTATAATATTCTTTATTACACTATATTATAATATTCTTTATTACACTATATTATAATATTCTTTATTACACTATATTATAATATTCTTTATTACACTATATTATAATGTTCTTTATTACACTATATTATAATGTTCTTCATTACACTATATTATAATGTTCTTCATTACACTATATTATAATGTTCTTCATTACACTATATTATAATGTTCTTTATTACACTATATTATAATGTTCTTTATTACACTATATTATAATGTTCTTTATTACACTATATTATAATGTTCTTTATTACACTATATTATAATGTTCTTTATTACACTATATTATAATGTTCTTTATTACACTATATTATAATGTTCTTTATTACACTATATTATAATGTTCTTTATTACACTATATTATAATGTTCTTTATTACACTATATTATAATGTTCTTTATTACACTATATTATAATGTTCTTTATTACACTATATTATAATGTTCTTTATTACACTATATTATAATATTCTTTATTACACTATATTATAATATTCTTTATTACACTATATTATAATATTCTTTATTACACTATATTATAATATTCTTTATTACACTATATTATAATATTCTTTATTACACTATATTATAATATTCTTTATTACACTATATTATAATATTCTTTATTACACTATATTATAATATTCTTTATTACACTATATTATAATGTTCTTTATTACACTATTAATAGTATAATATAATATTATAATATTCTTTATAACACTATTAATAGTATAATATAATATTATAATATTCTTTATAACACTATTAAAAGTATAATATAATATTATAATATTCTTTATAACACTATTAAAAGTATAATATAATATTGTAATATTCTTTATAACACTATTAATAGTATAATATAATATTATAATATTCTTTATAACACTATTAATAGTATAATATAATATTATAATATTCTTTATAACACTATTAATAGTATAATATAATATTACAATATTCTTTATAACACTATTAATAGTATAATATAATATTACAATATTCTTTATAACACTATTAATAGTATAATATAATATTATAATATTCTTTATAACACTATTAATAGTATAATATAATATTATAATATTCTTTATAACACTATTAAAAGTATAATATTATATTATAATATTCTTTATTACACTATTAATAGTATAATATTATATTATAATATTCTTTATTACACTATTAATAGTATAATATAATATTATAATATTCTTTATAACACTATTAATAGTATAATATAATATTATAATATTCTTTATAACACTATTAATAGTATAATATTATATTATAATATTCTTTATAACACTATTAATAGTATAATATAATATTATAATATTCTTTATAACACTAATAATAGTATAATATAATATTACAATATTCTTTATAACACTATTAATAGTATAATATAATATTACAATATTCTTTATAACACTATTAATAGTATAATATAATATTATAATATTCTTTATAACACTATTAATAGTATAATATAATATTATAATATTCTTTATAACACTATTAAAAGTATAATATTATATTATAATATTCTTTATTACACTATTAATAGTATAATATTATATTATAATATTCTTTATTACACTATTAATAGTATAATATAATATTATAATATTCTTTATAACACTATTAATAGTATAATATAATATTATAATATTCTTTATAACACTATTAATAGTATAATATTATATTATAATATTCTTTATAACACTATTAATAGTATAATATAATATTATAATATTCTTTATAACACTAATAATAGTATAATATAATATTACAATATTCTTTATAACACTATTAATAGTATAATATAATATTACAATATTCTTTATAACACTATTAATAGTATAATATAATATTATAATATTCTTTATAACACTATTAATAGTATAATATAATATTATAATATTCTTTATAACACTATTAAAAGTATAATATTATATTATAATATTCTTTATTACACTATTAATAGTATAATATTATATTATAATATTCTTTATTACACTATTAATAGTATAATATAATATTATAATATTCTTTATAACACTATTAATAGTATAATATTATATTATAATATTCTTTATAACACTATCAATAGTATAATATAATATTATAATATTCTTTATAACACTATTAAGAGAAATGAAGACATTTAGAGACGGTCACAGCGTTATAAACATGTGGTTTTATGTTCATAGCTCACTCCATGTTTCTTATTCTCAGGATGAATGTAACGGAACAGCCAACGGACCCAAAACAGTTTCCGATAAAAAAGCAGACTGACCGACATCATGGAGGAACAATCATCTCCTGGATTTTAATCTTGTAGATATCAGATTTGATTAGGAGTTTTGTAAATTATTAATAATTGTCAGCGGAAACACAGATCAATAATATATACTTACAAACTAAATCAATTTAAAACAAATATTACTTGACATGAATAGCATTAAAATGCTTTAATAACCGTGAGAATATATAGATTGTGTTTTTATCATTCCACTTTTATGATTTATTTATAGTTTAGTTCAGATCTTCTATCTTGCAGAATAACTATGTTCAAGTTTCTTAACCTAATCCAAAAATAAAGATGTGAAACTTCTACTGGGGGTTATTGGTTTTTCTCTGGCTGTAAGGAGTATGTTTGGGGTAAGTCATGGCCCAGTTTGACTCCTAACCCTAGGGTTGTTGGTCGTCAATATCATGAATACCAATTCTGTGTGTGTGCGCGTGTGTTCACTTTTCTGTGTGTGTGCACGTGTGTTCACTTCTGTGTGTGTGTGTGTGTGTGAGTGCGTGTGTTCACTTCTGTGTGTGTGTGTGTGTGTGTGTGTGTGTGTGTGTTCACTTCTCTCTGTGTGTGTGTGTGTGTGTGTTCACTTCTGTGTGTGTGTGTGTGTGTGCGTGTGTTCACTTCTGTGTGTGTGCGCGTGTGTGCGTGTGTTCACTTCTCTGTGTGTGTGCGTGCGTTCACTTCTCTGTGTGTGCGTGTGTGTGTTCACTTCTCTTTGTGTGTGTTCACTTCTCTCTGTGTGTGTGTGTGTGTGTGTGTGTTCACTTCTCTCTGTGTGTGTGTGTGTGTGTGTGTGTGTGTGTGTGTGTACACTTCTGTGTGTGTGCGCGTGTGTTCACTTTTCTGTGTGTGTGCACGTGTGTTCACTTCTGTGTGTGTGTGTGTGTGTGAGTGCGTGTGTTCACTTCTGTGTGTGTGTGTGTGTGTTCACTTCTCTGTGTGTGTGTGTGTGTGTTCACTTCTGTGTGTGTGTGTGTGTGTGTGTGTGCGTGTGTTCACTTCTGTGTGTGTGCGTGCGTGCGTGTGTTCACTTCTCTGTGTGTGTGCGTGCGTTCACTTCTCTGTGTGTGCGTGTGTGTGTTCACTTCTCTTTGTGTGTGTTCACTTCTCTCTGTGTGTGTGTGTGTGTGTTCACTTCTCTGTGTGTGTGTGTGTGCGCGTGCGTGTGTTCACTTCTCTCTGTGTGTGTGCGTGTGTTCACTTCTCTCTCTGTGTGTGTGCGTGTGTTCACTTCTCTCTGTGTGTGTGTGTTCACTTCTCTCTCTGTGTGTGTGTGTGTGTGTGTTCACTTCTCTCTGTGTGTGTGTTCACTTCTCTCTGTGTGTGTGTGTGTGTGTGTGTGTGTGTTCACTTCTCTCTCTCTCTGTGTGTGTGTTCACTTCCCTGTGTGTGTGTGTGTTCACTTCTCTCTCTCTCTCTGTGTGTGTGTGTGTTCACTTCTCTCTCTGTGTGTGTGTGTGTGTGTGTTCACTTCTCTCTGTGTGTGTGTGTGTTCACTTCTCTCTGTGTGTGTGTGTTCACTTCTCTGTGTGTGTGTGTGTTCACTTCTCTCTCTCTCTGTGTGTGTGTGTGTGTGTGTGTTCACTTCTCTCTCTCTGTGTGTGTGTGTGTGTGTGTGTTCACTTCTCTCTCTGTGTGTGTGTGTGTGTGTGTGTGTTCACTTCTCTCTCTGTGTGTGTGCGTGTGTTCACTTCTCTCTCTCTGTGTGTGTGTGTGTGTGTGTGTTCACTTCTCTCTCTGTGTGTGTGTTCACTTCTCTCTGTGTGTGTGTGTGTGTTCACTTCCCTGTGTGTGTTCACTTCTCTCTATGTGTGTGTGTGTGTGTGTGTGTGTGTGTGTTCACTTCTCTCTCTCTGTGTGTGTGTGTGTGTGTGTGTGTGTGTGTGTGTGTGTGTGTGTGTTCACTTCTCTCTCTCTGTGTGTGTGTTCACTTCTGTGTGTGTGTGTGTTCACTTCTGTGTCTGTGTGTTCACTTCTGTGTGTGTGCGTGCGTGTGTGTGTGTTCACTTCTCTCTCTCTCTGTGTGTGTGTTCACTTCTCTGTGTGTGTGTGTGTGTGTGTGTGTGTGTGTGTGTGTGTGTGTTCACTTCTGTGTGTGTGTGTGTGTGTGTACTTTGTATGGGTTGAATTGAGAGCATATATTGTGAGTATGGGTCACTATACTTTATCTGCTACTACTGAATGTTAATAGTTATAA
Organism: Triplophysa yarkandensis; assembly: GCA_033220385.1. Taxonomy (NCBI): domain Eukaryota; kingdom Metazoa; phylum Chordata; class Actinopteri; order Cypriniformes; family Nemacheilidae; genus Triplophysa; species Triplophysa yarkandensis. The sequence continues at coordinate 1,952,964 of CM065674.1, forward strand.
TAATAACATATTTAAAAGTGTATTATAGGCTGGTTTTGGAAATAAAATTAAGATATTTAAATGTTTGTGTGATCTTTAAAGTATTTTTATATTCATGTAGAGATTTTATGTTACAGGATATATCCCATAATCGTTCTCTAGTTGATATTTAACATTAGTTTATGAGTTTATACAAGTGATTAATGGTCATTTATCTCTCGCGCTGTGTCTCTGACTTCCGGTCAGCGGAACACGTCAACAGGTTGTGACGTCACGAGCACAAAACTACATTATAACACAGACATTATAACGCACACAATATGAGTTGAGCCGCAGCGCGCCCCCTGCAGGCGGAACTACGTCACATCCGCTCGTTCACGTGTCAGTCTCTCAGCGTGCGCGCGCAGTCTCGAGCGCATAAATAAAGATTAAAGATGGCGGCGGTTCTGGATTGTCGGGATCCGAAACTTCCCGTGGAAACCCAAAGTCCAGCGGTCCGGAAACACGCTGAGATCCGCGGCTTCCGGTTCTGATCGTGCGCGGATGGGTTACACACTTACTGTCGTCACTCTTAATCATCTGATCTGAGGTCATCCGAACCTGTCTGATGTGAGCCCGAACCGGGTTTCGTTGATCCGGATCGGGATGTATTTCTTGAGCGGTTGGCCCCGGAAGCTGCTGTGTCCCCTCAGGAGCAGCGAGCGGCCCTTCAGGATCGAGTCCAGCTCGCGACGCTTCTATGTGTGTGTGCTGTCTGCCAGTCACATCAGTCTCTGGTTCAGCAGGGTAACAACACTACACAACACTATACATCACAACACTACACAACACTACACAACACTACACAACACTATACATCACAACACTACACAACACTATACATCACATCACTATACATCACAACACTACACAACACTATACATCACAACACTACACAACACTATACATCACTATACATCACAACACTACACAACACACTACACAACACTATACATCACAACACTACACAACACTATACATCACAACACTACACAACACACTACACAACACTATACATCACAACACTACACAACACTATACATCACAACACTACACAACACTATACATCACTATACATCACAACACTACACAACACACTACACAACACTATACATCACAACACTACACAACACTACACAACACACTACACAACACTATACATCACAACACTACACAACACTATACATCACAACACTACACAACACTATACATCACTATACATCACAACACTACACAACACACTACACAACACTATACATCACAACACTACACAACACTATACATCACAACACTACACAACACTATACATCACAACACTACACAACACTATACATCACTACACTATACATCACAACACTACACTACACTATACATCACAACACTACACAACACTATACATCACAACACTACACAACACTACACTACACTATACATCACAACACTACACAACACACTACACAACACTATACATCACAACACTACACTACACTATACATCACAACACTACACAACACTATACATCACAACACTACACAACACTACACAACACTATACATCACAACACTACACAACACTACACAACACTATACATCACAACACTACACAACACACTACACAACACACTACACAACACTATACAACACTATACATCACAACACTACACAACACACTACACAACACTATACATCACAACACTATACATCACAACACTATACATCACAACACTACACAACACTACACAACACTATACATCACAACACTACACAACACTACACAACACTACACAACACTATACATCACAACACTACACAACACTATACATCACAACACTACACAACACTATACATCACAACACTACACAACACTATACATCACAACACTACACAACACTACACTACACTATACATCACAACACTACACAACACTACACAACACTACACAACACTATACATCACAACACTACACAACACTACACAACACTATACATCACAACACTACACTACACTACACAACAACACTACACTACAACACTACACAACAACACTACACAACACAACACACTACACATCACAACACTACACAACACACTACACATCACAACTCTACACATCACAACACTTCACATCACAACACTACACAACACTACACAACACATCACAACTCTACACATCACAACACTACACATCACAACACTACACATCACATCACAACACTACACAACACAACTCTACACATCACAACTCTACACAACACTACACAACACAGTACACTACACAACACTACACAACTCTACACTACACAACAACACATCACTACACATCACAACTCTACACATCACAACACTACACAACACAGTACACTACACAACTCTACACTACACAACACTACACAACTCTACACTACACAACAACACATCACTACACTACACAACAACACGTCACAACACTACACAACTCTACACAACACATCACTACACAACTCTACACTACACAACACACTACACTACACAACTCTACACTACACTACACTACACAACTCTACACTACACAACTCTACACAACACTACACTACACAACTCTACACTACACAACACACTACACAACTCTACACAACACTACACAACTCTACACTACACAACTCTACACTACACAACAACGCTACACAACTCTACACTACACTACACAACACTACACAACTCTACACTACACAACAAAACATCACAACACTACACAACTCTACACTACACAACACACTACACAACTCTACACTACACTACACAACTCTACACTACACAACTCTACACTACACAACAACGCTACACAACTCTACACTACACAACACTACACAACTCTACACTACACAATAACACATCACAACACTACACAACTCTATACATCACAACACTACACAACTCTCCACTACACAACTCTACACATCACAACTCTACACAACACATCACTACACAACACTATACATCACATCACAACACTACACAACCACACTACACAACGCTACACTACACAACACTACTCATCACTACACTACACAACACAACACTATACATCACTACACTACACAACACTCTATACATCACTAAACAACACTACACTACACTACACTACACTACACTACACTAAACAACACTACACTACACTACACTACACTACACTACACTACACTACACTACACTAAACAACACTACACTACACTACACTACACTACACTACACTACACTACACTACACTAAACAACACTACACTACACTACACTACACTACACTACACTACACTACACTACACTACACTACACTAAACAACACTACACTACACTACACTACACTACACTACACTACACTACACAACACTACACTACACTACACTACACTACACTACACTACACTACACTACACTAAACAACACTACACTACACTACACTACACTACACTACACTACACTACACTACACTACACTACACTACACTAAACAACACTACACTACACTACACTACACTACACTACACCACACTACACCACACTAAACAACACTACACTACACCACACCACACTAAACAACACTACATTACACCACATTACACTACACCACACTACACAACACTACACCACACTACACCACACTAAACAACACTACACTACACCACACTAAACAACACTTCACTACACCACATTACACTACACCACACTACACAACACTACACCACACTACACAACACTACACCACACTACACAACACTACACCACACTACACAACACTACACCACACTACACCACACTAAACAACACTACACTACACCACACTAAACAACACTTCACTACACCACATTACACTACACCACACTACACAACACTACACCACACTACACCACACTAAACAACACTACACTACACCACACTAAACAACACTACACCACACTACACAACACTACACAACATCTCTATTATGGGATGTTACTTTCTTCTCAACCATCTCAGATGGGTTTGACTTCTCATCAATATGGATTGACAGGGATGAAACTGACCCAGGATCAGCTTTATTAATGACGACAGATGTCGATGTTGACCTTTGATCAATAAACAACAAGCAGGAAAAATCCCTTAAGCAAGACTTTCACTTCACTGGAGTTTGTGTCGTGTTGTGTCGTGTAGTATAGTGTACAGACAGACAGACTGATAGGGACAGACACGGACAGACCGGGATAGACACAGACAGACAGACAGGGATAGACAGACAGACAGGGATAGACACAGACAGACAGACAGGTATAGACACAGACAGACAGAAGGGGATAGACACGGGCGGACAGACAGACAGACAGACAGGGATATACATGGACAGACAGACAGGGATAGACATGGACGGACAGAAAGGGATAGACATGGATGGACAGAAAGGGATAGACATTGACGGACAGACAGGGATAGACACGGACGGACAGGGATAGACACAGACAGACAGACAGACTGGTATAGACACCGACAGACAGAAAGGGATAGACACGGACGGACAGAAAGGGATAGACACGGACGGACAGAAAGGGATAGACACGGACGGACAGAAAGGGATAGACACGGACGGACAGAAAGGGATAGACATGGACGGACGGACAGGGATAGACATGGACGGACGGACAGGGATAGACACGGACGGACAGGGATAGACACAGACAGACAGACAAACAAACAGACAGGGATAGACACGGACAGAAAGGGGTAGACACGGACAGACAGGGATAGACACGGACAGACAGACAGACAGACAGACAGACAGACAGACAGACAGACAGACAGACAGACAGACAGACAGACAGACAGACAGGGATATACATGGACAGACAGACAGGGATATACATGGACGGACAGACAGGGATATACATGGACGGACAGAAAGGGATAGACATGGATGGACAGAAAGGGATAGACATTGACGGACAGACAGGGATAGACACGGACGGACAGGGATAGACACAGACAGACAGACAGACTGGTATAGACACCGACAGACAGAAAGGGATAGACACGGACGGACAGAAAGGGATAGACACGGACGGACAGAAAGGGATAGACACGGACGGACAGAAAGGGATAGACACGGACGGACAGAAAGGGATAGACATGGACGGACAGAAAGGGATAGACATGGACGGACGGACAGGGATAGACATGGACGGACAGGGATAGACACGGACGGACAGGGATAGACACAGACAGACAGACAAACAAACAGACAGGGATAGACACGGACAGAAAGGGGTAGACACGGACAGACAGGGATAGACACGGACAGACAGACAGACAGACAGACAGACAGACAGACAGACAGACAGACAGACAGACAGACAGACAGACAGACAGACAGACAGACAGACAGACAGACAGACAGACAGGGATAAACACAGACGGAAAGACAGACAGGGATAGACAAGAACAGCAGGGGATGGACACGGACAGACAGACAGACAGACAGGGATAGACACATACAGACAGATCGAAAGACAAACAGACAGGGATAGACACGGACAGACAGGGATAGACACGGACAGACAGGGATAGACACGGACAGACAGACAGACAGACAGGGATAAACACAGACGGAAAGACAGACAGGGATAGACAAGAACAGCAGGGGATGGACACGGACAGACAGACAGACAGACAGACAGGGATAGACACGGACAGACAGACAGGGATAGACACGGACAGACAGATAGACAAACAGACAGGGATAGACACGGACAGACAGATAGACAAACAGACAGGGATAGACACGGACAGACAGATAGACAAACAGACAGGGATGGACACCGTCAGACAGACAAACAGACAGGGATGGACACGGACAGACAGACAAACAGACAGGGATAGACACGGACAGACAGACAGATAGACATAGACAGACAGGGATAGACATGGATAGACAGACCGGGATAGACAAACAGACAGGGATAGACAGACAGGAACTGAATCTCTAAGCTCTACTTGGATTGTCAGTTGAGACACTTTGGTAAAGTTAGTGTTTTTTCCTGGAGTGGAGTTAACTTCTGTTCATCCGTCTGATGTGTGAGAACAAATTCCTGATCACTGATGTGTTTATAAACAAACAGTCTAAGAAAATACTTCCAGGCGATTGTTTCTACTTCCTGTCTCATAGGAAATGACCCCCACAGTCACTTCCTATAATGCAAGCCTCTGTTGTATACTGCAGTGTAAAGATGTGTGTTAAAAAACACAGCGTACACACACACACACACACACACACACCAAAGCACCAGTGTCAAGTCTGTACAAGTCTGGAGTCACACGAGCACAGACATGCAGTGGTGTGCCACATGTTAAAAACACGTCTTCTCTCATGACAAGTGGCTTGAAAATGTTCTTCCTGTGTAGAGTAATGGAGAGAACAGTTTTTGTGTTCTGAATTGAACATGATGATGATAACCTGATAACCTGAGGATCACCTACATGTTATTTATCAGAGAACTGTGATTTTGTCATGTGATTCCATCACTTTACTGTGGGTACTGCAGGAAACATCTCACAATAAAGTGTTGTGTTTGGGTCAGATTTGATCTGATTTACTTGTGTTGCATGTAAGCAGTCGCACTGAATTCAGATTCACTTCACTGACACTTTCAACTTATGTTGTGAATCTTTCAAGGACTATGTGGAATTTCAAACCTCTCTGACCTTTATGAATACTGCGTACACACACACACACACACACACACACACACACACATACACACATATGTGTGTGTGTGTAAGCATTCATTCACTTCACACTAGCTATTTAGGATCAAGAGTGTGTATAACATAAATTTTATCAGATGTATTTCCTTATCATTTCTTCTCTCTGTGTTTGTGTAGCCCAGTGTCCTGATCGTGAGTTATATTGAATCTGGAAAGGCGGCTGGACAGTTCGGCTCTTATCAGCAGGCTGAATGGAAGCCGGACGACTCCATGATCGCCGTATCGGTGAGTCTTTATCTTCTTAACCACAACCGAAACATCCAAAAACCTTTCTCTAGAGAACACATCCTACACACACGACTGTCACGATAACTTCTTATTATTATCAGATTCAGTGTGTGGTGTGTTCGAACGAGTGAATTGTAAGAGTTAGTAGAATAGCTGTCAGCTGGAGAACACATCATCTGTCTGTGTCTTTGTTAGTCTGTATAATAACTGTTTGACAGACAGACAATCAGCGATGAGGAAAGACTGCTCATCTCTGTTCAGACTCTGTGATTGACAGGTGTGAATAGACAAACAATGTTCACACGGAGAGAGAGAGAGACAGAGACAGAGAGGAGACACAGAGACAGAGAGGAGACACAGAGAGAGAGAGAGAGACAGAGAGGAGACACGGAGAGCGAGAGAGACAGAGAGGAGACACGGAGAGAGAGAGACAGAGATGAGATACGGAGAGAGAGAGAGACACGGAGAGAGAGAGACAGAGAGAGAGAGACAGAGAGAGAGAGACAGAGAGGAGACACGGAGAGAGAGAGACAGAGATGAGACACGGAGAGAGAGAGAGACACGGAGAGAGAGAGACAGAGAGGAGACATGGAGAGAGAGAGAGAGACAGAGAGGAGACACGGAGAGAGAGAGACAGAGAGGAGACACGGAGAGAGAGAGACAGAGATGAGACACAGAGAGAGAGAGAGACAGAGAGGAGACAGGGAGAGAGAGAGAGAGACAGAGAGGAGACACGGAGAGAGAGAGAGACAGAGAGGAGACACGGAGAGAGAGAGACAGAGATGAGACACGGAGAGAGAGAGAGACACGGGGAGAGAGAGAGAGAGACAGAGAGGAGACACGGAGAGAGAGAGAGAGAGAGAGAGAGAGAGAGAGAGAGAGAGAGAGAGAGAGAGAGAGACAGAGAGGAGACACGGAGAGAGAGAGAGACAGAGAGGAGACACGGAGAGAGAGAGAGACAGAGAGGAGACACGGAGAGAGAGAGAGAGAGAGAGGAGACACGGAGAGAGAGAGAGACAGAGAGGAGACACGGAGAGAGAGAGGCAAAGAGGAGACACGGAGAGAGAGAGACAGAGAGGAGACACGGAGAGAGAGAGACAGAGAGGAGACACGGAGAGAGAGAGACAGAGAGGAGACACGGAGAGAGAGAGACAGAGAGGAGACACGGAGAGAGAGAGAGAGACAGAGAGGAGACACGGAGAGAGAGAGAGAGACAGAGAGGAGACACGGAGAGAGAGAGAGAGAGACAGAGAGGAGACACGGAGAGAGAGAGAGAGACAGAGAGGAGACACGGAGAGAGAGAGAGAGACAGAGAGGAGACACGGAGAGAGAGAGAGAGAGAGAGAGAGACAGAGAGGAGACACGAAGAGAGAGAGAGACAGAGAGGAGACACAGAGAGAGAGAGAGACAGAGAGGAGACACGGAGAGAGAGAGAGACAGAGAGGAGACACGGAGAGAGAGAGAGACAGAGAGGAGACACGGAGAGAGAGTGAGACAGAGGAGACACAGGGACAGAGAGACAGAGAGGAGACACAGGGACAGAGAGACAGAGAGGAGACACAGGGACAGACAGACAGACAGACAGAGAGGAGACACGGGGACAGACAGACAGAGAGGAGACACGGGGACAGACAGACAGAGAGGAGACAAGGGGACAGAGAGACAGAGAGGAGACATGGGGACAGACAGACAGAGAGACAGAGAGGAGACACGGGGACAGAGAGACAGAGAGGAGACACGGGGACAGAGAGACAGAGAGGAGACACGGTGACAGAGAGACAGAGAGACAGAGAGGAGACACGGGGACAGAGAGACAGAGAGGAGACACGGGGACAGAGAGACAGAGAGGAGACACGGGGACAGAGAGACAGAGAGGAGACACGGGGACAGGGAGACAGAGAGGAGACACGGGGACAGGGAGACAGAGAGGAGACACGGGGACAGAGAGACAGAGAGGAGACACGGGGACAGAGAGACAGAGAGGAGACACGGGGACAGAGAGACAGAGAGGAGACACGGGGACAGGGAGACAGAGAGGAGACACGGGGACAGAGAGACAGAGAGGAGACACGGGGACAGAGAGACAGAGAGGAGACACGGGGACAGAGAGACAGAGAGGAGACACGGGGACAGGGAGACAGAGAGGAGACACGGGGACAGACAGACAGAGAGGAGACACGGGGACAGACAGACAGAGAGGAGACACGGGGACAGACAGACAGAGAGGAGACACGGGGACAGAGAGACAGAGAGGAGACACGGGGACAGGGAGACAGAGAGGGGAGACAGAGAGGGGAGACGGGGACAGGGAGACAGAGAGGAGACACGGGGACAGGGAGACAGAGAGGGGAGACAGAGAGGGGAGACAGAGAGGGGAGACAGAGAGGGGAGACAGAGAGGGGAGACAGAGAGGGGAGACAGAGAGGGGAGACAGAGAGGGGAGACAGAGAGGGGAGACAGAGAGGGGAGACAGAGAGGGGAGACAGAGAGGGGAGACAGAGAGGGGAGACAGAGAGGGGAGACAGAGGGGAGACAGAGAGGAGACACAGGGTCCAGTCAGGTCTGGTCAGCAGTGTCATGTGTTCTGAGACACCTGAGATCAGAGTTTCCACACGCTTCGAATGACAGATTGGCTTTCATCGGGACATTCTAAGAGAAGAACTGATACTGAGTATGGAATCATTTGTCCAGGATGTTTGCATCTTGTACAGTTTACTCTGTGTCAAGTGTTTGTGTTTTAGAAATGTTCGGTCTGCAGTAACTTCTCTCTCTTATGAAGCATTATGGGTTATATTGGCACTTGAGTTGTATCCGTAAGATTCCCGTGAGTCGTGTAGTTGGCTGAACTTCAGAAACACAACAGAACTGTGTGGGAGAGTGACATAACATTCATGAATATTTCCCACAATCCTCAGCGTTCTCCTGCAGACGAGCTCTAGCATGTTGACACTTCAGCTGGAGCGTCTCTTTCTCTTTCTTCATATCACACCTGATCATGACTTCAGATAGAACACGAACAACTCTTTCAGTGTTCAAATACTTCAGTCTGTTTGGAAGGGTTTCAGGACACAGGCTTGTGTTTGGAATTCAGTTCTTGTGCTCTCAGAAGAGAGAAACAGAATCCGTTGGGTTTTGTTTGTGTGTCGGATGTCAAGTCTTTGTTTGGGTCACAGAAGCTTGTGATCTTAGAAAATAACACTTGCGCATGATCTTTTTATTTCTCGGCCTTTAACTAAAGATGATCTTAAATGTGTGCAGGTGTGTGTTGCTATAAAAATGTTAAGTTGATTTTTTGGTTTTAAAGGTTTTGTTTAGTGTGTTTTTGTTCTGT